>QEPC01012651.1:352283-439522 GCA_003113815.1 Sphenodon punctatus | reverse complement strand
GGGGGGGACGTGGAACAGGGAAGAGGGGGGGAAGGGCACAGGGGCAGGGCAGGACACTGGCAACAGCAACCACAACCCCCACAGCAGAACTTTCTGCATGGGCACCCCCACAACAACACAGACAGTCCCGGAATGGGGGGGCCCAGGAGCTTGGGACCAAGGCACAACGGGAGCCCACATGGCACAGCAAGCGAGCTGGGAACAGTCCAGGAGGCACACGCAGACCCCACACCCCAGCGAGGGGCTGATGGAGGGCAGGCAGGAGAGCCAGTACAGCGCAGCAAGTCCAAGGATGCGACCCCCCCCCCCAGGAGGAAGCTGGGAGGGGCAGTCCAGGGGCCCCAGAACACTGAGGTCACACAGGCACCCAAGGGGGGGGCAGGGGCTGCTGGTGGCAACGCTGGTGGGTGAGGACAGTTCGCTGGACACAGGCGGGTTGGTGAGGCCATGCAGAGAGCCGGACCCAGGCACCGGGGAAGGCAACCATGGATGGGAACACCGGGTGTGGAGGCAGATGGGGTCTGGGGTCTGGAGGAGCCCGGAGCCACCGGCAGGGCCAGCAGCACCCCAAGAAGCAGGCAGCACAGCAGTATGGCAGAGACATCAGGGGGGATCAGCCATCTGAAACCGGCCCCTGGGCAGGGGTGGAAGCCCACATGGGGGCAGGAAACCGGGGGGCTGGGAGGCACACCAGGACTCACAGGCAGCTGCTGGGGGCCACAACGGTCCCAGGGGCTGGGTGCCCTGCCCGATGAACCAGGTGGGGCCAATGGATCATGCCCTGGTGGTACCCCAACAATGACATGTGGTGGGTGATCAGGTAGTAGGCTTTGAATGGATCCTGCATGGACAGCCCCAACTGCACATCCGAACGGGACCACACGCCCGACAGTGCTGACAGCTCTGCCGCGGTAGGCTCAGACATGCAGCAGTCAGCAGCAGGGGGCCACAGAAACTATCCCAGATCTAAAAGCCGGTGATACACCGCCCCACAGGCGCACTGGTACCCAAAGGCCCCGTGAACACAGTCAAAGTAGGACATGGCCAAGGTAGGGCCCCCCTCCGCAAGGCAGATCGTTTAGGTGGCCAGGCTGCACACAGACAGTGCAGACACAGTCTCAGCCATGGACCAGGACACATGAGAGCACCTCATCTCTGGGAAGCGCCCATCAGAGAAGGGAACCAGCCCCAGAGTCTCCGCATGCAGCCGGCAATCACGAGCGGTCACCTCATAGCCGAAGTAGCGAAGACCAGAGCTCAGGCTCATGTAAGCACCCAACTGGCTGTCCGGGTAGTCCAGGAGCAGCTGCACAGCTGCCGTATGCCACAGGTCACACAGAGACATGGTCTCGCGAAAGGTCCAGCTATGGGGGGCCCCATGGGGGCTGGGAAGCGGGAGTCCGTTGGATGCACAACCAACCATGGTCCAGCTAGACAGGGAGAACACCACCATGGACAGGGGGGCACAAATACCCTCCAGGGTCACGGGGGGGGGCTCTGAGGGGTCCCAAGGACAGGAGAGGCCACAACATTGTATAGCAACAGAGTGAGGCGTAGGGTGCGGACCCGGCACAGCTGCAGGAAACAAGCGCCCAAACAGGACAGCTAATCAGGATGGCAAGGACACGGTGTTGCAAACAGGGAGGGGGGGGTGATGGCTGAAGGCATGCAGTTGCACAGGGAACGCACAGCCGCGCGTGCCCATGCATGCGCTAGGCCCCATGCAAGAACAGCAGGTGCACCCAACCGCACACCCACGGACACCAACATTGCATTGAGAGACCTGGCCAGCTGGGGGCAGGGTCCTGGGTCACCGAGGCCATCACTGGGCCTGCATAACCGTCTCCCAACCCCGGGGTCCCCACCACCATGGAGCGGGACAGGGCAACTGCCTACTGGATGCACCTTGCGCTCGCAGTCGAGTGGTACCATGACTACACTGAGCAGCTGTGCCTCCTTACCATGGAGCAGCACCTGGGTACCAGCCTGTGGGTTTCCCTGGCCTGGAGAGCTGCAAGGGTCCCCAGGACCCACCATGGGTGCAGGAGAGTCCTTACCCAGCTCAGGGCACAGAGGCTCTTGGTGGCAGACCAGCAGACTGTGAGCTGGGGCCGAACCCGGCCTGTGGCAATCCGTGAGATGGCAGGGTGCCTCCAATGGTGAAGGGAGACCATGCGCTGGGCAGCCCTCCTTGCTATGCCCATTGACAGGTGGATATGGGTCATTGAGCGGGCACAGGGTTGGTGGGCCAGGGCGCTGGCCCAGTGGGATGAGACAGCCTGGAGGGCCCACTTTAGGATGGACAAGCTCACCATGCTCCGGCTTGCTGAGCTCCTTACGCCCTGGCTTGAGTGACAGCACACCCCCATGAGGACCCCCATCCCCATGGTCCAGCGGGTGGCTATAGGGGTCTGGGCCCTACCTACGCCCAACTCCTGTTGGTCTGTCTCTCAGAACTTTGGGGTTGGCCTGAGTACCATTGCCTGTATCCTCCAGGATGTGTGTGAACATGTGGAGGGCATGCTCCTGGACAGAACAATCCAGCTGGTGGACCATGTGGCTGTGATGGCAGGATTTGCAGCCGGAGGCTTCCCCAACTGCATGGGTGCCGCGGACGGCACCTACATTGCGATCCTCCACCCCTCCGCAGGAGAGGCTGAAGTGTATGTAAACAGGCATGGGTATCACTCACTGCAGCTGCAGGCAGTTGTGGATCACTGGGGCCAGTTCATAGACATCCTCATGGGTAACTCCGACCGCAGTCATGATCGCCAGATCATGACCATCTCCCCCTCCTATGCCCGGATGTTCCAGGGGTCTTTGCTGACATGGGGATGACCTGGATCGAGGGGGTACCGATGCCCCCCTGTATCCTGGGCGACACTGCCTATCCCTTCACCCGGTGGCTAATGAAGGTCTACCTAGTTGCACGCAACCCTGCGGAGGTGCTATACAATACCCGCCTGTGCTCCAGCAGGACCGTTGTGGAGCAAGCCTTCGGGGCCCTCAAGCAGCTCTGGAGGAGCCTCTCTGGGCGACTAGACTACACTGTGGAGACCTTGGCCCTGGTGATGGGTGCCTGTTGTGTGCTGCACAATGTGTGCGAGACTGAGGGGGCATCCCTGGTATACCCCGAGTCCAACTGGCCCCCTGGCCCGGTGCCCCTGCACATGAATGCTGAGAACTCAAGGGAGTACCGTTACGCCAAGCGCATCCGAGACGCCCTGGTGAAGCGTATCAGCCAGGAGGCCGAGGTGTGAGGGCTGCAACAACTTGGCCAAGACCTGGGGGTTCCCTAGCCCAGCCCCTACATGGGAGGTGGTCCAGTACCCCACCACCCCACCCCTGTCACCCAATAATGGGCACGGGATGCAATTTAGTGCAACCACAATTTATTTCACCCATGTGTACATGTGCACCCGACCCCTCTCCCTCTACACCAGTCGGGCCCCGCCCCCTATAGTGCCCCCCACCTCACACTGCCCTCCCCCTTCCACCCCTTCCCCCATCCCCCATGTTTCCTGGGATGTTCCTGTGAGTGCCCAGTGTTCTCTACGGAGCTCTGTGAGCTCCCCTCCCCCCGCAGTCCGTGTCCCCAGCAGTGTCCTGGGCTGCCTCCTGGGCCAGTGGGGGGGTTGGGGGAGGGTGAGCCCTGGACCTGGGGGTCCCCCCTGAAAGGCTCCACCCTCTGGAGGGCAGGGGGGACCAGGAGGCAGATGCGTGGCCCCTGCGGGTGTGGGGGCAGCTGGGGTGGTTGGGGATGGGGTGGGAGAGCCTAGGAGCCCGGCATGGGGCCCTGGGCAGACAGGGTGCCTGGAGGGGCAGCTGCCATCACACAGGCACATATGGTGCCCGCATGCAGGAGCAAGGAGGTCCCAATATCATGGGACCTGTCCATTTTTGCGGAGTGCTCCAACACTATCCCTGTGATGGCCTGATCGAGCTGCCCGAGCACTTCCACCTGCCTGCTGTTCTCCCAGAGCTCCCTCCTCCACTCCAGGTGCACCTTGGCCTGGAGTCGCATGTCCCGCACCTCTGCCCGCTCCAGGGACCGCTCGATGGAAGCCTCCATACAGTTCACGGCCGTTATCATCCTCTCCCCCTGTTCTGCCGAGGTCCAGACGATATCCTCCACCTGGTCCTCCCTCCACTGGCAGACCCGTGCCTGGTGCTCCCTCATGCGCTGTGCTGGGGGCACGGGCCCTGGAGACAGTGGTTGTTGGGGTTGCCATGTAGGGTACAGGAAGGTGAGTTGCCTGCCGCCCCTGGAGCCTGGCCTTGGCCCTGGGATGGGACCAGGGCTCCATGGCCCCTCGGGCATGTCACCCGGCCCCTTCTCACCCCACTTCCCTGGCCCCTCCCACCACCTCCGAGTGTTCAGGGATCCCCTCTCGGCACCCCAGTGGGCCCTCCCAACTGAACTGCGTGCCTCACCTGGTTCATCCGCCTGCTGCCCGGGCTCCTCGGTGCCTTCCTGCTCACCCACCTGGGTCTGGTGCCGGGGTGTTCCATGGCCTGTGGGCAAAGAGGGGGTGTTGTTGGTGTAGGGGTGTGCGGGTGGGCGACTGGGTCCCAGGCCCCCTTCCCGCCTTGCTTGTGGGGGGCTGGCGATGGTCCTGACCCATTCATCCCCCCATGGGCCCCTGTCCCCGTGGACCCGGTCCCTATCCCCTCCCGGTCGCCTGCTTACCCTCAATGTTGGTCTCCGATCCTTCCGAGGCTGGCCCCTCAGTGTGGGAATGCTCCCCCATGGACAACTGGGTGAGGGTGATGAGGGTGCCAGCCTCGGACTCCGTCTGTCCAGCCTGGGGGTGGATGCTATCCGGGCTGCTGTTCGGGGGGAGGCTGCAGGTGCCGGAGGTCTCAGGGTGTTCTTCCTGGGGGTCTGGGGGCCTGGAGCTTGTGTCTACCAGGAGGGCGGTGAGGGGAGGGGGTACCTCGGCCCTTACCCTGCCCTGGACCACTACACTGTCCACGAGCCGTGGGGTGACTATCGAGCCCTTCATGTGCAGGATTTCGTCCAGGGCATCATAGAAGGGGGCGGTTCGGGCTCCGTGTCCGGACTGCCTTTTGTTGTCCCTTATGACCTTGTACCCCCTCTTCAGATCCTTGGCCTTGGAGTGGCACTGTGCCATGGTGCAATGGTGCCCCACTGCCTCCATTTCCCGCACTATGTCCTGGTAGATGTGCTCATTCTGCTGGTTGAGCGTGAGCTCCAACTGGTACTCCAGGGTCCCCCAGATCCGTATGAAGTCCCGGGTCTCCTGCAGCCCCCACTGGCCCCCTCTGTGGTAGGGCTTACTCCCTCATCTCCCCTGTGGGTCCTCCTCCTCCACTTCCTCTTCCACTACCTCCTCCTCTGCCTGTACTGGGCCGGTGTCCTCCGGGGGCTCATCCAACCGGGCCCGTTTCCATGTCTGCGGGACGCAGGGGTGGTGATTATGGTTGGGTGCAAATCTGGCCCCTCTCACGGGCTTCCCCCTTTCCCCCCTCCCTGCAGGAGGCCTGGGCTGGCCCCCTGCCCCCGCTTGGTGCCCCTGTGCCCCCTGTTCCCTCCCCTTGTTTCCCCTTACCCATTTCCGGGGTGCCTCCTCCTCCGATCCAGCTGATGTCCCCGGGGCGTCCTTGGCCAACTGCTGTGGGTGTTGTCCCTCCACCTCCTCCCTTCTCAGCACGACGCCCACCTCCCCCTCCTCTGCCAGCACTCCCTCCATCACTGCCACTGCCTCCTCCTCCTCCACGCTCACTCTCTCACCCACCGCTCTCTTCTGCCTCCCACCTCGCTCTATCCCGCCACACTTCCCTGCTGTGGTTTGCCCTTTAAATCTCCCTCTGGTGACTGTGTTGTTGCTGGTTGCCTGGCAGCGACGTTGCATGCTTTGTCCCTGACTGGGGATCATTTTCTTTGGTTCCAGCCAGTGATTGCCATCCAGACGTTACTTCTTGTTGTTTCCCGGTGGGAATCTCTTTGACCACGCTTTCGGAGATTGTCCCGCGGGGAGCCCCGGAAGCGTGGTTGATTTTGACCCCATGTGGGTATTGACCGTGGTGAACATATGGCAGCCGCTGAACAGACGTTCAGGGTGCTTTGACCCCACCACTGGATTGACTGTGGTTCACTGTGGTTGAGCGTGATCTCGTAACATCTGAAAATACCCATTGTCTGTTCTACTGTATTGGATCAAAAATGTGTGTTCTCCTTTGGAGTCTTTACCAAGGCAATGTCTATTGGAGCATTTATCAATCTCTAGTTGTCATAGTTGGAATTGGTGGGATACAGTCATAGTTCATTTAAGCAATTGAGGTTTTCTATGGAGTTCATTCTGATTGTACCACAAAACCAGAAGCTATTTGTCTATTAAAACAGAGATCCAGAGATGTAGATATTCAGCAGGCCAGGGCATGTGTAATTAAGTCTAGATCAACTCCTTTCTATAAGTATTGGATTCCTAGTCCAGCTGGAGCATGGTATTTGAAGGTACTGAGTAAAAGAGAGCAAAGAAGGGCATTTACAACCTTGCGAACACAGTGGATGCAAACAGCTGTTCTTGCGGACAGATATGCAGGGGTGCCATATGAGCATAGATTTTGTATTGTGGTGCTGAGCAAGTGGAGGACTTGTCTCATTACCTGTTATTTTGTCCTCTTTATGCACCTGCCTGCAAGAGATTGTATGTAACTTTATACCTGCGGTATCCAATTTCTCCAAAGAAACTTTTGTGTATTATGCTTAATGATGCCAATGTTACAAAGGTGGTAGCCTCTTTTTTCAGTTTCAGTGGCTAGAACTTATGCATGCTGAGTAAGCTAGACAGGATTCCCGGTATATACAACATTCAGTCGTTTGTTCATGTTATCTGTATCCTTTTATAATTTTCCTCACACTGAGTACTTGTCAGTATGGGTGAAGGGAGTATAAAAGAGTGTTGTGGGTATGTAAGCATTTTTATCTGGTATAGATTTTACTTTGTTTGTTTTGTATGTTTTTCATGTGCCCTTTTGTTTTTTGATATGGCCTGCTGGCTAATTCAATAAATCAATCATAATCATAATCACTATTAAGCCATGCTGGCACATGTTTGGTCTTCATCCCATTTTTTTAAATTTGTGGTATACATTTAACTTGGACATCTAAGATTTTTAAATAATACAGGCAAGCATGTAAATATCTTGCCCCCAAAACAGACTGAAGAGTTGCAAGAGTAAAGCATATTTTCACTGATGATTGTTTCTATTTACATGTAAAACTTATGGAAAAATATATGCTGAAAACAAATGCAAGTTGACAGTCTGTAGTTAACAAAGAGGCAAGAATTTCATGTTCTGAACCCTGTACGTGGCTATCTTCTCTAGCTTCACTGGAATATAATGTAAGAATGACAAGATTGGACCCCTAGCTAATGCTACTATTATGCAAGACATGTTTAATGTCAAATGTATGTTCTAAAAACTGTAAATAGATCATCTTTCTGATAGATAAGATAAAAATGGAATTCTGATCTACAAAGCTTTATTTTAAAAAAAAAATGGCAATACAAAGAACATCTCTTAACAATGTGGGAGAGATTGAAATAAATTTACTGACACTGAATACTGCCTTACTTTAGAAGTGACCCCACTCAAAAGGCTGCAATCCTAAAACCATTTACTCTGGACTGGTCCCATTGTCTGTGGAACTATTAAGGAGTAAGTGGTTTCACAATTGCAGTCAAATTTGCTAATCAGTGGGAGAAAGTATAGCAGAATCTGCTCTTCTGATTCTGATTTTGTCTCAGTATATGAGCAACAGTTGTGTGCATGAGTAATTATATTATGACATCGCTGTGTGAAGTGGGGGTGATGTTGAGGAAATAGACTAGTATTGTTAAGTCAAAATTGTGGAGCTCAGTCCAGATACTCAATGGGTGCAAATGAGCATAGCTGCACTGCTTTGCAGTCTGTTTAATAATTTCTGTTCATTTTGTGACAGCTCAAAAATCACTCAGCTTTGATTATGGTATTCTTGCTTGTTCTGACAAAGTAAAAGTCAATGTACATCTAATAAGATTTGAACTACCTGTAAAAGAATGCATAAAGAGCATGGATGGTAAATTATTTATATCTCCACTTTCCTGTACTTCCATATGACTATAAAAACATACACTGTATAGTATATCATAGCAATACAGGCAGATAGGGTTTGTGATTGTTATTGTATCAGGAATTCTAAGGTGTTAAAGCAAGAATAGGAAAATGAGGGTGAAAAGGTGGGAAATAGGTTTATTTCCCATAAAAGAAGGTATCATTCTTAAAAGCTCTGCGCACAGTTAAATCCTATTGAAGTAATTTGAAGAAGTAATTTGAAAACCTCAAGAGAAGGTTGAAGAATGAAGACTTGATGCATAGCTTTAGACAAACATCTTTGCATGTACTGTGCGGCTGAGTGGAATTCTTAGTTCATAGGTGGGGCACTTTAAGCATATATGTAGGAAGCCAACGTGTTTATTACAGCTGAGAGAGGAAGAGCCAGACCACAGCATTCACTGCATAAATTGCTCCATCCCAATAAAGGGGTGGTAGGTTTGCAGTGTGTTGGGAATGGGGGTGTGTTTCTCCTCCCCTTCCTGCCCTCTGGGGCAGAGGGGAGGGGGAGCGAAGATGCTAGAACCCTGGCCGCAAAGTTGGCAGGCTGTTTCTCCAGGCTCAGAGATCACATGGATCCCCGGGCCAATCAGAGCCTTCCTTTTCTGCAAGCCAGCTTCCCCTCAGTTAGTCGGTGGTGGCTGGAGTGCGGAAGGTCTCCTCAGTCTCTCTGTTCCTTCTCCCTGCTGTGGCGGTTTGGAAAGGTATTTTGTGTGTGGATGGTGGCTTTTTTTGGTGGCCCTGCTGGCCCTATTGTCTGCTGCCCCCAATTGTTGGTCTCTGTCTCTCTGGGGGCACTGTGTGGGTCATCCCTCCCCATGGACTCATAATGCCATGTAAAAAGAAGGGTAGGAGTAAAGCCCCTAACGGGGCCCCCACAGTATGCCCAGGGTTTGTGCTGCTGGGCGGGGTAGAGTTTGGAGTAGGTTCATTGAGCCCCCCCCCTCTTCAGCCAGGTGAAGAGTTTATTGCGTTAATGTGCTCTGTTGCCATTGGTTTAGGTGACATAACCCATCAGCTTGGAGCTTTGGGCCATATGGCAACTGCCCCTTTTGGCCTGCCTATATCCGAAGCCTCCATGGTGGCACAGACATTTCAATCTATTCATGGCCTTCAATTTGTTTCCAATTTGTGGTTTTCGGTAGGCATGTGTGAATGCGGATCGGATGTTTGGGGTTCAGGCCGAACTCAGCCAGTTCGGATGACCAAACTGAACGGCCAAACTGAACGCCCAAACCCCCAAACAGTTCAAGCGCATTTGGATGAGTTTGGGTGGCGTTCGGGCAGAAAAAACAGGGTTGGAAGCCCAGGTAGAGTGGGTCAGCTGAGAAGCATACTTCCTGGCCCCAGGGGTGGAGAGAGGCTTGGACTAGCAGCCATCCTACCCAATCACCCTCTTTTCCTCAGACCACTGGCTTTTAGGGCTGATGCAGCAGCAGCTGTTACCGCGCCGCGATTCCGTTCCACCATTTTGGAATTGCCCGCGCCACACCGCGACTTTTCTGCAGACATTCCACTAATTCCGCCGGAATTCTGCAAATCGTAGAATTGCGGAAAAATTGCGGAAATTGCGGAAAACTGCTATTCCGCTATTTTGTGGTGCTGGCGGAATTGCGGAAGTAGCTAAAATGTCATGTTTCCATGATTCCACTAAGTAGCGGAATTAAATAAGCGGAACCGCGGAACCGCGGAACCGCGGAATGAAACTAGCGGAATGAAAGCCTCTGCCATGCCGTTCCACTAATTGCGGAAACACTGTTTCCGCCGGAAATAGCTAACGCTGCGATATTCCGCTACAGCCCTACTGGTTTTGCAGTCTGCGATTGACCAAGGGCTAGGCTGCATGAAGCCAATGGGTCTTGTGGTAAGGCGGGCGCAGCAAGTAACAAAAGTCATTGCCCTCCCCCCTTCCAATTCCTTCTGAGCTAGACACTGATTCTGTCAGCAGGCGTTTTCAGTAGGGATGGGCGAACAGAACGCGGTTTGGATGTTCAGACGTTCAGTTCGAAACATAAGTTTGGGTTCGATAGTTCAGTTCAGTCAAGTTCAGTTTGGCCAAACTTGGCCGAACATTCAAAAATAGCGCTGTCGATACCGAAACTGAAACAAAACCAAAACCGAATTTTTGGCCCTGAAAAAACATTTTTCCCACCCCTGAACTCATCCGAATTCATACGAACACGACCAAAATGTTCGGTCGTTCAAGAGTTCAGTTCAGACGTCCGAAAAAACTGAGTTCGGTCTGAACTCCGAACATCCGAACCGCATTCGTCCATCCCTAGTTTTCAGAAGTCTCTCTCTCCTAGCAGTTTGTGTTCCTCCCAGTTCATTGCCATTCTCCTCCTATTTCACCCATTTCCACACATTTACATCCATAGTTTCATTTATTTAAATTAGATTAGATAGATTTAGGTGTTATTTTTATTTTTTTACCTCTCCCTGTGATCTTTCTCCCTACCCTCTATTGAATCCTTCCCTCCTCCCTGTATATATTCCATCCATGATTCCCTTCCCCTGTTTTTGGATTTATTTAGAGTAGCATTACATTGATTTAGGTTTCATTTCAGTTTTGTATCCTTCCCTGTGTTGTTTGTTCTGAGCTGTCTGTGTCCCCCTCCCCCACAACCCTGTGTATAGATTGATAGATAGATATTAGATATTAGATAGTTACTATAGATAGATAGTTGAAGGAGTTAGCTTAGTTATAGAGATAGATAGAGATAGCGTGTAGTGATTCAGTTTTAATATTTTATAGTGTGTTTGTAGGACTATGCCTTTGTAGTTATAATATTCCATTTAGTTCCATAGGCTTTAGAATAGTTAATAGCAGTTAGAGTTAGTGTAGTAGATATATATACTATTCAAATTCTGAATAAATAAATAAATAAATAAATAAAAAAATTCCGTGTGTATTATTTGAGTGGGAGAAATGGAGAAGGGAAGCAGGAGAGGCTGGTTTGCTGCCCGTAAGGCAGACAATGGGGCATGTGGCAGAGGTGGCAGGCGGGGGCTATGCCAGTGAAGTGGCAGCAGGCATTAGGGATGGGCGAATGCGGTTCAGATGTTCGGAGTTCGGACCGAACTCCGTCTGTTCAGACATCCAAACTGAACTCTCGAACAGCCAAACAGTTCGGTTGTGTTCAGATGAGTTCAGGGGCAGGGAAAATGTCTTTTCAAGGCCAAAAATTTTGTTTCTGTTTCATTTCAGTTTCAGTATCAATAGTGCTATTTTTGAATGTTTGACCAACTTGGGCGAAACCAAACTCAGCTGAACCGAACCATCGAATCGAATGACCGAAGTTCCAAACAACCAAACCGCATTCTGTTCACCCATCCCTAGCATGCAGCAGCAGCAGCAGCAGCAGCAGCAGCCCGAGCCCAACACCACACCCCAAGCTACACAAGCTTGATTTTGGCAGTCAGGCTTCAGAGGCTCCCAGAAGTGACACCAGCTGGGGTGTGGTTCAGCGGCGCCTCCTGACAGCATCCTCAACTGCCACACAGGGCACTAGAAGGCCTGAAGTCCAGGAGGCTGTGCCTGTCTCTGCTGCGGCTGCAGGAGCAGGTGAAGGTGCTTTGGGGTCGGATGTTCCTCCAGGGCCACCAATGCCCCTGATCCCCATTATTGAGGTCATTTCCAGCAGTCCAGAACTGGTGGATCCCACCTCGGCTGCTAGAGGCAGGGCCCGGTCCCCGGGCAATGGCAGCAGGGAGAGGAGCAGCTGTAGCAGCAGCTATAGGGGCACAGGGAGAGTGGCAGCAGCATGGTGGGCAGTCCTGAAGACTCAGGGTCCCAGTACTCCACTTCGCGGGATATCACTCATATTGGGGACAGCGAGGCAGACACTAGTCCTGTGGAGGAGATATCTGGTGCTAAGGCTGTCCCTCCGAGAGCTGTGTCGCCACCATGTTCTTCCCCTCCCAGGAACGCTGTCAGCAGTGTGTCACCCGGTGTGGGCCAGAAGGCAGGAGGGGGCAAATAATCCTCTGTATGGGTGCATTTTAAATTCATGCAGATGGATGATCCCAGGGAGGTGCAGTGCACTTTGTGCCAGAACGGTGGTGAAGCATGGGCAGTTGCTCACCAACCTTGGCACAACTGACATCGCAAGGCACATGAAGTGATGCCACAGCGCTGTGCTGCTAAGCGGGCAGGCAGGGGCAGTGGACACCAGTGGGTTCCTGACTGCAGTGGCCAGTCATCCACCTCCATAAGTGGGCAAGTGTCCTGCTCCAACAGCTGCCTCTAGCAGCAGGAGCAGTATCACTGCTAGGTGGTAGCAGCAGCAGCGTCAGTGAACCATGGAGGAACTGGGGTGGGGGCAGCTGTCAAGGTCATCGTCAGCTGCAGGACGTGGAGGGCGACGTGGATTTCAACTGAAAGCCACTGCATGTTTGGGGAAATGATAGCACTGGATGGGCAGTCCTTCTCCATGGTCGGAGACATGGGGTTTAGGTGCCTGATTGGCTTCCTGGACCCCCAGTTTAAGCTGCCCTTGCACACCACCCTGACTCGGCAGGTGATGCCAACCCTGTACCAGGCTTTAAAGGAGCGGGTGAGGGAGGAGCTGGCAAGGCCTTGGAGTGCCACTGTCCACTTCACCACAGACCTGTGGTCGAGCAGGAATGCACAGCATGCCTACCTGACAGTGACGGCGCACTGGTGGCAGGACCCGGAGTCAGCATTTGGCAGTGGCAGGAGGGGTCCCAAAGCACGGTATAGGTGAGCCCTGCTTCAGGCGGAAGTAATGGACATCCACCACACCGCTCGGAACATCGAGTCAGCCCTGACCACCATGGTGAGGGAGTGGCCCATGCCAGGCGCACCCTTCACCAAGGGGTGTGTGGTGATGGACAACACGGCCAATATACTGAGAGCACTCCATGAGGGGGGGCTTCACCAGCATCCCTTTCAATGCGCACACCCTTCACTTAGTGTTCAGGAACGCTCTGGGCTTTGGGGAGAAGGGAATTGGGGCAGGCACCCTTAGCTCCCTGATCGAGTGGGGGAGGAAGCTGGCCGGTTTCTTTAACCAGAGCGTGAAGTGCAGCGACCTTCTCCGGGTGAAGCAGGCTGAGCAAAGCTCCCCAGTGCACCAGCTGGTGCAGGATGTGTCCACCCAGTGGAATTCAACTTTCCCGATGTTCGAGTGGCTTCTCAAGCAGAAAGCCACCTTGCATCAGGTTCAACTGGTGACGGACAGCGGGGCACCTCCAGGGTACAATGGGGTAGAATGGGAGATACTGGCTCACACGGTCTTTGCACTCAGACCATTCCTGGCCATGACAGAGACCACTCTGGTCCAGAGTCTCCTCAGAAGGCTGGAGGATATTTTCCAGGGGCGGGATTGTGGCCCTCATGGCAGGAAGCTGGCGGATGAGGCAGTTGAGCTGGTGCAAATGCAGGGCTGAAGGCACAGTTCGATGAGCTCCTGGAGCAGACGGAATATGTGTTGGCAACCATGCTGAACCCCAGATTCAAGGGCAGCGTTGCACACCCAACAGCACTCTATGGCCACTGGAAGGGTGAGCTTGTGGAGAGGGTCTGGCAGGCAGAGAGGACTCTGGAGAGTGTGCAGAAGCAGGACACCCCTGGGGATGCTGGGAGTGGGAGCAGTCACCCCTTTCAGCTGACAGGGTCTATCCCTGTCCCCAATCCTATCAGTAGCAGCACCATCAGCAGACTGAGCAGCAGCACCCCTATTGCTAGCAGCAGCAGCTCATATGAGCAGGACACTGGTGAGCATGGATCTGTACACAGCAGGGCAGGCAGCATGGCTGAGGGCAGTGGTGGAGGTGGTGCCCAAGGACAGTTATGTGAGTGAGTACGATAGTGATTCAGCAGCAGCTGAGAGCTACTTGGAGGAGGAGCTGTGCATAGAACTCAGCAGTGATCCTTTGGTCTACTGGGTCGGCAAGACCAACTTGTGGCTGGCCCTGTCCAAAGTGGCCAAGGGTCTCTTGTCCTGCCCACCAATGAGTGTCTCCCAAGCAAGCAGGTGTTCTCCATGATGGGGGACATTTGCTCTCCACACCACCTGAGACTGGGAGCCATGTTGGTGGAGCAGTTGCTGTTCATTAAGGTGAACCTTCTGCTGCTGGGATTCCCCGAGCTGCCCCTGGACATGGATTGATGGTGCAGTGGCACATGTGATCCCATGCCAGGGGCAGTCTTTGGTTGGGGTTCCTCCTCAATCTGGGCTGCTGCTGCTGAGGGGCTGTCCCTCCTTCCCAATGCCAGGTGCCTGCCCTGCCTCTCTCTCTCTCTGACTAGATGGCCTCGGCTGGCCTATCTGACAGATCTCATGATGCCGGGTGGCATTGGGAAGCTGTAAGCCTGCCAGCCGGCCTCTGGCTAGACGATCTCAGCCCACCTATCTGACTGGCTCTCTCTCTCTCTCTCTCTCTCTCTCTCTCTCATGCTGCACAGTCTTTGCCAGTCTATCTGAGTGCTCTGCAAAGGTCCCAGCCTCACTTCCCTACTGCATCTCATGCCACGCTGTCTGATTGCCCACCCTCCCAGGTTGATAAGATCAAAGCCTGACTCAGTCTGCCTTCTCCTCTTCCCTCCCACCCACCCAGGTATCCAAGATCAAGAACTGGCCTTCAGAGACCCAGCAGCAGCAGCAGTAGTAGCAGAGACTGGGAAGGCTTGGTGTTTGGCACACTGGGTTGCCCAGGCAGGGAGGCTCAGCGCTTGGCCCCGGGGGTTCCAGTGGCTTCCGGGCTGACCATCGGAGACCCAGCAGCAGCAGCAGAGACCAGGAAGGCTTGGAGCTTGGCACACAGGGTTGCCAGGGCAGGCAGGCTCAGCGCTTGGCCCCTGGGGGTGCCTGTGGCACCAGGGGTGGCCATCTGAGACCCAGCGGCAGCAGCAGAGGCTGAGAAGGTTTGGGGCTTGGTGCCTGGCCTGTCACCCCTACTTGGCTGGGCATTGCAGGCTGCCAGGCATTGGTGGAGTGGCGGCAGACATTAGATTGCCTGGTAGCAGAACTCATGGCATAGTAGAGGCAGATGTGGTGGCAGCAGCAGACAGGCAGCGTGGCATGAGCAGCGGAAGGCAGGTTGAGGCAGGGTTCAAGCTTGGCAACCTGGGTGGGCAGACAGGTGCCGTGGCATGAGAGGCAGTAGGGAACGCAGGCTGAAACCTTGGCAGGGCACTTAGATTGGCTGGCAAAGACTGTGCAGCATGAGAGAGAGAGACCCAGTCAGATGGGCTGAGATCGTCTAGCCAGAGGCCAGCTGGCAGACTTACACCTTCCCAATGCCAGCCAGCATCATGAGGTCAGTCAGATAGGTTGGCCAAGGCCATCTAGTGAGAGAGAGAGAGGGGGGAGGGGAGGGAGGAAGGGAAGGGGGGGCACTGGGCATTATAGGAATGGACAGAACCTCAGCAGTAGCAGCCCAGATTGAGGAGGAGCCCCGTCCAAAGACTGCCCATGACATGGGATGACGTGTGCCACTGCACCATCAATCCATGACCAGGGGCAGCTCGGGGAATCCCAGCAGCGGAAGGTTCACCTTAATGAACCGACTCTCGAATGACCAAACAGTTTGGTCATGTTCGGATGAGTTTGGATGAGTTTGGGGGCAGGAAAAACGTCTTTTCAGGGACAAAAATTAGGTTTTGGTTTCGTTTCGGTTTCGATAGCGCTATTTTTTACTATTCGGCCAAGTTCGGCCAACCCGAACTCGGCTGAACCGAACCATCAAAGCCGAACTTGGGTTTAGAACTGAACAACTGAACATCCGAACAGCATTCTGTTAGCCCAATCCTACTCGATGGGGCATGTGAACGTTTGAGAGCCAAGCTTTCTCTCTGATGTCCCCAGAGAGAAGTGGAACAAGCCCTCAAGGAACGAAAGTTTTCTCACAGTACTTCAAATTCTGCGCACAACACTCCAAACTTTTATTTTTCCCTCCATTTCTGATACCTCCATTGGACAATTTAATCCTACTCTCTTCATTCTGATTGGACAATTATTCTACGTTCCCGATTGGTACTTTCACAATCCTTTGCTGAGGCCAAGCTCATACCAGAGAATTCTGTACTGGTATTTTCCCACCCAGGTCTTTCCATTAGAGAGATCTGAAGAAGGTAATGTTACAGAGCAGCTTCCTACCCAGGGATTACATTGTAAATTAACCACATTAATGCCAAAGGAATTCTAACCCAATTGCTCAAGATACATTCATACCATCTTGCAGTTCAAATGCTTTCTTTCCCAATGCACACAGGTAAATTAATTACATGTTGCCAATGCACAGATATTAACGGGTACATTAACCAGGTGAACAAGTAGTTAAACCAGGTGGTATAATTACATTAGCACAGAACATATAAGTAAATCAGGTGCTATCAATTCATTTAAGAAATCAATAGGTGTTCTGTTCTTGTATTTAGGCTTGCTTTATAACTACAGTAATGCCACTTTAAAGAGAAGCATGGACCCTCTGCTATAATCAGATACATAAGGTGCCAAGGTGCATTGGCAGATGGTGGTTACTCAGCAACACAATACACAATACAAGTATTTCCATGGGTCCCAATTTGAGAAAACAATTAAGCACTTACTTGTGTTCCCTTTGCTTCTACAGGGACTGGATAGGGGACTAAAGCAACATAGCCATTTGTTTCTTCGCTACTGTATAATGCCCTTAATCAGACTGTGAAAAGCAGTATCAAATCATATTAATTTTCTACCCTTTTCACTGAGACATCTTATTAGCAATTTCTATATTCAATGCAACACAATTTAATTTGAAAGGACTCTGCCAAAATCTTAGGGTCAACACTTTAAATATTGGTTCTGCTTGGAGTGTTTAATTTTTGAGTTTTTAATTCTCACATAAGAATTTATATTCTAAGCCATTTTCCTGACTGACCTGCAAAGCCATGAAAAATGTAAGAAAAAATAATAATATCCACCTGACGTCGTTTAATTCCTAACAAAAGTAAAACACTTTTTTAAAGCTATCATTGCTGAAGGAACAGGATAGGCCAATTTTACCCAGCGCTGCCATGTGGGGTGTGCGTGGGCATGCCACTGTGTGCACAGTGGGTGGGCGGAGGATGCACACGGTCGCACACGCATCCTCACTCACCCTCCACTCATCCTCATGTATGGAGCAACCTCCATTTTCCCTGGTTGCTCCATGCATGGGGATGAGTAGGAATACATGTTAGGATGCAGATTTCTGCGTGTTCATGAGTGGGAGAGGCCCGTGTAAAAAGGGCCGTAGTTATAGTACAGCAAAAATCAATGCAACAAGCAATGCTACTGAATAACGTTAGATGTAAATAATACTCTGAAGTATTCTGGGACAAGTGATTAGCACGAAATATCATACATTCACTTATGCAGAAAATATTTACCAAAGCCTGGAAAATATGCAAACATTTGGACCAAATACTATTCTGTCACTATTTTCCCACTTTAGAAGCCATTACAAAAGTTAATACAAGTGCTACAGAAATTATTATTCAAAATCCAGTATACAAATAATGATAATTTCAGACACCACTCCATGTTATTCAATGCCAATTTTTTAACAGCAGCTACAGCATGCACATCTAGTGAGAGGCTTTAAAACGAAAGAAAACAAATGACAATAATTATTCTGTGTGTTTGTGTGTCAAGGGGGTTGTATGAACATTTCAATAGTGTTGCCAGAATAGTAAAATAGGGCACAGATGGTTCATCCAGCAGATCATCGCACAAGGCAAGAATATAGAAGGGTAGTTGTTTTGCAGAAGGCTGTGTGATGTATTTTACTTCCTTCTGCAAGAATTATTTCATCTCCTATTGAGATCAAATATGTCTGAGTGAGAATAAAAGGAAGACAACAAATGCAGAGAAGAATAATGTGACTTGGAAAAACCCTATATAGCACTGAAGTCAGCAGAGCTATGCCTACATCTGCTGAAGATCTGGTCCAGTATATTTATTACTCCAAAAATCCCCAAATTCCTTGAGGCATCAGGGCATTTGAAATAAGTATCTGGAAGTCTTTTCTCCATATAAGTGTTTATGTACCCTTCCCACTTCTTGTCACTGTCTACATAAATTCTTAGTTTTCTTTCCCTACAAATCATATTATAGTTAACTAAAATGAGAAAACACTAAGTAAAGCAGTAACTTGTACTGATGGCCTCATCCCCGTAAGGAGAGAACATGCAGAACTATGATGAGCCAGAATCAAACTGCTAAGTCAAAGCAGTGGTAACTACTTACATAACCCAAACCGCATCCTCGTTGCAGGCACATTGTGCTGCACAGGTCGTATTCGTGCACGTGGGATACCGCAGGGTTTGGGATCGGTTCCACCATGTCTTTGCCACATAGATATAGTTAAGTTGAAATAGCAACACTAAATACAAACAAATACAAGACCCAACAATTTGCTTATTTTGAAAGTACTGGATCGGGAAGAAATTTGAGGGGATAAAAAACACAATTATTGTTAATTATTTTCAAATTTCATCTCTGATTTCTATTTCTTTTGGTTTTTTCATTTGAATTTTTTTTGATGGAGTGAACCAAAATATTTCAAAATGTAGCCAAATTATTGACATTTGTAAAAACACAGAAACAACGGGTAATTTCAGATGTAATGGGCCCAGAGGTCTGCCACGCTGAACCACGAACCAGGATCCGCTTCAGATCCCAGTCAGGATTCAGTCTGGCCATCCTTTAGATGTGCCGGCCTGATTCCTACCGGGGATCAGGGAGGGGGGCGGGGCTGTGCAGCGCAACGTGCAGCCACACAGACCCACCCCCCATGCTCCCCTGGCCGGCCGCCCTCCGGGAAATGGGTGGGTTCAGTAGTTAATATGGCCTCTGTGCCTGATCCCATCCCATGGTCGGATCATGATTCAGCCAGACTGAAGGTAACAGACATTACCTTCAGCCCATCCCAGATCGTGGCCAATGCAATCACAGTTGGGGCCAAATCCCACCACGATTCTGGACCTCCAGGAGGCCAGAGGTCCAGAATCGTGGTCATTTTGATTCCCACCAGTGATTCACTGGGGTGAATATCTGGCGGGAATCAGACAGACGTAACGGGACCAATGGCCACCACAGGGGATTCACTGTGGTTGACCGTCATATTGTTTCGTCTGAAATTACCCATAGAGTCAACGTTTTTTGTTATACTAAAGAAATTTGATATTTTTTGTTGTTGTTAAACAGAAAAAAATAGAAATTTTGAAATTTTTCACATTCGTCAAAATTGCTTGTTTAATTTGTTCTAACAAGCACAGTCAGCCCCAGTGGATAGTTTAGAAACTACTTTATACAGACCTTATACATAGTTCCCTATACAATACAAGGGCTTTTCTTCTTCTATCGTCTATGATTCATGAAGTCTTCTCACAATACAAATATAAATTCAGGTAGAAGTATATATTTTAGTCAACAGAAATTATGGTCAACAACAAAACAAATGTTTAACATACAGTATATAGTATGCTGATAAATGTTACCCCGTTATTTGAAATATCTGTCACTGCACAATTCATCTTTAGTGGCATAGGAGGAATAAAAATATACAATTGACAAATGCATATATAAAAAATAGTAGGCAAAAATAAAATGGAATAGAAAAACCATTCAATTCAAACTATACAGCTTGAAAAGAGCCTTCAGCACATTTTAAATCAAATCACAGCTTTTGTATTCAATAATATTGGATTTATGTTTCTCATTTTGTTAGTAGCATTTCCCTTCCCTCAAAGTGGTTATACACGTGTGATGAAGAGGGGGAGGTTGTACTCTCCATGTTAAATAGAGAAATACTTACAAAAACTCAAAACAAGGCACAGGACTGGCTCAAGCAAGTGATGATTTTCACATCAAACAAGTTTAAGAAGCAGGAGCCATAGGCATCTAGAGCCCTTTCCCTATAAATCACAGAGGGACTGCCAAGTAACTAGTAATTTTGTTGTCCATACAACAAAAATGAATAATGACTCATGTCAAATTTATAAAAATGTTTTTACAGGCATCCTTAAATAAAAGAGTCAGAAAACATAAACAAAATGTAGTCCATATAAAATAAAGGTGGAAGCACATTGTTACGACTGAGCCCATAATGACACAAAGTAATTTGCTTTCAATGGAAAAGGCAAATATGAAATACTGGACTCAGGACAGGGTAGGAAAGGTTGCATTTTCTGCTTAGACAACATGGGCCAAAGTAGTCCCTCACTCCCTTGCTAAACAATTAGCTTCAACTCAGACAGGCCAAAATGTCACCATCTTTTTATTATGTGTGTGTGTGTGCTAGACACAAGAGGACCCCAATACTTAAGCTGGGCCTTCAGCCTCCACTCCAAATATTATAACAACACTGCTTGTCTTTGTGAAGTTAGTGGGTCTGACATTGCTCTCAGTCACACTTTCATAAGTCATGTTAATTTGGCAGAAGATGGCTAGATTACATTCATGTAAAGCTGATATAATAATAAATGAGTTTTATTGCTTGGCCACAGGCCATTGCAAAATGTCCCACAATGGGGGCTAAAACAACAGCCATAAACAATAAATAAATACAAGAAATACTAAATACAATATTAATGCTACCTGTAAAGCTGATATAGATACCCCCAGAATCAGAACCACAGAGTTTACAAATATTTGACTGAACACAGAACCTGGATCATGCAAAAAATGTTTCAAACAGTTCAGGAAAAAAATTAAAGGAAAAGATTTTTTTTGTATGTGCATTCCATATAGCCAATTAATTACATATAGTGTAATTAATCGATTTCAGGTGTTAACTCCACGCTAACATCCAAATTGACAGCAGCCAATTACTTCTGTTGTCTATGGTGAGTAGGCTAGAAGATCATTTTACTTCCTGTTATAAAAAATGTCTTCCCTAAGTTTCCAAAAGTGTTAACTTCCACTGTGACAAGCAGCACCAGAATTCTCAATCGTTTAATTCTACAACTCTTATCTTCTAACTATTACACTTCCAACTTTCCAGCTCTACTCAGCCTCTTCTTCATGTCCTTGCTTACAAGAGGCCCTTTCTTGAAATTTTAAGTTTTTCAACATGATCTTCTGTCTGTGTAGCACCAGAGCTAGCCCTTAGAACTGGCCCAAGCCTCATTTGCTTCAGTGGGTCTTGTGTTGGTGCCATGTGTCAGTGACAGCACTAACAGCCAGAGGAACTTGTTCTTAGTCAGGTTTTGTGATAAGATGAAAAGGAAAAACACCCGAATCTCTGTCATTTTCCTGTGCTGTCTCACGCTTAAAGGTTATTTTTGCTGCTGTTGCAGTTCTTATTACCACACCTCTTGTTTCTTTCATTTCCCTTCTACAAGAGTTTTCTGAAATCCAAAACTATTCCGCCCATCTAAAAGAAAGAATACAGTTTCTGACCTCATTTTCAAGTAGTGCTGCAAAGCTATATTAGGAAATTCCTTACCTTCAAAAGGAAAAAAAAAAAAAAACCAATTCCCCCCCCACCCCCCAATGCCTAGAAAGGCTTAGATTCTGCTTTTTTCTATTCTGTTTCAGGCCTTCGTATCCTTTCCGTTGCCTGGGTAGTGTAAGACTGGATTGGAAAATACTGTTTGGGGTTTTTTTTTCTCTTTAACCAGACTTTTACAGTTGAAGATTTTTGTGGAAAACTCTCTATGGCTCTCAGAGTTGTAGCTAACACGTTAGAGTTAGCTATAGGCTATAGATAGCTCAAATTTGCATCATTCCAGTTTTAGGGCAATTTAACATGTTGATTCAATACAGTTAAAAACTAGTGAATCGGGATCAATGTCATGTTTACAAAATCCCTTACTAAAACTGGGCTTGCTTATTGCTTTCCTTGTGTTGTCATTTACAACAGCTCAAAATGAGAGTAAACTGCAGCAAAAAGTAATGGCATTTTATTTCCATTCTTCTTCAATTCTCTAGTGTTCTAAATGGTTTAGAGACAAAGTGATTTAAACACTTAGGCACCTAAGAATGAGATGTGTCTTCTGCCCACAGGGGCTGGTGAGTGGTGTTACTATTAACACCCCATTAAGACATTTAGGGCAGTTCCTCCTGTCAAAATATTGTCTGAATCTGCTTGTGGACTTAGGCAAAAGTCAATGTGTTGGTTTATATAACTGCCTCAACTGAGCTCCTGTCACTGTCACAGCTGTTTCTCTGCTGAGGCTGTAAAACCCTTGCTTGTCTCCAGCGCACCCCAGACTTTTGGGTGGGATGTAGCCCTAATGTCTGGATCTTCCCATTTTAAAATGCACAGTGCCTTCATCGGGTGTGGGTGAGTGCACCCATGTCAGGACTGGTTGCTTTTGCCCCCGCACCCCAAAGAAGACTAGCACTCAGATATGGATTTGGAAGGCCGCACTCTTTATTGAATTAGAATTTAGGTCAGAGGGAGTTTCACACTCCAGATCCAGGTTCCACCTTACTAACAATTATAAAGGGCGGCTCGACGTCCCTCAGTACTGCCCTATAACTCTTAAATATGCTAGGTTACTCTCACCCCCAAGACTCTCGCCCTGTAGCAACCCAAAGTAGGCTGGAAGGTGAGGGCCCCGCCAGCTGGGACTGCCCTTGTCCTCGGTTGAGTTGCTCCTCCCCCCCATCCTGGGTCTTGAGCCGAACCTGGCCACCCCTGCTCTTGGTTTGCTCTTGGCCACGTCTCTTATGGAGATGTTTTCCTTCAGACCCCTAACAACTGTTAAACCAACTACCTGGACTCCTGCCACAGCAAACCGCCAGCCTATGCTTGGCTGGTTTTGCTCCCAAGATCCTCCCTCTGATCTAATAGTTGCACCAATTTCTGTTTCAGTATTCCAAGATACATCTGGACTCCCATGTCAGACAGGTGCATCCTGTCGTCCCAATAAAGCTCGGGCCTCGAGAACCAGATCTCCTTGTGCACGATGCAGTCACCACCCCTTGCGATAACTAGCTTGCCAACCTTCCCTGGTGAGACAGCATCGTGCCACCTGATTCTCTCGATCATGTGTGTCTAGATTAATCTTGTGTGAGGCCAAAGTTTCTGCGCCTCCACCAAATCCCGCTTAATCCTAACTACCAAATGCAACCTGGGGTTTTTTGGTAGGTTATTCTCCCCAAGATGAACCACAATAAACTCTGGATGTTGGCCACTAGCTATCCTATGTAGTAGGGGCATGAGCTGTTCCCAACGCATGCCACTCCTGACCCGCCACACTATCTCCACCTTATCACCCAGCCCGAGCTGCATGTCCCAATGGGATCTGCCCGTTGCCTTGGCTGCCCAGTGTATGATGCTGTGGCCCACAATCCACACCAGCTTATGTGGCCTGGAAACCTTCCATCCTGTAACAATAAACAATAAAATTTCAACTATGAACAATTAACCAAAATTTTCTTACTCATGTAATGAGTGGACATATGTATGGAAGGCGGTTGAGCAGCATCTACCGATGTCCTGGATGCGAGACTCCGGGAGACCTTCGCTGCAGCCAAACTAGCTGCTCCAATTCTGAGTGAGTGGAACCCATATCTGTGGCTTTGCAAGTGGTTTTGACCGAGGCACCTATGCATTACTGCTGTGAACTGGAGCCTGGTGAAAAGTGAACCATCAGTATGTATAAAAAATTGACCCGGGATGCCTGGTCATATATGCAGGTATCTGTGCACTGTTGCAACAGGGCAAAGGTATGGGGACCCTGCCCTGCGGAGGGTAACAAGGTGGCCTTTACCTCTTTGATCAGTTTTAGAGTAACAGAGAATAATTTGGATCAGATCACCTTAAACTTGAACATCCTGGGCTCTGACTACTCTATCAGACGCGGACCTATGGAACTCAGCAACCAGCTCACTTACCCAAAAAACACCATAGAAAGCCAGCTTCAGTGACACACTAAAAAGACATGCCTCGCTCTGGTTAAAACAGACTTGGGCTAGTATGGCATCCAATCTGTCAAGGAAGGATGCTGTTATGGCAGTCTTGCATCTTGGGCTTGACGCCTGTCTCGGGACCAGTTCTCTATAAGCGTATGCGTTAAAAAACCTCCATCCAGGGGGGCGGCTGGGACTGACACACTAATTTACTAAAGAAGGTAATGACCAACACCTTGCTGGCAATGGTACTCGGTGCAAGACGCCGTTGCCTGAGGGTGATGGCAAACCTAACGGCATGGTGCTCAGGGATAGGAAAACTTGTGGGCCATCTTTGACTGGTCCTAAATGCCTGGAATTCTTTAAACGCCCTCCCGGCATCGGCTACACCATTGTTAACTCCAGGGACATGCTTTGATGTAAACATGATGTTAAACGTTAGGCATTGCAGTACAAATTTCCTGACCAGCTGCATGACCCTCGTGGATTTTGAACACATGGAATTTATGACGTGAACCACTGCTAGGTTGTCACACCAAAATACCACTGTCTTGTTTGAGAACACATCCGCCCACAATTGTACCGCCAGTACAATAGGGAAAAATTCCAAGAATGTCAAATCTCTATTTGGCTCCATCACCCATTCACAGGGCCATGGTGCAGTGCACCATTGTCCCCTGAAAAATACCCCTATTACCCCAAACTCTACAGCACCAGTGGCATCTGACTGTACCTGGAGATCCACCTCCAAGAGGAGATTGCCCCTCCAGAAACTAACCCCATTAAATTTATCTAAAAAATGGAGCCATGTCCTGCAATCATCCTTCATCTCTCTGGTTACTCTTATGTCATAGTAAGGAGGCATATCGCTTAAGAACTTGGCATAAAGCCAAGACAAAAGGCCCTTCCAGGTGTTACCACTCTACAAGCGAAGTTCAGTGATCCCAGTAGGGACTGAAGCTGTCTAACTGTAACCTTGCTGGCCATAATGGCCGCCTCCAGAGATTCCCGCAAGGTGATTATTTTTTCTCTGGGCAAGCAAGACAAACCCTGTACAGTGTCCATTTCAATGCCCAGAAATGACAAGGTCATGATAGGACCTACAGCCTTTTCTGGAGCAAGGGGAACTCATAGCTCCTGCACTAAACTTTGACCGTGTGCGCTGCCTGACCAACCAGTTGAGTAGGGAGCTGAATTTCTCAAAGGCAGAACACGATATCGAGCACCCCATTCGCATTGTATTATCAAAGTAAAATTTCCCTTGAAACTGGAAATCCAGTTGGTGAATATCATATGGGTGAACAGGCAGCAGTCGAAATGCTGATTTTATATCGCACTTCACTAGCAATGCAGATGCTCCACAACCCTTAGCAAGTTTGACTGATGTATCAAATGACACATATTGAACTGAGCACAGCTCTTCCAGTATGGCTTCATTGACTGATCTCCCCTTCAGGTGAGACAAATGGTGTATCAGTCGAAACTTGCCTGGTGTCTTTTTCGGTACAATACCTATGGGGGAAACATGTACATTCTCCAATGGGAGGACTGAAAATGAGTCTGTTACCTGTCCTTCCTTGATTTCTTTTTGGAGCTTGGCCAGCACTAATACCTCCATACCCTCTGTGGATTTTAAATTTCTTACCCACTGCCACACCCTCAATCCACTCACCGGTATTCTAAAACCTACCCTGAAACCTTCCGTCACATAGTCCACTGCTTCACGATCAGGGCAATCGCGAAGTGCCATCACCATTACTACATGGTGCACTGGAGTTGGGGCCTTTTCCTGAGTTCCCTCCCCCTCCACCCTGGGGGAGGCAGGTGACCGGGATGCTTGTTTCAGCTGCCAACCTGCCAGACACGGCTGTAATGGGCCGCTGAGCGATTTCCGGCTCAGTGAGAGAAAATGTGTCAAAATTGACAAGGGGATCGGGTACAACTCCCCAAGCTGTTAAATTCCCAACAGGTGGAGCTTTTGCCACCATCCAATTCCCCTCAGACTGAAAGGGATCATTCATGGGTGCCACTCCCCCTTTTATTAATGCATGCCCGCTATCTGCCCGAAAGACACTGGACGTGCTATTCATACACTCCAGCCATAGGTCGGGCGCATACCTATCCCATTTCAAACCTGGAGTTATAGCTGCTCACTTCCTAAAGGCTTCGTCATAGCAAATCCAAGTCCCTGGATGTTCGGCATCAAAAGCCTGCTGAACTATATCCTGTTACTTCACCAGCTCTGCAGCTCATAGTGGGAAAATTTTCAACATAAACCCCAACCAGATGGGGTATGCAGCTGACCAACTGAACCAATTATGGTCTGCTTTTGGTCTCTTGAACCCCTCCTTGTCCTTGCCCTCTTCCTTGGCATTTGGGTCAGGCATGGGGTCAGTAAACAGGAGGGATAATAAATCAACATATTCTCCCCGCCATATCCTTTGTCTTGTGGCTTGCATAAGGTGAGCGCCCATTGGTGCAGACACATCTGCGTACCCCCCTGCCAGCAGAGGAGGCTCCGCCACACCATCCGTCACATGGCACCATGGGGAGCAACATCTCCCTGCCAAGTTCCAGACCCATGCAGCCACCAACCCACCAATCCCCAAGTGGGCAGGAGCGTGCACTCCATATCCCATCTCCAGGTATGGGTGATGTACCTGCTGCCCAGGCCACGGGGCCCAAGCCCCATTCCACCCAAGTCTAGGTGACAGTGGGCGAGGTGCCTCCTGTAAAAAACCATGGCAGCAACCCATTTGGGGCAACCCTCCACCCTGTATTGGATGAATCTGGGAATCACCATCGCCTTGAAGTGGAGGGACTGGGTTTTGCAGTGGCCTCCCTGGCCCTGCCACCTCGTCATCCACGAATTGCCCTTCCAGGGGCTGTGTTGATTGCATGGGCCTCGCAGACATGCCTTGTACAGCCCTCTCAATAGCCTCCATTCACTGCACCACTGCGTCCATCTGATCTAGGTGAGTCAGCTGCGTATCAATCCTTCCTCGTTGACTTACTGGGCTGTCCTCCCTGAAACAAACAGATGGAACCCAGTGCCTCCCTCCTTGCTGGGGCAGAGGCGATGCCTCTGCACCCTCTGTGACCTCGCTTCCTGTGGTTGGGACACTCATTTGATAAGGGGGTACCTACGCAAGGAGCATCAGTATCTCCTCATATCCCCCCATCCTCTCTTGCAGTGATTGAAGCACCGCTTCAAATGGGTCCCCTTAAGAACCTGCTGGGCTATGGCTGCCCTGAGTCACCCCTGGGGAGCCCTTACCTTTCTTGGCCTGAGATTTGCCTTTGCTTTCCCCTCCACCCTTCACCATCATGGCAAATAAAGCTGAAATTGGTGCACCCCCTTTTCCATGCACTTACCCCCTATCATGGGGACCTCAAATACTGCTAGTAGGGATGTGCAAACAGAACGGGATTTGGATGTTTGGCTGTTTGGTCATTCGGTTCAAAAACCAAGTTTGGGTTCGGTCGTTTGATACAAAAATTGAGTTCGGGTTCGGTTGGGTTGAGTTTGGTCCCCCCCCAAACATTCGGTAGAGTTTGGACCCACCACAAGGCTTGGGGAACTCCAGGGACCCCCAGGGGTGCCTGTGGTGGCATGGACCCAGCCTGTGGTGGCAGAGACCCAGCAGCAGCAGCAGCAGCAGCAGCAGCAGGGATCAGGAAGACTTGGCACTTGGCACCCCTGGTTGCCTGGGCATTGCAGGCTGACAGGCCTCTAGTTCTGCTTGCTCTATGCTGGCTTCCAGTTCTCCATTTCTAGTCGCTGTCATGGCAGGTGGTGGCTTGCTGGCTGGCTGACCATGTGAATCACCAATGGGCAAGGCTACATGACCAATTTGCAGAAGAGTTGGTTGAGATCTGGTGAGTAGGATGCCAGCCTGCAATGCCCGGCCCTGCCCTGCACAGGATTTCCTGGGATTCCCTGGGATTTTGTCGGCCAAAATCAGGGCTGTGGAGTTTGAGGTGTGGTGATGGGCTCAGGCTGCGTCCTGCTGCCACTCTGCTGGCATGGCCCCTACCACCTCTGCCACATGCCCCATTGTCCGCGTTATGGGCAGGAGATCGGCCTCTCCTGCTTCCCTTCTCCATGTCTTCCAACCCAAGGAATGCACTCGTAAATTGTATATATGTATATATTTTGTATTTATTTATTCAAATTTTGTATTTTATACATATATATATATATATATATATATATATATATATATATACACACACACACACACACACACACTATATCTATATATATATCTATCTATCTATCTATCTATCTATCTTCAATATTACACAGGGATGGATGCGGAAACACAGACAGCTCACAACAAACAACACAGGGAGGGGTACAAAACTGAAATGAAACCTAAATCAATCTAATCCTACTCTAAATAAATCCAAAAACAGGGGAAGGGAATCAGGGATGGAAGAGGAGGGGAGGATTCAATTGAGGGAAGGGAGAAAGAACACAGGGAGGGTTCAAAAATAAAAACAACACCTAAACCTATCTAATCAAATCTAAATAAATGAAACTAGGGAGGTAAATGTGTGGGATGAGTGAAAAAGGAGGAGGATGGCAATGGATTAGGAATAGCAATGGGAAGGAACACAAACTGCTGGGAAAGGGAGACTTCCGAAAACGCCTGCTGTCAGAAACAGTGGCTAGCTCAGACGGTGCTGGAAGGGGGGAGGGCAATGACTTTTATTACTTGCTGCGCCCGCCTTACCTCAAGCCCCATTGGCTCTGTGCAGCCTAGCTCCATGTCCCCCATGTCCAATCACAGACAGCGAAGCCAGTGGTCTGAGGAAAAAAGGGATGGTGACTGGGCAGGCTGGCTGCTACTCCAGGCCTCTCCACTCCTGGTGTCAAGAAGTCTGCTCCTCAGCTGCTCCCCCTCACAGTCATGTTTTTGCCACCCGAACTCATCCGAATGTGACCAAATTGTTCCGTCATTTCCGAGTTCGAATTGAGTTCAGTTCGGGTTCAGGTTCGGTTTGGTTCGGCCATTCTGTTCGGTCATCTGAACGGACCAAGTTTGATCGGAACTCCGAACTCCCGAACCTCGTTCACACATCCCTAATTGCTAGGGTTGGGCCTACCAGCCCAAATCTCCCCTCCGCTAATGACAGAGAACCTCAGGCCCTATAGAGCCTTAAGCTGCCACTGATGTTGAAGGTGGTGCTGGGTTGCCTGCCTGTCTCCCTAGGCACACACAACAAGAGAGAGAGGGGCACTGTGCCCCTGAACAAATGAGGATGGGGGGGGACACTCGCTCACCCACTGAGGGGGAAGGGTACTTGCCCTCCTGTGGGTCACCCACACCACCTCCAAAAAAAAACCTTTCCCCCCCAACGGCTAGGAAACCTCAATGTGTTTTTGTTTTTTTTAACAGTGGCAATTGAATGCCACAAAACTCTGCCCTAAGCACCAAAAAATGCCACCGACGTCAGGAGTATCGCTCCTTGATTTTTTCCCTCACGCGCTGCCAGGCCAACTGACCCACAGCTCCACAAGGCACAAAATGGCACTCGCAGGTCTCGTAATGCGAGACTGCCCTTTTGAGCTAAAAGTGCGTGCTGCCTCCGCAGTGGCCCGCTCTACGTGTGGCAAGCGGCCGCTTTTCTTCTTCACAGGAGTGGGGCGAGTTTCAAAGCCCTCTCACCCACCCACCCAACACGGCATCGGCCGCAAGGAGCCAGCGCCTGAGGTGAGGGGAAGGGAATTCTTCCCAGGCCTGCCAGGCTCTGTCCATCTAGTCACTCCATTTAAAGGGATGGGATTCCATTTGCATGAGCTATCATTGTAGTTATGCATTTTAGAAAGCCATATATATCCAACACACTTTTCAATAACTTGCCCTGTAGGCTCTGCTCTGGGAAAGGCACTTTTTTAACCAAGTGGTGTGGAAATTCCCCACCAGTCCCTACAAATTCCCCAAGAGTAATGGTCTTTCCAACTTGACAATTAATGGATATAACAAGCATATCAATGATGTGCTTGACGTGGCAGCTCACTGTTGCCCTTTGTTAACTTTTGGACTTTTTTCTCCCTCTCAAGCACAATACTGTGGAAGAAAGATAGCTGCCTCCATGAACTGCTGTTCTGGCTAATTTCCTCTTCTCTGTGTATTTTGGCACTTCTTTCTAATTGTTCCCTGTACCCTAGCAGGTTATTTATTTTCAATCTTATTGTGAAGGATCTTTATCTTTACGTTAACCCATACCTGAAGACACTGTGCATTTTGAAATGGGAAGATTAAAACGTTAGAGGGACATCCCACCCAAAGATTTTCTTGTGGACAACACTCAAACAAGCATGACGTCCCAGTTAATAAAAGGCTAAACAAGCAAATCTCTAAATGGGGGCATGGCTTATCAGAAAACTGATCGTTAATTTGTTATTTATTTATTTGTATTTATTTTAGAAATTAATCAATAGCCTAGAATAGAATTTTACAGGAAGGTAGAGACATGTGGACTATTATTTTTTTTATCATTCTGGGGCTTGAAATGAATATATTAAGCATCAATTCATCAGTAGAAATTTGGGTTTAATGTTACTGGACATGTCATGAAAGTGCCCTTTTGAGTTCCATTCCACTTCTTTAAAAACACCCTAGGTATGTTCTGTTCTTGGATGTGTCTACCACAGAGTTTGCAATTGTAAGAAATGTGTACTCTAAATGGGTTGCTACTAGTTAACTGAGGTATTATAAAGATTCCTTATCTGTAGTACCTTATATTTTCTGCTTAAGTCCATCCCATTTTGAAAAAATGGGCTATATATTACCCCCCCCAACTTCCTCCTCTGATCCTGTTGATAGTCATGGTTTACATTATTTTATTATAATATATATGACACATATTTAACCTTGTATTACATAACATTAGCCCTATAGCAACCATATATGACAGGAGGAAAAGGAGAAATGCACCTTTTCCACTCGATCTGTGTCATTATTGAGAGTGTGAAAGCATTTTCAGGTTGTTGTTTTTTATGTGTCACAGCTCACGTCACATCATATTACTTTGAGCTGTACAATGTCACATGTTGACAGAAGCAGGCATAACAAGACACAATGCATCACATCTTTTAATCTAGTGCTAGCAGTGTAAAGACAAATGCTGTCACAAAAGCTTGCAGGGTTGCTTTATATGCCCAATCAACAGAAAACAGTGTATTGCAGGGTACACATTAAATGTTTCTGGAAGGCCCTAATGGGTTATTTGATAGTATAACTGCAATACAGACTGTGTGGCATGATGGTGTGAAATGAAGCTATACATCAAAGAACAATATAGTAAATCAATTTAATAGCACAAGTTTACTATGAGGAACAATATCCATGAATTACAGTCCTTTCCCCAACATTGTACTTTCCCACTGATTTTCTCTGCTTAAGTCTCAGTTAGCTAGCAAGATATAGTGTATACATTTCTTATGATCTCCAAAACACTCTCTGAGGTAGATGAATCCAAGAACAGACCATCTGTTGAGTTTAGAAGCCCATGGAAAAAATATAGTTCTTGCTTGCCTAGAGCTTCTCAGCTTTCCCTAAAGATCTTCAGTATTAAAGATATCATCCATCTCTCATCTACTCTCAAAATGTTCTGCAATATTATGCTTTCAATATCTGAGTCTACTTAAGAACCTAACATCATAAGAAAAGTATATGTACGAGTCGTGGAGGTGTGGCCCATCAGTCACCTGCTAACCACTCTCAGCTACCAGTAACCAGGGGTTTAAGTCCCAACTTAAGTGCTTCCTTTTGTTCATTACAAGTCTGCTGCCATTTAACTTCAGAATGTCCCCTTGTTTTCTTATTGTCAACAAGGGCAAAATGTTCCCTATTTACTTTCTCCATTCCACCTCATAATTTTATAAACCATCATATCCCCCATTAATCACTTATTCTCCAACCTGAACAGCCCCAACTTGCTGAGCTTTTCCTCATGGAATTCAACACATCCTTCTATCCTCCTTGTTGCCCTTCTCTGGAACTTTTCCAGTTCTATTATTTCTTTGTTGAGATGGGACAACTAGAACTGCAGACAATATTCAAGATGGGGTCATACCAAAGATTTATACAGTGGCTTTATAATATTTTCCCTTTTATTTTCCATTCCTTTAGCAATAATGTCATTGCCTAGCTTCTGTTTTTCCTTTTTGACTTCTGCCGCATACTGAGCTGATGTCGTCAAGGAATTATCCATGCTGACTTTTAGATCCTCCTCCAGAGTGGTTACTAGGGATGGGACTATCAGCGAATTATCGGTTACCGGTTTTATCAGTATTGGATTAATCTGATATCGGATTTATCGGTATTGGCATATCGTTTTTTTAACTGCCAATTTTTTTGATCTTTAACATTGTGGCCATTTTTAAAATGGCCCCAATGTTAAAGATCCAAAAAATTGGCAATATTAAAAATCCGATATGACGATACCAATTTTATTGGTATTATCGGATTAATCCGATACCGATAGTCCCATCCCTAGTGGCTACCATCCAGATTTTAACCTAGCATCATGTATGTATTCTGAAGATTACTTTTCCCTTGTGTCTTTCAAGCCTTCCAAGGCAGTTATGAATGTGAATTAAACATATGCTTTGACTACAGACAGCCATTAACATACTGTGCCATAGAGCCAGTTTTTAGACCTATGATGTAGCTATGTGGGTAGCCAAAAAGGAGTTTTTTGCTACCCTCATAGCATCTGTAAAATCCCATCCAGCTTAGCTTTTCCGGGTGGTACAGGGGCTGGTCAGTCCGGCTTCCCACTGCCTTGGAGTAGAGTCATCTACTCCTCGATGTGACATGTTCTTGGATTACTTTGTGGATAAAATCGCTCAGATTCACCATGACTTCGATGCTGCAATGAATTAATTAGGGGAACTGGAGGTTATGGAAGCCTTGTCCAGTTTTATGGGATCCATTTCAGTCGGTGACACCTGCCGATGAGGTTGGTGTTCTTGGGGTTGTTAGGGCCACATCTTGTGAATTAGATCCTTTTCCATCCTGGCTGATTCAATCTTGCCGGAAGACAATGGGGCCATTGCTGGCTGTGGTGGCCAACACCTCCCTTTGGGAGGGCAGAGTGCTGGGTTGTCTCAAGGAGGCCTCTGCTCAAGAAACCGTCGCTTGACGTTGACTCCTCTGCCAGCTATTGGCCTGTCTCTAACCTTCCCTTTTTAGGGAAGGTTATTGAACAGGCAGTGGCTCAGCAGCTGCAGGAGCATCTTGACTGCATCAGTTTTCTGGATCGCTCTCAGTCGGAATTTTGTCCAGGATATAATGGCACTGAGACTGTGCTTGTGGCTTTGGTGGATGATCTGCACCGGGAAATTGACCGGGGTCATTCGACCCTATTGGTTCTATTAGATCTTTCAGCTGCATTTGATACTGTTGATCACGAGATGTTGGTGATGCGACTGCAGACTGTGCAGGGGTGGGTGGGCTGTTCTTGAATGGTTCCGCTCTTTCCTGACTGGTAGAACCCAGTGAGTGGTTCTTGGAGAGTTCTTTTCATTGTACCGAGACTTCTCGGGTGGAATCCCACAGGGTTCTGTTCTGTCCCCTCTCCTGTTCAACGTATACATGCAGTCACTCAATGATGTAATAAGGAGGTTCAGCATGCGGTGTCATCAATATGCTGATGACACCCAGCTGTATCTCTCTTTTTCAACAGACCCAGGCCCTGCAGTCTTGCTGCTTACTCAGTGTTTGATGGTGGTGGTGGACTGGATGAGGGCTAACTGACTGAGGCTGAATCCTGACAAGATGGAGGTGATGTTGGTGGGTAAGGCAATGGAGATGGTGGCCCCTGTTATTATCGGGGTCTGCCCCCCATTGGTATTCCAGGTACAGAGTCTGGGGGTGTTCCTTGACACGCAGCTCCACCTGGATGTCCAGCTGGAGGCTGTGACAAGGAGTGCCTTTTGCCAATTGCGTCTGATATGATGGCTTCAGCTGTTTGTTTCAGACTTTGACCTGGCTACTGTCATCCATGCTTTCATCACCTCTAGATTGGACTATTGTAACACGTTATATGTGGGGCTACCCATGGTGATGGATCAGGAACTGCAGTTGGTGCAGAATGTGGTGGACTGTCATTTGGTAGGACTGGGCTGTGGGGAGCATATTACATCAGTGCTCCGCTCTCTGCACTGGGTGCCAGTGGTTTTCTGGGCCCGATTCAAGGTGGTGGTCTTGGCTTATGAAGCCCTAAATGGCCTAAGCCCTACCTATCTGTGGGACTGTCTCACTCCCTGGGTGCTGGATTGGCCCCTGCGGTCCTCTGGGGGTGTCCTGCTAGAGGTCCCCAGAGTCTTCCTGGGAGCCATGCAGGGGAGGGCATTCTTGGTGGCTGCATCATGGCTGTGGACTTCCCTTCTAGTGGAGACCCGGTTGGCCCCAGATCTTCCCTCTTTTTGGAGAAACTGTAAGACCTGACTGTTCCACCTGGCATTTGGTGGAGGAGATGAGTGAAGGGGTGGAGGGTTTTTGGGGTGGGGGGTATTTTCCCCCTCCTTTTAGTGATTTTTAATTGTTGTTTTAATGCTTTATAAATTGTAAGCCACCGCAAACTGCCTGTGACAGGAGGTTTGGGGTAGTAAAATGTTTAAAATAAATAAATAAATAAATAAATATTTATTAGTGAGTGTAAAACAAAATTCATTCTTAAAGCATGCCAAAAACATTGGCTTCTTGCAGTCTTTTATCGTGTAGCTAGCATGCCACCTCCCTCTACTACATGGACATACATAAATACATATATCCCCCTCATCTCTCTCCTTTTCTGTCTCTCCCTTGCCCACTACCATCACCACCACCCCTTTATCCTTTTCTCTTCTCTTTGGCCTCTCATCTTCTACTGCCCATCCTCCCCACCCCACCTTTACCCATGGCTCTGTTATAGCTAATGGCAGCGTAGCTTCCCTATTTCAGAATAGTTGAACCAGGGATTTTTCCATAATGTAGTTCATTTGCCCACTTCAGTAAATATGAATTTTGATTGGCAGTTGCAGCAGGAAACATAATTCATGTTAGAGAGATCGGCAGGACATGTGATCTTTTGGAAACTCCTCAGCCAGAGTGAAAATTTGTATACACCCTGTCTTCAGATACATCATGAAATCCCCACGGTGAATAGCACTCCAAAAAGATTGTTTTTGTTTTTAAATAAAGAATTTCATGGATTGATGGAGAACAGCAAAACACCATCAAGATCATGAGGGCAAAGTGTAAGGGTGAAATATAGATTTTATTAATATGAGACATTCACCATTGGCTATAATAGTCAAGATTTTCATCATAGGAGAACTTTGTTTCTTTTTTGCCATGAAATTAATTAACCAAATAATATTCTATAGGTTGTTCTGAAATCTCTGAATGTGTTTAAGGTTTTCTGATGAGTTAGAGTTATTCAGTTGTTGAGACCTTGCATTTTCAGATTAAAGCGATTGCAAGACTAACCAAAATTGCCTTTTTAATGATATATTTCTTAAGCAATGAATTATACTTTACTTTCCATAAATCTCAAGATTTAAACTTAAAATAAAGACATTCCTTCTTAACTTAATTATTTGATAAGATTAGAAATAAATTATTAATCAGAAACTCAAAGAAATCTCTATTTTATCACATACATTAAAAATAATTCTCCCACAGTGCTTGTCAAGGGAAAACAGTGGAATGCTAGCAGTCTGCCAGCACATCACATGTGAAGAGGAGAATCCATTCTTTTTAGTGGGGATTTTTCAGGATACTGGATTTCACTTCCTTTCACCCTAAAAGTCCCATGTTAAGGTGACTTTAGTGTTTGACCTTTCAGACAACACTGGCTCACTGATGTGACTGCACAAGACAATACTATAAAAAAATTCCACCTTCTACTGCATATGATAACTCCACAGCATCCCTACCTATCCCATTCCAATGTGGAGATGTCTCCACATTGTCAGGAGGTGCAAGACAGAAAGATCAGGTAACAAAAGGCCATAATTCTTTATATATTCCAATTCCAATTCCAATTTAATTTATACTCCGCCTCTCTCCTGTAGGACTCGAGGCGGCTTACAAGATATACAGATACATATGTGAAGGGTTATCCACGCAGGGACCCCAAAATCAACTGTCACATCATCTAAAATAATATACAATTTACGCATAATGGAAAAAGAACAAAACAATATCCCTCCACAATCACATTCTCTTACATATATAGATAAAATCAGTCTGGATGTGTATGTGTGTGTGTGGGGGGGGGGAACCCTAACAGAACCCCCATGCTGTATTTCAGATAGCAACAAAGGACAATTGTTGTCACACTAAAAAAGTTACCACTGCTGGAATTGTGTGTTAAAACTTACCCATGTGTTAAAATGATACCACATAATAGAAGCAGTTATGAAATGACAAATGGACCTAGTGTGATCAATATTTATAACAAATCTAATTTCTTTAAAATAAATTAATTTGAAGTATTGGATTAGTAATTGTTCATGATCTCTCTGTATTTGTATTACTAGTTGAACAGGCTAAGGATTCCACGGTCAGCTAGAGTATAGAATCTCTGAAAGAAGCCAAAGACTCTGAAGCTCAGATAATGGTTTATATTTATTTATTTTTATATTAAAATTTATATCCCACCCCCTCCCATCAACAGATGGCTCAGGGCAGCTCAAAACTTGCACATTTTAAAACAATAAATAGAGTAAAAATCATAGACAAAAAGGGAAACTGGTTGAGGAGGAAGGAATGAAGAATTGAAGAGTTGTCTCCACATTGTCATAAGAAGGTGCAAGACACAAAGATCAGGTAACAGAGGCTGCAAATCTTTATTTAAAAGTATCTATCTGGGTAGGAGGAAAATCCTAACAGAAAAACCCAGGTCTAGGGCAATGCTGGAGCCATCCTGAGCACACACACACACACCAGTCTATCATGGCTGGATTTACCTTTTATTAATTGCCTAGACTTCATCATAGTGGAGTCCTGAGGAAGGGGTGATGTACTGACTCCATCCCAGGATCATTAATAGCCTACAGAGTAGCATTGTTCCCATCTTATTCTACTTACCTTCCAAAGTTGTGTTGGGGGCAGGGGTGTTAAACCACAGCTCATTACCAGCAACAGCCAGACACACCATCCCTCACCTCATAGGATGTCCATTGTTTTTTCTCCTAACTTCCATTGTCTCCACTTAACCTTTGACCTTGTACTTGACCACCATTGAATTGTGACTAGGGCTGAAACAACTAGTTGCATTTGCGAGTATTTCTGAGTTTCCAAGGTCTGGCTCCGAGTATTTGTCCGGTCCTTGGAAACTCAGACAAATTCTTACTACTCGGTAAAATATTTGGTAAAATAAACCAAGTACAGAGTATTTTCCGAGTACCAAGTCAACTTACATAGGGGCAGGAAAAGCCACATATATTTATTTGAGTATTGGACCGAGTACCAAATACCGAGTACCAAGTTGGTTACTCAGTACTCACTAAAACTGAGTTGAATATGAAGATACTCAGTAAAAACCAAGTAATTTTGAATATTTATTTATTTATTTAAAATTTATATCCCACCCCTCCTGCCCTCAGGGCAGCCCAGGGCGGCGAACAACATTCAATAAAAATATAAAAACATTTAAAACAATTTAAAATTACAATATGTGGGAAAACCCCCACCCCACCCCTACCCCTCGCCAAAAGCCTGACGGAACAGCCAGGTCTTACATACATGCCGAAACAGGAGAGTGGGAGCCAACAATATCATGTTTCAGAACTAGTTAAGTCTGCTCTCAGTTGCTCAGCAAGCACTCAGAGGATGAAGGTACTTCAGGAAGGTGTAAAAAAACCCAATCAATGGCCCCAGACACATCGATTCCCAGCTACCTACCTCCCAGGTTGATGGAGGAACAAAGTTATGTGAAATGGAAGTAAAGGAGTGAAGAGGAAAAGATAGACCTGACCTGAAATTAAACACTGAACTACTGACAAATGGGAATAAAGGAGAGAAATATGAACTGCAGAAAGGTGAGAGAGACTGAAGAACATGTAGTGATATACAACTTTACCTGCTGTAATGAAACAAGTGATACAATAAAGTTTAAGCATATGTGGAAATAAAAAAATTCTGGACCAGACGTCTATATTCAGGGACACAAAATCAATAAATAGGTGTTGGAAGTCAAGAAATTAATTTAAAAATCAGAAAATAGATACTGAATTCAACATTCTGAAACATTGGGTACCCAAATCGGTTCATAATCGGGCACCGATCAGTATCCGATGCTGCTCAGTTGATTTGCATACCATGATTTCAAGGGTATACCCATTTTATTTTTGTAGGTACTCATTGCAGGTCTGTTCTAGTATCTTGTGTTTAATTAGAGCAAAGCCAGCGAATCTGGACAAAGAGAGAAAATTGGGTGGGAGGGAGGAACAAAGTTATGTGAAATGGAAGTAAAGGAGTCAAGAGGAAAAGATAGACCTGATCTGAAATTAAACACTGAACTACTGACAAATGGGAATAAAGGAGAGAAATGAGAACTGAAGAAAGTTGCGAAAGACTAGAGAACATGGAGTGACATACGAATTTACCTGATATAATAAAACAAGTCATACAATAAAGTTTAAGCATATTTTCCCAACATTTCACTTTTCGACAAATGCCGGGGGGGGAGGTGGGACACACACAACACTTGTCCTTATGAATAGCAAGGATCGAGAGTTGTGCTGCCGAAATGGCTTTGTCCCAGTCTCTGGCAATGACTTTCAGTAAGAAACTTAACTTTGCATGTCTAGCTTAATAAACATCACAGTGCAGCCAACCTATGATTAAGGATTATAAACCAAATCATTGTAAGGCTTATCTTTCAAAGTATTTCCCTGGTTCATGTTTTATAACATTTATTTTAATTTGTTAGCTAATTTTCCAACCTGACAAATCTGGAGTATTAGTTTCTCAAAAGAAGTAGAGTGCAGGCAGTATCTGACCAATATTATTTACTAATTTAAATTTATATGCCACCCTTTTCATCAGGGCTCAGGGCAGCTTACAATCAATAAAACCATCTAAAATTACCCTTGCACCTCCATCTCTTCCCCTAATCCTCCACCCAGCCTTATCCCTGCCTGCCCAAATAAAAAAGGTCTTACAGTGTTTCCAGAAGACATGCAGGCTTGGGATTGAACAAACTTCCAAGGGAAGGAAGTTCCATAATCATGGGGCAGGCACTGAGAACGCCTCTCTATGTGCCCAAGGTATAAAAACTTAATGAGTAGATGATACCCCTGCAAGAGAGTGCTCCTGGCTGACTTCAGCGGCTGCAACCTGAGATGACAGAGGAGGTGGTCTTTCAGACACCTGGGGCCCAAGCCATTTAGGGATTTATAGGTCAAAATCATCACTTTGAATTGTGTCTGATGAGCTATTGGTAACCAGTGCAGATGCTAGTGCATCTCCCGCAACCTGTCACTGACAGAAGACAGGCAGCCACATTCTGCAGTAATTGCAACTTCCCAATAGTCATCAAAGGCAGTCCCACACAGAGCACACTGAAGTAGTCTAGCCTCAAGGTTATGAAGGCATGGACAACTGTGGTCAAAGCTGAGTCTGATAACAAAAGTTGCAGTCTTCTCACAAATGTATTTGGTGAAAAGCACTCCTGGCCACAGCTGCAACCTGGAAATACAAGCACCAAAATGGATCCAAGAGTACACCAAGACTGCGAAGCTAAGTGATCATAGGAGGCTTGACTCCATCAATAACAGGGGACCCTATGTCTCCCAGGTCATATGACTGGACAGCCATCATTGTTTCAGTATTGTCTGGATTCAGTTTAATCGGCTCCCATGCATCCACTTCCTAATGGCAGCCAGGCACTGGGTGAACACCAAGACTATAGCATCTGGGTCAGAGGAAGAAGAGAGACAGAGTTGGGTATCATCAGCATACTGATGACACTTCATTTCAAATTTCCATACAACCTCATCCACAGGCTTCAGATACACATTGAACAGGAATTGGGCCAAAATGGAATCCTGCAGAACCCCACAAGGTATCTCCTAAGGGAACAATGACCCTTCACATCACCACCCTCTGAGTTCTCCTAACCAAGAGTGAGAGGAACCACTCAAGAGCAGTCCCACGAACTCTTGCAGCCGGGTCCCACAGCTGTGTCAACACCCCATGATCAACTGTATAAAAGGCTGCTGAAAGATCTAAAAAACCCAAACAAGGTACCATTTTCCTTGTCAATTGCCAAACAGATGTCATCAACCAAGGGGGTGGTGCATATCATTTTCGTTATTACAATAACGATAACAAAAATTGTCATTTTTGTTTTTGTTATTGCAATAACAAAAACGACAACCAAGAATAATGACAATGATAACGAAAACAACAACCCAAAATAATGACAGCAACAACCGAGAATACGATAACAGTAATGATATCGATAATGATACCGATATCAAAAACAATAACAAAAATGATACCAAAAACGATACCAAAAATTATAACAAGAAACAAAAATGACAATGTCGTTATCATTGTCGTTATTATTAGTGCTTTGACAGTTGAGTTTTGGAGGGAAAATGTAGAGAGGAGAGGAGGGAGCAGACATCTCTGAGTCTTAACAGGGTTGAACTCTTGAACTATGCCTGTGTTGGGAGGGGCAAGCAGCTCAGCAGTATCTGTTGGATACATCCCTGACCAATGAGCAGCGCAAGAAAGCCTCAGCAGTCTCATGGGACTCTGTGATTGCTCAATGCCTGCTGCCTCCCACAATCAATCGGGGGGGCTCTGGGGGAGGGCACTGAAACCCTTTATAATGGGAGGGCCAGGTTTTTTCTCCCCATCGTGTGAGAGCTCTGCTTGTCATGTTGCATTTACAGAACTGTGGTGTACGGATGTACGAACGCGGTTTGGAAGTTTGGAATTCGACTCAAACTTGGCCTGTTCGGATGACCGAACCGAACTTCTGAACCAAACGCTCGAACTTCCAAACAGTTCGGAAAAGTTTTGATGAGTTCGGATGAGTTCGGGGGCAGGAAAAATGTGACTTTGGGTAGGAAAACGTGACTGAAAGGGGCAGGCAGCTGAGGAGCAGACTTCCTGGCACAAGGGGTGGACACCAGAGGTGGTTCCAGGGCCAAATAATACTGATACCAAAAATATTTCGGTTTTGGTACCGATAGCACTTTTTTGAATGTTCGGTTGAACCAAACAGTAGAACCTGAACTTGGGTTTCGAACCAACGACCGAACGTCCGAACATCCGGACAGCATTCTGTTCGCTCATCCCTACTGTGGGGCTTGCACATAAAAAATCCTCCCTAGCTGTCAGACCGAAGGGCAGCCCCAACACCGACGGGCCACCTGGTGCCTCATCCCACAATGAGACAAGCCCGGGATCACTCATCCGTACCTCCCCCGGTGGAACCCCAATCCCCACCGTGGCGGGAAGAGAACACACCCACCGCTGGTAAGAGAGGTTGGGACGGGCCTGGCCCCAGTGCAACGTTCCGCAGGGCTGCTCGCATGCCAGGGGGAGGAGCTATCAGCTCAAAAAAACAGCGCTGACAGGGGAACAGCACCAGTAATCAGAATCTTGAGAAGCTGGCCCGCTGCAACAGATAAGTGCATTCGTAGAAAGTGTTGACCTTGCTTGTGTTTGACAAACATATTGTTGTGAGTGTGTTAAGAGTGTGCCTGAGACCCCCTCCCCATTTCTTCCTTGGCATGTGTGGTGAGTGTAAGGGTGAGTGAAGCTGTGAGCCCTCCCCCCCCCCGGGGACTACCCCTTTCCCTTGGAGACACGAGAGACACACTATCCTGACAGGCAGTTTTCCCTCACTGTGTCCTGCGGAGCAGAGAGCCAGAGTCCTCTCCCCAGAGTCCGTGACCCAGAGTGGTTGTCCCCTCCTTCTTTTCCAGGCCTGGGGTCCCCCAGTGTGCCCTTCCCTTTCCCCCCTCCCCTCAGTGTGACAGTATTACCGGCCTTCCTGCCCTCTGCCCTTTTCCTGGGAGGGTCATGGATATCATCAGTAAAATAGGTAATTTAGTAAGCGCCGTACAATCTTTAGCCATGGAGATGAGGAATTTAAAGGCCCAACATGCAGACTTGGCTGCCATGGTGGCCGCGGCATGGGCCTAGGGTGCCGTAGGAGGAGGGGAGGTGCCCCCTGCAGCTAGGGATCCAGACGCAGTACCCCCTCCTGTTGAAGGCCCTAGAGTGGTCAGGGAGCCCAAGGGTCCCCAGACAGAAAATGTTTCAGGAGACTGAAACGCCTTCCAGGGTTTCCTGACACTATGTTGATTGACATTTACTATTCAGCCCACTACGTATGCTACTGACTCCCTCAAGGTGGCCTTTATTATAGGTAATCCTAGGGGGGGGACTTTGGACTGGGCTACCACCTTGTTGAAGGCAGATAGCCCTCTTCTATCAAACTACAATAATTTCCTAAGGGAATTTGCTCTGCTATTTGAACATACCCATCAAATTCAGGATGCAGAGGCTGCTATAATGTCACTTAGGCAAAGGAAAAGTGGGGTAGTGGAATACCTGACATAATTCTGACAGCTAGCCTTGGACCTACAGTGGCCTGACGTTGCCCTCATGGTGTTTTCCCGTAAGGGTCAAAATGATGATCTGAAGGACCAGCTCGCCTATACAGTGCTCCCCGACACCTGGGAAAAACTTGCGATGCTGGCCCTTCAAATAGAGGAGTGAATAACAGAGTGGGGCAGGGAGAGGCGGCAGAAGGGACGAATCTTCTTCCCTAGGGCCCCTGTGGTGCCCTCCCTGGCCCTTGATCCCCCTCAAGGTACTGATCCTGAGCCCATGCAGTTGGGGTCTTCTCAAGGACCCCTCTCACCTGAAGAACGAGAAAGGCGACGTAAGGCCAAGGTGTGTTGTTATTGTGGGGAGGCATCCCATTTCTGACCTCTCCTCCCTTCCTCTTGGAAGTATCCGGGAAACACTAGGGTACGGGACGGGCAGGGGGCACCCCTGACATAAAGACTATTCCCCTGGTTCTGGCTACTTCTCGAATGCACCTCCAAGTACCGGTGACCCTCACAATCACCCCCCCAGAGATCCCTTGTGGTGTGGAGCCTCATCGACTCGGGGGCATCTGGGAACTTTTTAGACTTAACATTCGCCCAGAACCATCGGATCCCCTTGGAACCGAAAGAGCAACTGGAACCGGTGCACTCTATTGATGGCTCCCCATTGGTTTCAAGACCTATTACTCTTCGCACTACCCCTTTGAGCTGCACCCTGGGGACCCACCGGGAACAATTCATGCTTGATGCAGTCTGCTATCCCATTTTTACCCTCATCTTGGGGATCCCATGGCTGCAGCAGCACAACCCTCATATCTCCTGGGCCCAGAAGCAGGTCCGGCTCACCACTCCATATTGTTTTCAATGCTGTCACCAACCCCTACCCACGTTAAGCTCCTCCCCACAACTGTACGGTGGGACCTGCCCAGAGTAGGGCTGATGTGGTAGCAGCTGTTACCACACCACGATTCCATTCTGCCACTTTGGAATTTCCAGTGCCACACCGCAGCTTTTCTGTGGACATTCCGCTAATTTCGCCGGCATTCTGAAAATTGCGGAATTTTGGGGAAATTGCGGAAACTGTCAGAAAAACGCTGTTCTACTATTTTGTGGTGCTGGCGGAATGGGAGAAGTAGCAAAAATGTCATGTTTCCGCTATTTTGCAAAGTCTGTGGAAGTAGCGGAATGAAATTAGTGGAACTGCGGAAGTAGCGGAATGAAACTAGTGGAATGGAAGTCTCTGTCATGCCATACCACTAATTGCAGAAACACTGGGTACTTTCAGACATGACGCTAACCACCCTTTAACCACCCTTGGTGGTTATTTATGCATGTTGCAGGGCTCCATAGGGCACCAACACAGCCCTGCAACATGCATAAATAACCACCAAGGGTGGTTAAAGGGTGGTTAGCGTCATGTCTGAAAGTACCCACTGTTTCTGGTGGAAATAGCTACCTCTGCGACATTCCGCTACAGTCCTAGCCCAGAGGACTCAGTCCTCCTTCAGGAGTATAAAGGACTTTGCGGATGTTTTCAGTAAAATACAGGCTGTGGACCTGCCACCCCACCGGGCCTACAATTGCCCTATTGATCTGCAACCAGGTAAAGAACCTACATTTAGGCGCATCTATGCCCTCTCTACTCCTGAACTGAAGGTCTTTGGCTGTATCTAGATGAAAGTCTTCAGAATGGATTTATTAATCACTCCACATCCCTCGTGGGGCCCTCCATCTTCTTTGTCCCGAAAAAAGATGGAGGACTGCACCCTTGTATCGATTATCAGGGTCTCAACACTATAACGATTAAAAAATGATACCCTCTGCCCCTGATTCCCAAACTTTTGAACCAGTTACAAAGAGCCTGACTATTTACGAAGTTAGGCCTTCACGGGGCGTACAATTTAGTGCGCATACGACAAGGGGATGAGTGGAAGACCACCTTCCGAACCCAATACGGACACTTCGAGTACCGTGTAATACCCTTCGGCCTGGCAAATGTACCTGCCACCTTTCAACACTTCATTAATGACATTCTCTGAGATCTTCTTGACCGTTCGGTCATCGCCTATCTTGACGACATTTTGATTTTTTCTGCTTCTTGGTCTCAGCACGTCCTTCATGTCCAACAAGTCTTACAATGCCTGCGAGTCCATAAGTTCTATTGTAAGTTGGAAAAGTGTGCATTTCATCTCACAACGGTGGAGTTTTTGGGTTTCACTATTAGCCTTGTGGGCATAGAAATGGATACAAAGAAAGTAGAAGCCATCCGATGTTGGCCCTTGCCCATGGCTGTGAAATCCTTACAATGCTTCCTTGGTAGCACTAATTACGACCGCCACTACATCCCGAACTACGTTGATCTCACAACCCCACTAACCTGCCTGCTAAAAAAGAAACAAGAATATATTTGGGATACCGAACAACAACACAGCTTTGAGTACCTCAAGAATGCCTTTATGACCACCCCAATTTTACAACATCCCAATTTTGAAAAACCTTTCCAAGTAGAAGCCGACGTCTCGAGTGAGGCCATTGGGGCAGGCCTGTTCCAAGGCACCACAGAGGATCAAGGAATGCGACTCTGTGCCTATTATTCCCATCAGCTTACTGCCACTGAACAAAATAATACAGTCTTCAACAGAGAACTCTTGGCCATCAAGGCAACATTTGAGAACTGGTGACATTTCCTTGAATGTGCGAAGCATCCCATCATTGTCATTACGGTCCACAAGAACTTGACCTACCTCCAAACAGCGCAAATCGCAAATGCTTGACATGCTCGGTGGCCCCTGTTCTTCGCCCGCTTCTCATTTATCATTGTCTATCAGCCAGGGAAACCTAACACCCTAGCAGATGCCCTGTCCCATTATCACGCCAGTCGGAACATAGAGCATACAAACCCAGGACCTATTTTGTCCCCGAAGGTCTTCGCCGCCACTCATATCCAAATAACTGAACTTCAGCATGCCACGACCAGGGAGTTTCTCCCACATACCGATCCTACCTACGTCTAAGAGCAGGGCCTTCTCCTTAAGGACCTCCAGATTGTTGTTCCACCCTCTTGTCAACCCCAAATTCTCTGGGCTCACCACAATGCACCATTGGCTGGCTACCCAGGACAGACATGCACCCAACATCTTATTCAAAGAACCTTCTGGTGGCCGACCTTAAAGCAGGATGTTTGGCATTACGTTACTCAATGCACCATGTGTGCTCGCAGCAAGATACACCATATGGCCCCGGCAGGACTCTTGCAGCTTGCACTCCTTCTGCAGGGGCCATGGAAATGAGTGGGGATGGACTTTATTGTTGAATTACCTCCATTTCAAGGCTATAACACCATCTGTGTTGTTGTGGACCATTTCATGAAGATGGCTCATTTTGTGGTCTGTAAAGGGTTACCTACGGCACCGTGGATGGCCCGCTTGTTTATTCGGCACATAGTGAAGTTACATGGATGGCCCCTCGAGCTCGTGAGTGATCGAGACCCCCAGTTCATGTTGCGGTTTTGGAGGGCTCTCTTCGCGACACTGCAAGTCAAGCTAAAGCCAACTACTGTGTATCACTCCCAGGCCAATGGGCAGGTGGAGAGGATAAATCAAAACCTTGAACAGTATTTGCGTTGTTACATGAATTATCTCCAGGATGACTGGTATTCCTGGTTGCCCTTAGACAAGTTTGCACATAACAATGCCCCCAACACTTCTCTAAGCAACTCCCCCTTCTTTATCTCCTACGGATTTCACCCACAGATTGGAATCCCAGATATCTCCGCAAGTCGGGTTCCGGTGGCCAGGCTGCTGGCCCAAAAGATTCACAAGCATCAAATGGCAGCATGCACCTTCCTTGGTCAGTCTCGGAAAACCTACAAGACCCAAGCCAACAAACATCATCGCCCAGCACCGCTGTTTGAGCCTGGTGACTATGTATGGCTCAATCGCCACCACTATGTTTCCCCCCGTCCATCACACAAACTGGATGACCGATTCATTGGGATGTACCCTATTCTTAAACAACTCAATGAGGTGATGTATACAGAATCCGTTCCTTCCTCAGACTCGAACCCAACCCCAGGGCCAGTGTTGCACCCAGATACGGGGTCCGAATATTAGGTGAAGGTGGTGTTGGACTCTAAGTGGCATCATGGGTGGCTCCTGTACCTTCTCGACTGGAAAGGATATGGTCCGGAAGACCAGTCCTGGGAGCCCGCTCTCAATGTATCTGCTACTCGCCTCTTATGCAACTTTCACCTCCGACACCCCAAAAACCTAGGCCCTGGGTGGACTTATAGATGGGGGGCTCGGTGGGCGGTGGTGTCAGAGCCGCCAGGCGACGGGTGGCCATGAAACTGACAGGCCACCTGGCGCCTCATCCCACAATGAGATACGCCCAGGATCACTCACCTGCACCTCCCCCAGCGGAACCCCAATCCCCGCCACGGCAGGAAGAGAACACGCCCACCACTGGTGAGAGACACAGGGGGACCAAGTGCGGTGGGGGCGGGCCCGGCCCCAGTGCGGCATTCCGCAAGGCTGCTCGCATGCCAGGGGGCAGAGCTATCAGCTTAAAAACCCAGTGCTGACAGGGGAACAGCGCCGGTAATCAGAGTCTTGAGAAGCTGGCCCGCTGCGACAGATAAGTGCATTTGTAAAAAGTGTTGACCTTGCTTGTGTTTGACAAACATATTTTTGTGAGTGTGTTAAGAGTGTGTCTGAGACCCCCTTCCCCTTTCTTCCTTGGCGTGTGTGGTGAGTGTAAGGGTGAGTGAAACTGTGAGCCCTCCCCTCCCCCGGGGACTACCCCTTTCCCTTGGAGACACAAGAGACCTTCCTTAGACCCCTATGGTTCTGGACCCCGATCCCTTACAAGTCCTCCCTTTCACTCACAAGCTTGCCCTTGAACTTCAAGGTTGCGTGTGGGTGAGTGCCCTGCACATGAAAGGGTTATTCTTTGGGAAGCTCTGCTCCAGGCCCTATGATAATAGGGGCTCGGTCTCTGTGAGACCAGAAGGGACCACACACTATCCTGATGGGAAGTTTTCCCTAGATTTGTACTGCGGAGCAGAGAGCCAGAGTCCTCACCCCAGAGCAGTTGTCGCCTCCTTCTTTCCCAGGCCCGGGGTCCCCCGGGGTTCCCTTCCCTTTCTCCCCTCCCCCCAGCATGGCACTAGCTCTCATTGTATTATTTATTTATTTATTAGGTATTCCCACCAAAACCTTTCCTTCCTCATACCCTACATTTTACCTTCTTCCTTTCCCTGCCCTTCTCCCCCTGCACATTAGATATAGATAGGCAGTATAGATTAGATATAGAAATATATTATAGACATATAGATTAGATTAGAATTGTTATATAGACAGTTGATTAGATAAAAGATAGTTTTCCTTTCCCTTCCCGTCTTCCTTAGATTTAGATAAACGTTAGTTGTGCACAGGAATCAATAACGATAATGATAACAAAAATAAAATCTTTGTTTGAAATGGTACTGATATCAATAATGATAATGAATATTGATACCGATAACAAAAACAAAAATGATACCGACGTCGATACCGATAATGAAAATTATATCAAAACCAATACTGAAAATGATAACAAAAACAAAAATGACGTTGTCGTTAATAACAAAAATGACATTTTTAATAACAAAAAGGAAAAGGAAAAAGGAAAATGACATGGGGGCCTGGTGCACATTCCTAAAAGCCACAGAGCGGTTTCAATATCATGCCCAGGATGAACTCCTGACTAACATGGGTCCAGGGATCCAATGGCATAGAGGTGTGCCTGAAGCTGCAGGCAACCAGCTGATATGTCTCAAACCTTACACAAAAGGCTCACCTTTGGGGATGAAAGGAGTAGCTAAGGTACATACCTGTTCAATGCTTAAGGTGATATTCAGTTACAAAACTGCCATTGACGTCAATAGAGTCACCATTTTTCCACTGGTATCTCTATCACATTACACAGAAAGGCTCCAATTCTTGTCAATTGTGCTGAAAGTTTTGTAATGTTTCTGTTCAGAAGTTCTCTTTAGGGACAGGACTGGAGGGCCATAGGCTACCGCTGCAGTAAAGTCCCAGGCTTTCCAGGGTTTCCTGAGCCAGAGTTGCTACCCAAATGTGCTGAGTAGACCTGCCTGAATCTTTGCACACAAAAGAAAACATAACAAAAATAACATGCTAAATCCCATGGGGGGAAATCACAAAAACAGTGGGGCCAGTCCATTGCCCCATGGATCCTATGTGCACGATTTCTGCATGACACAAAGTACTCACAATAGAGGTCTGTGCGGTTTGTGCGTGACTTTGCACATGGGGGACGCATGGGGCATGGGATCGACCGCACCAACTAACACTTTTTCTTCAATAATCAAGAACTTACTCTTTTTTTCTTTTTAAAATTTACCATTTTCATGAAAAACATGTGGGATATTTAAAATTTCTGCTTGTCAAAAATAAAGAATTTTGATTTTCTGCAGGCAAAGTGAACTAACAACAACATGACCACTGGAAATTGTTATGTAAGAGGGAAAAAACCATCAAAATAAAATATTGCATAATTATTTTTTTTCCCCAAAGTATCCCAAGATCTTTGTTTTTATAGAAATACAAAAAAAGAGAAATCCACAATATGAATGTGGGCGTTGAAGGATAGGTGAAGCAGCTCAAGCTCATGTGTTTGAAGAGAAATGGGAAGAATGACAACTGGGATCTTCCTGCCTGAAAGTACAGAGATGAAGCCTGAGCCCGATAGGGGATTTTAAGGGTTTTTATTTAAGCCCTTGCCTCAGAGAAGACTTGGAAATGTGCCCATGGAGGACAGACATATACTTAGTCATGGCACTGTGGGCTTATACTAGTCATCAATTTGGGACTAGACATCAGGCTGTGTGGGTATCAAACCTAAGTCTGGAAGAGTAGGATGAAAGTCCTTATCCTCATAGCCCATTACTTTGTAAGCAGACAAGAAAAATTGTGGACTTCCCAACCAAGACTGCCAGGTAAATAGCAACATGCATCTTATTGGCCACCACCAAGACATAAACGTCGTTTGTGCCAGGCCATTGTCTCAGCAATTGGGCTCTTCCAGCCTGTAACTGACCAGACCGCTGGAACCAAGGCAGCCCTGTACCATGTATTTTTCAAAAGTGTCCTCTTTTAGAGGGGAGGTATGGCCACCATGCTCACACTCCAAAACATTTAGCTGCAACACGCAATTACTCTAAGCGACTAAGATATGGTTGAAATGACAAAACTTGTGTGAACTGAAGGGACCTGGCAATTAGCATGCTAGCTACAGAATGGAATGGGGACTCTTCCCAGTATAAGGGACCTACCAAGAACAAGCAGAGACCAAGGGAATTTGGGATCTGGGCTGGGAAAAAGACACAAAGTTGTTGAGGCATATGGGCTTATAGTCTAGGTATGGCTAGGTTAAAATGGCCACCCTAGGTGTGAGGCTTGGTGCACTAGGAGACAAAAGGTCTAAGAGCATCAGGAGGCTTTAAAACTCCTACAGGCATCTCCTTTGGAGATACAGAAAATCTGGCATGTTTCAGAGATCTGAACCAGCTTGTGAATACTTCCTCAGTTTCCCCAGAAATAGGGGAGGACGAGAATGGAACACAGAACCACAAGAACTGAAGTAGCCTTTGAATGGCCACCCTTCTCAACTATTGACCATTGATGTTAACACGAGACCCCCTGCCACGTGAGATTATTGGGGGGTTGGTTCCCCAATATCTGCTTTATCTAAATTTAGGGGAATTAGCCAAGTTAGGGGGTCTCCTCGTGTTCAAGGGATCAAGCTGAGGACAGTACGCGCTACAGCAGTTTATGTATCCTCCCCAAATAGAAAGAGAGAGAAGGAGACAGGTATTCAAAAACAACAAGTTTATTGGTTTATAACACAGAGACACACAGAAACACAGCCCTGGTCTGGCTGGTGGGGTTTAAAAGACAAGCGGCTTGTGGGGACGGTAGGAGAAGAGAGGGGGGGGTATTCCGGTTCTGGCTCAGTGAGGGGGAGCAAGAGAACACGATAGAGAGAGAGGAGGAGACAGGGAGAAAGAGGAAGAGGGCTTCCCCAGTTGGCTTGGGAAAGTCTGGACCTGCAGTTACCTTTCCTGGCCTGTTGAGATGGGACAGGCAGCCCACGGATCCAGCAGAGTTCAGGGGATGGAGGAAAAAAAGCAAAAAGGACAGACCAGAGTCTGGGAGAAAATCCTAACACAGACATGCACAGAGTGACCTGCACATATCTGGGTCCAAAAACTTCTCAGAGGTGGAAGGGAAACTGTGGGGCAGTTATTGGGTACTGAGAAAGGGTTTCTGGGAGGCTACACAGGAGTGCTTGGGGTGTACAATAGGCTGACGAGGGGAGGGTACTTCCATGACAAAGAGGGCTATACTAGATGCCCAAGATATCTTTGTCACAGGGAGAAACTATAAACAGAAGACGCAGGGAGGGGAGGTAAGGCTAACGACGGTCTTTAGAGTACAATGGGTGTGTGTCTGGTTTCTCTTGGGGAATGCAGGGATTGGGGGGGTTTCTGTACTGAGTCCTGGCCACCAGTTCCTTGTTACAACAGGGTGGGTCCTCCTTCTTAATGACCCCATTCTTTACTCAGAGGGCTCTCCCTTCCAGTCTGTTTTTCCACCTTTGGCTAGTATCGTTCCATGAGTTGCTTGTTGCTATGGCTAGGGTAGCTGGGCCCGATCCTTATTTCCTATCCGTTTTCATCTGCACCCCCACTTTCTGCTTGAGCACCTCGGATGGGGAGGCTTCCCTGTCAAGCCTCTATCCCCATGTTCTCCGGCCTCAGTTGGTTCCTGGGGGCTTTTTGCATGCCCTTCTTCTCAGGTCCCTTGGCCTCAGTTTACATAGCAAGAGTGGGGGTGGTGGTACCCATTGTAGGGGAATTTCGGGGTCCATTCGTATCATTGAGGCCAGTGCTATTTGGAGTGCTGCTTGGTAACACTCCTCCAGGCATGGACTTAGGGCTGTAGTCTGTAAACATGCCCCCAGAATGTCAGGTGACTTATGTTAATAGGTTTGAGAGACCAGGGTATGATGCTGCGGACATTATGAAAAGATGAAACTGAATAGAATTACATCTTTCAATTAATTATTATTATTATTATTATTATAAACATTTGTATAGCACCAGCCATGTACCTGGTGCTTTAAAGAACAAAGATAAAGACGTGGTCCCTCTACTTCAAGTTGTCTAAGACCTAGTTAAATCCAAGATATTAATCTCATTCTTTCCTCCAATTGGTGCAACTGCAAGCTCCAGTGCAAACTGGGGCAAAGTGGTAAAGAATTGAATGCTGGAGACAGAAAGGGATGTCAGATAAAGGAGGAAAGTGTGAAAGCCATCACTTCATATGAGCTACTAATCTCAACCAGCACCATTGGTTTTGTAGTGATTGTTATCATTCTAAATGTGTATGGGGTGGTTGGTTCTTTTCTACTCCGCCAGTCAGAGACAACAAACATAGAGGTTACAGAAAAGGGAACATATGCTACCACGCATTTTCAGCATTGGTAATACTGCTAGATCCCTCAAGGTGGGGACTGCTGGTTGGGCTACCCACATGCTTCCCAGACTGACTGATGGGCCAGCTTCTCCTCTTCCCACTCAGCTGTATCTAAGCAGGGGAAAGGGGAAGTGTGGAGGGTTCTTCCAACGTGTGATCCATGTACACCCCCCTATGGGTCATGACCCATAGTGGGCGTGTGTGTGGCTTGTACTGTGCAGTTTTTGCGCAGTGCCCCAGAAGAGGTCTCCTTCCTTACTCTCCACCCCCCCAAGCTCAGAAAAAGCTGAGTGGGAAGACCCCAGCTCAGCTGAGCAGTGGCCGGGAAGGAGCAGCAGGAGCAGTGGTCAGGACTTGAAGGAGCAACTGGGCATGGGCAGGAGCTGGGATCAATTTCCTGGCATTTTCCATAAAATCCCAAAATACCCATATTTTGGGACATCTGGACTCCCAAAAATGTGGGTATTATCTTTGGGTTGCAAATGTGCTAGCCACTGCAGCTCTAGTAGGGGGTTGTGCTCCCAAGGTGGAAGCAGGGTCAAGCCACTTCACCTCTATTTGCAACAGTCACATGTTGTCTCTGTCTCCTATTTTGGCCCTTTTAAAATGGGCCACGGTACGATGTGGTCCATGTGCGCTGCATGGGGGAGGGTGTAGATGGGTGCATATATATACACACAAACACACACCACGCATCCCCATGCACAGAGGCACCTTAGTTTTTTCTGGTGCCTTTGTGCATGGGGATGAGTGTGCACAGGAGCGTACCCAGGTCCAAAACCGAAAGTGGGGGGAAAAGCAGCACAACGCTAGAAACCAAAGCAAACAAAGATGCTGTGTAGAACGTGGATAAATATAAAAAATATTTATATAATAAACCAAGAGAAAGCAAATGAATATTGTAAAAACTGCAATACAATCATTTTTATGATTGTATTGCAGTTTTTACAATATTCATTTGCTTTTTCTTGGTTTATTATATAAATATTTTTTATATTTATCCACTTTCTACACAGCATCTTTGTTTGTTTTGGTCCACAGGAGCACACCCCCCCCCCCCCCCCTGCCATGATTTACNTGGGATCAATTTCCTGGCATTTTCCATAAAATCCCAAAATACCCATATTTTGGGACATCTGGACTCCCAAAAATGTGGGTATTATCTTTGGGTTGCAAATGTGCTAGCCACTGCATCTCTAGTAGGGGGTTGTGCTCCCAAGGTGGAAGCAGGGTCAAGCCACTTCACCTCTATTTGCAACAACGGGAGCACACCCCCCCCCCCCACTCCTGCATGATTTACACGGGCGGCACCCACACATGAACATCCAGATTTCTGGGTCTTCATGCGTGGGTGCCACCACAATTAATATCCACTGGCTACTATTAAATTGGGTATCTGCTGTATGTAAAATGAAACATTTCCTACTCGCATAGAATTCTATCACTCTCTGATCTTCTGTCACTTTAAAATTCTCTGTATGCTTTAATTCACATTTTCTAGTCTATGTATGAACATGAGAGCAGCTTGTTTCTAAGACAGTTTTATCTTCATGCTCACCCAGCTCTGGGTTTACATATTCTAGACTGCTAGAAATTGTTATGATGCATGAATCTGAGTATTCACACTTGGTGTCCCCTATAGCTGCTTGTAAGAGGAACTAATATTTCTCTTAGCTCCCAGATGAATAAATAATAGATTTTTAAAAATTGTCTTTTCCTGTGGCTATGCATGGCTTCCCCCCCCACCCCCACCCCCTCAAATGAAAATAAAATGGTTGTTTTGGTCCCTTTCATTTTTCATGGTGGAAGGAGAAATGTCACCGTAAAATTCTCTGTATGCTTTAGTTCACATCTAGGCTGAGACTAGATGCAGGAGGCTAAAATGGAAAGACATCCAAAATTAGAATAGGAAGAAGAGATTAAAAAAAAAACCTCAACAGGCAGGAAAAGAAGCTTCACTTTGATACCACCAGTAAAGATGCACAGAAAACCCTTTCCTTTTTTAGGGAAGCTTGTCCTGTGCTGTGCAGCAAAGAATCCAGCTGAAATCAGTAGGAAGAGAAGGCCCATGGCATCAATAGGAGGCACTCAGTTGTTTATAGGATAGGGCCCCCAAAACAGACAGAACATGATGCTGAAGGTGCTGTGGGAGGCAGAGGTATATATAATGCTGGTAATTAGGGGTGTGAAGGCAGATGTATATGGGACACTCCCGCTGACTTCAGTGAGAATAGGATAAGGCTCAAGATGCCCAGACCCCATAGTGAGTGCAGTATAAAAAGAAGCAGTTGAGCTGAATAGAAAAAGGAATAAAAACATTCCTTGAGTAAAAGAATTCACATCAGGTTTGAGATCAAAATCTGGAACTTTTCATAATTTTCCAATAGGAATGTTCAAACAGAACACGGTTCGGATGTTCAGATGTTCGGTCATTCAGTTCGAAACCCAAGTTCAGGTTCAGTTGTTCAGTTCGACGGATTTCAGTTTGGCCGAATTTGGCCAAACATCAGAAAATACCACTATCGATACCGATATGGATACTGAAATCGATTTTTTTTCGGTATCGGTATTATTTGGCCCTGAAACCACCCCTGGTCTCCACTCCTGGTGCCAGGAAGTCTGCTCCTCAGCTGCCTCCCCCTTCCAGACTCGTTTTTCCCACCCATTCTCATGTTTTTCCCACTCCCAAACTCATCTGAACTCATCTGAACTTTTCCGAACTGTTTGGAAGTTCGAGCGTTCAGTTCAGACGTTCAGTTCGGTCGTCCAAAGAGGACAAGTTCGTCCTGAACTCCGAACATCCAAACTGCATTCACATATCCCTATTTTCCAACTAGTTCTCATTAAGAGGCTACAAAGCAGGGAGGATGGAGATCCCGTCAATGGCAATTGACAGTGAAGAGGGAGAGGAAGGATTGGGAGGGAAGATAAGGAGCACAGTTTTTGCCATGTTCAGTTTGAGTTGGCATTGAGACATCCAGGCAGAGATATCAGAGAGACAGTTGGTGAGATGAGCTTGAACAGAGGGGAAGAGGGAAGGAGTGGAGAGATAGAGTTGTGTGTTGTCAGCGTATAGGTGGTATTGGAAACAGTGAGAGGCAATGAGTTTGCCTAAGGAAATGGTGTAGATAGAGAAGAGGAGAGGGCCAAGGACAGAGCCTTGGGGAATGCCGACCGAGAGGGGGAGGGAGGAGGAGGGGGAGGAGTTAGGAAGAGATACATTGAAGGAGCAGTCAGAAAGGTAGGAGGAGAACCAGTCCAGGACAGAGTCCCGGAATCCCAGGGAGTGAAGCGATTCAAGCAGCAGTGAGTAGTCATCAGTGTCAAAGGCAACAGAAAGATCAAGGAGGACAAGAATAGAGTAAAGGCAGTTGGATTTAGCCACAAGAAGATCGTTGGTGATCTTAGCAAGAGTGGTTTCAGTGGCATGAAGGGGGTGGAAGCCAGATTGGAGTGGGTCAAGGGAGGAGTTGGCAGAGAGGAGGTTGAGGCAACGGCAGTAGACAACCCACTCAAGGAGCTTGGAAGCAAAAGGGAGGAGTGAGACAGGACACAAATGAGAGGGTTCAGAGGTATCCAGAGTGGGCTTTTTGAGGATGGGGGAGATAGTGTCATCTTTAAAGGCAAAGGGGATGGAGCCGGTAGAAAGATTGATGATGTCCAGGAGGGGAGGGGCAAGGGTGGAGACAATGGAGGTCAAGAGGCGGGAAGGAATGAGGTAAAGGGGCAAGTGGAGGGGTTGGAGGAGGAGAGCAGGGAGGAGATTTTCTCCACGGAGTATAGGAGAGAGGTGGGAGGAGGAGGAAGAGGGGCGGGGGGAGTAGCAGGGGTAGAGGACTTGGAAGTGATATCCAGGCAGATCTTGTCAATCTTATAGGTGAAAAAAGAGAGCAAGAGCCTGAGCGGAGTGAGAAGAGGGAGGAGGAGAACAGGGGGGTTTGAGAAGGGAGTCAAAGGTGGGAAAGAGGCAGTGAGGGTCCCGGGATCAGGAATCAATGTGGGAGGCATAGTACAGCTGTCTAGTGAGGGAGATAGCAGATTTGAGCAATGAGAGGCAGAATTTGAAGTGGAGGAAGTCGGCATGGTAGTGGGATTTGTGCCAGAGACGTTCCGCAGCCCGGGTGCAGGAGCGGAGATGGTGAATGGTGGGAGTGAGACAAGGGTGAGGGTTACGGGAGTGAGCAGGGGCAAGGGAGTCAAGGGTGGAGCTGAGAGAGGAGTTGAAGGCATAGATGGCAGAATAGGGGGAGGAGGAGAAGACTTAGGGGAGAAGAAGAGAGAGGGAAGAGGCAAAGTCCTGGAGCACAATGGCCTGCAGATTGTGGAAGGGATGGGGAGATGGGGGAGAGAAGGGAGAGAAGTTGGAGAGGTTGAAGGACGCAAGGAAATGGTCAGAGATCCAAATCCAAATCCAAATCCATATTTATTTATACCCCGCACTCTCTCCAAGGATTCGAGGCGGCTTACAACAACAAAAATACATTCATGGGCAGTCCACGCAGGGGGCCCAAGTCATTATCAGCAATCAATTACATAATATACAATCTCAGTATCAAAAACAAATATAACAACAATTCTCAACCCCACCCCCTGGGAGAGATGGGAGATGGGAGAGGTTGAAGGAGGCAAGGAAATGGTCAGAGATGGGATGGTGTTCGAAGGAGAGATCGGAAACAGAACAGTTCCTAGAGAACATGAGATAAAGAGAGTGACCATCAGTGTGGGTGGGGGAAGAAGTCCAGAGGTGGAGATTAAATCAGGAGGCTAAGGAGAGGAAGCAAGTGAGGTAAGGTTGGGAGGGTGCATCAACATGAATATTGACGTCGCCAAGGATGAGTGTGGGGATGTCATCAGAGAGGAATAGTGTGAGCCAGGCCTCGAACTCGGAGATAAAAGAGGAGAAGGAGCTGGAGGGGGGGTAGAAGACTGAAACAAAGAGATGGAGAGGGGAGCAGAGGTGGACGGAGTGAGTCTCAAAGGAGGGGAAGGAGATGGGGGAGGGGTTGAAAGTGGCAGGAAGAGGCGAGGAGGAGGCCCATGCCACCACCCCGGTCTTCAGAGCAGGACAGGTGGGAGAAGGAGAGGCCCCCATAGGAGAGGGTGGCAGGGGTGACAGAGTCAGCGGGGGAGATCTAGGTTTCAGTGTGAGCGAGAAGGTGAATGGAGCGAGAGAAGAAAAGATCATGGATATAGGGTGCTTTATTAGCAGAGGAGCGATGGTTCCAGAGGGAGCAGGAGAACGGGAGTTGATAAGGGGGGATACAGGGAATGGGGATAAGATTAGGGGAAGGGGACGATGGGATCAGCAGGAGATGGGCATTGGGGCAGAGGGGGAGGGGGCAAGAAGTGGTTGGCGGGAGGAGAAGAAGGAGGTGTGGGGATGGTGGAGTGGGATGATAGGCATAGTGGGAGGCAGGAGGAGAGGGGAAAGAAGTAGGGGGAGAAGCAGGAGAGAGGGTATATGGAGGGGGCAAAGGGGGGAGGGAGGGGGTGAGAGATTCCCCTGCAGAAACTCCAAGGGAGTCTGTGGACTTCTCTGCCCCATTTTGCAAGCTCTTCCCCTCTTCTCCATGGGCCAGTTAGCCAGCCAACTCAGCCCTCCTTCTCCCCCCATTCCTTCCCCCAGATTCCTATCCCCCACCCCTTCCAGGGTTGGTCTGGATGGGAGGGGTTTGCTGGTGTTTTTCTCCCCTCCCACCCTTCCAAGCCCACATCCCAGCAACTCACCAGTGAAGCGGCCGAGGCAGAACAGCTCAAGCCTAGAGTGTCCAGGCCTTCCTCTGTGGGCACGGCCTGATGACGTGGCAGGTCTGCATTCACAGAGGAACCCTGATGTGCTGGGCTCTGGATATACTGCCACAGCCACTCCATCATTTCCCCACCAGCCAGGTGAGTTCCCCCAGGATACCCTCCAACCCTTCTCCCCCCAATCTCCAACTCACCCCATCAGCCCATTAGCAGGGACATTCCAGTTGCTGTGCTAGAATTTTCCTGTGGCTGAGCAGGCTGGAATGAGTTCCTACATCCCCCTCCCTCTTCTCCCCATCATGTGGATTCCCTCCCTCCCCTTTTCCCCATGAACTGGGCTGGGGGGAGACCTTCTCTGCCACCCTCCCAAGCCCGCTTGGGTCCCATGCTCCTCCTCCCCCTCAAGTCCCAATTCACCCGGCTGCGATGGCTCCCTCCCACTCCTTGGCCCAGCACGGTAAGAGTTCCTGAGCAGACTGGACTGGGGAGAGGGATGCTGGCCCAGCTGATATCACAGCATGCAAGCCTCTGATTGGTTTGTGTGTAGTCATATCACTCATCAGTCACTGCTGCAAGCCAACCAGAGCAAATGTTCTCATTCTGAAGGGAACCAACCTTTTATAAGTGCTTGTGAGTGTTCATTGGTACTTTGTCAGTTTCCAATGAGTCCACACTTTCACCATTTTTTCATCATTTTCATCAATTTCGGGGACTTTCCAGAACTTTTACAGCACATTTATGGCAATTTTGAGTACTTCCCCATTGATTAACCAGCATGTTTTCACCTCCACAGTCCTGGGGGTGCACGCAGGACACACATGGGTTTGGGACCAGCCGGTGGCTATTTTTCAACTTGTGAAAAATAATGGGAAATGACAAAAACAATAGGAAAGCCAGTAAGTTTCTGTGGCACACAATTCTTGGTGAATGCTGTAGCCAGAAAAATAGGCCTAAAAAGTAATTCAGCCCTTTAATTGCTAAAAGACAGGTAAGTTTAAGTATGGTCAGTTTTGGTGTAATTATTTCTGTGCTGAAAGATGTTTATTAAAAGTGTTCTTTGGTTTATCTTGTTTACATACTTGTTGGCCGTATGCCCAGAAATTGAAGCAAACTCTGTTTTGTTGGTTCTTTTGTTAAATTCTGTCAATGCTTTTAAACTTTAGCCATGTTGTTTGATGTGTTTATTGAAAGCAACCTGGATTAACTGGGGTGCCGAGGAAGTGTCCAGGTGAGAGAGAAGGGTTCCTTATAGGGTCTACTCAAGTCCGAGATTTACTTTTCCATCTTAACTATGGAGAAAAATCCATCATAAATTTGAAGAGTTCATGTTTCAGAATAGGCCATGGAATCTATTTTTCTTTCTGTTCTTTTCCTTTCTTGCGACCTATGACACGCTGTAAAACTAGCAGTAAACACTTTAGTCTTTTACTGAATATTATCTTGTTTTGGGTTATGTGAAAGTCCTTGCTCCAGCTAATTTGTTTTGACTTTATGAAGCTTGGAATGCAGTAAACATGGTTGGAAGAAATCAGAAGTTATGGTATCACATAGGGTCTTCTAGCGGTATTTCACAGTATAGACACTGTGGTTTCTAAAATAGCTCTGTTCACCAGTTTGGATACAATATGTATTTATGGTTCCTTATTGCTTGCTTGCTGTTTAATAACTTACCTGCCATTTGATCATAGTTTGTTGTTTTCACTGGAATCTACTTGCTTCTTTGTCTTATGTTGGTTTCTTCATATCTCTTCAGCATAGACTTTTGAGATATGCTCTCTAGGGATGTGCGAACATCAGGGGGTTAGCTGTTTGGCCCGTTCAGGGTTCAGCCCCCCAAACCATTCAGGGTTAGGGCTGTTCAGCTGAACGGGTTTGAGGGAGCGAACCCATTTGTGGGGTTGAGGGGCCCGGTTTTCCCTCCCCCCTCCAGGCTGCATGGGTGGAAGGGACACTGGGGTTCACCTCCTCCCCACCCTGCCCAGCCTAATAATTTTTTTTAACCCCCACCCCAGGAATTGACCTACCTGGTGGTGCCGAGACTCCGGCCCTGGGTCCAGCAGCACCAGCAGCAGTGGTTCAGCAGCGGTGGAACTCCAGAGTGCTTCAGGCCTCTACTAGGCCTTCTGGGTTGATGAGGCTGGGCATGGTGGGCGGGGGGAGGTGATCCCCGGTGCCCCTTCCACCCACGCAGCTTGGAGGTGGGAGGGAAAACCGGGTTCTCCCCTACCCCCTGCCCGAATGGGTTCGGAACCAGAACTTTTTTTAGCCGGTTTGGGCAGGAGCAGTTTGGATTCGGGCCGAACAACCCAAGTTCGGGCGGAACCCCAAACCCCCAAACTTGGTTTGCACATCCCTAATGATCTCCACCTATTGAAATTGTCTTTTATTAATATCCTTGTCTTTATTCACATGTTTTATTGATAAGACAAGAATCATAGTCATTTAATTTGGCTTAAAGAAAGCAGTTTGCTTTTTAGTCTGACTTTAGAATAATTGGCACAAAGGAATTAGAAGAGACGCTGATAACATGTTTGTTTCTGGGACCCAAGGTCTTTTTGCAAGTTTGGGTCAAAACAGATTCTCATAATATTAAATGAGTTGAAAACATGTTTTCAACTCATAATGAAGCAGTAATACTGATAACAGAGAAACCATGCCACCCTGCGGAAAAAGTGTTTTATTGTTTTAATCATATTTCAAATGCTAAAATAGGTTTAGTTTTTAAGCTAAATAAGGGGTTTTAAGTCTGTCAATTTGAGTAGTAGTAATCAACATATTTCCCAATGTAAATTCCAAATTGTTTTAAGGTATTTTTTTTGTAAAGGTTCTGTAAAAATTAAGAACAATTCTGGAAATTTAGGGGAGAAATTAGAGACGAAAGGCATTAAGAATAATGTATTTAATTAATGAATTTGACTTCACTGAATCCTACGAGGATGCCTTCCACTGCTCTGTTTTGCAGTTTGGTACATTTCTCCTCTGGGATATACACGTAAGTCTTACTTCCAAATACTCGAATGTGGCCCACACTAGGTTTTTGACCATGCCACAGTTCATATGCAGTTTTCCTCACTGTTTTAGAATACAGCCGATTTTGTAGGTAGGTAGAAGCAACTGCTGCTTTGCCCCAGTATCTTTCTGGTAGTCCAGAGACTATCAACATGCATCTAACCATTTCGGTTAGCGTTCTGTTTTTCCTTTCAGCTGTTCCATTTCTGCTCGGGTGTATATAGCACTGTCTTTTGGTGCTCAATTCCATGGAGTCTGAGGAAGCCCTCTATTTCCTTTCCTGTGAACTCATTTCCATTGTCAATCCGCAGTGTCTTGGTCTGCGTTGGAACTTGTTGCTCTTCATGGTCACATAGTCCTGAAGTTTGTTGAATACTTCATCTTTACTCTTCATGATGTACGTGATCGTGTACCTTGAATAGTAGTCAATGAAAGTTATCTCTCCCGGTGGGTGTGTCTGCTTGCAGGCTCCTGCAGGGCCTCTCTAGCCATGTCTCAGTGGTTTTGGTGGAACTTTCCCATGGGTCTGCTTGTTTTGCCATTTACACGGCACCCATAGGGCAACACTGCAGCCTTGCAACATGTATAGTAGGTTGGTGGATAGTGGGTGGAGAGTGTCTTGTGTGAAAATGCCTAATGAGAGAAAGATACACCAGGCACTGTGCCCACAGAGGGAGTCACCCAATGAATGGGGCACTTAACAGTTCACAGCTACAGTTTGGGGATGAGAAAGTGACAAAGAACCAACTTAAAACTGCTATTTTGGAAAATTAAAGTCATGCAAGTGAATGCCCATTTAAATGAATGGAATAGTCTTGCCCTTTGAAATGAATGGAAAATTAAATTTTAAACATAAACGAAATTTTAAAAAATGAAAAATGAAACAGATTTTTTTTCCCTCCTGCACATTTCTAGTTCAAAGGCAGACAGGTTGAGCTGGAGTGCAGAGGCAGAAGACCTAACCATTGCTCTGACTGCCTTCTACTTCCTGTCATGTGACTTTTATATGCGGTAGGCACAAACAATGGCTAATCAGAACACAGTGGGTATGGGTATGGAGCTCCATCAGCTGCCTGGGCACTGGAGCAGCTCCAGTCAAAAGCTGGGTCCTGACCGCAGTGGTGGCACTGAGGAGCCTGCTATTGTGCCTAAGATCTCAAGGGTACTGGCTCAAGCCTGAGTCCTAACATATGTTCACCCCAAATCATTATGCAAAGTAAAAATTCTAACATTTACTGCAGATGGAATTAAAAATAAATAAATAAATATATAATGTCCAATGGAAAGTTTCCATTGAAAATAACCTTTTCCTGAACAATTATTTTTTTTTTGGCTCTACTGCTTTTTCAACTGAGGATATTTTTTTTTGAAATTTTCTGATCAATGATGACTATAAACCAGCTTACTATTGTGAACATACATAGATATCACCATGATCTTTACTCAAACATGACATGCACCATTTTTTAATTATTATTTTTTGGTGGAACACAACAGCTGTTTAAAAGCTTTGGAAACACACAAAGGAGCAGGATTGTAAATGAAGAATAAAACTATGCCTAATTACAACTGGTGGAGTAATTTAAGGAACAGAATATAAAACCAACTCATCTCTGTAAGGAAATAATTTTGTCTTTAAGCAATGAAGTATTGATTACCCGAGGTTAATCAATACAATATAAAAACTTGTGTGTTTTATAAATGATGATTTATTCAGTCTTTTAAGGACACTAGCTTCTGACACTCTAGTGCAACTTCATTTCCAATACACAAAGCTCACCACAACATTTGGATAGCATTCACAATGCCTTTTCTCATTCTATCCTGCTCATCAAAGTCACAATTTCTAGTATTTTGCTTGGTGTCTTTGGGGACTCTTTTGTACTTAATAGGAAGATAAATGAACTCCATTTATAGTGGCAGACAAGAGTTCTTAATTCATCTTAGATCCCTGAAATGCAAATGTACTCAGCGTTCCTTAATCATAAAACTGAGCAAATACCACTATGGAAAAAATAATTTTGATAAGTGAATTTAAATATTAATGCCCACTGTGTCTTATTAAAATTCTGAGAATTAAATAAAAATGAGTGATATTTTCCAATGTTGTTTGCAGATGAGAGCTTTAAAGCTAACAATCCTTTGTAGGGCAAACCCACACACTTGAGAAAAAAGAAAAACAATTTGGTTCACTAAATAATGTCATAGTGTTTGGAATTTGTCAAGTTGTGTGTTTTGGAATAATACTAATATAATAAATACTTAAAATCACAAAAGTATTACAAGACAATAATTTGCCTTAAGCACCAAAGATGACAAATAGACATACCCACATTTACATTACTACCTAAATGCTATAAGAGCAAGCAGAAAAATCTATGAGAGTTCTTTGCCTCCCCACTGGCTGAAGAATGAGACAGACACCTTTACTTGTGATTGAACAGGCAGAATCCTTTATTAAATCTTAACAACATGAGCTACAAAAATATCCAGTCATAATAAAGGTCCAAGGCCAATGAATGGGTGATCTTTTAAAAGCAAACTCACCCGAAGGGAAATAAAATCCCTTCCCGCCCAAGCAAATCTGAGCTCAGGTAAACCCTGAGCCCTACAGCTTCCTGCTGATCTCACCGGAAATGGATGCCAGCCTTATCAGGCCGCCCAACCTAAGGAAGGCTTCCACCATCTTCCCCCTCCAGGGCAAAACGTATAGTGGGGGTAACCACCACTACGCAAGCCCTCAAATGTTCATCACCATAACAGGGTGACCTCTTGAAGCTATGCGTGGGCAGGACAATTACATCCTAAAAGTTCTAGACCAACAGCCAGATGGGGCATTGGCTAAGCCTAAAACCCCCCTCCTCCCCACCCCCAAATGGATACAGAGAACTGCCACCAATCCCAGCCACAAACCCTCCAAATATTCAAGATTGCCCTTCCAGGACATGTGAACCCCATCCCTCCTAAACAACTCTGGGGTCTCAAACCATATGTTGGTATGATCAATCATGTGTACCCCCCCTACCCAATGGCTCAGACCCACCAACCAATAGCCCTATTCACCTTTCACCATGCCCTGTCCACCTTTACCGAAAACTGCGCCCTGCTCCAAAATAACCACAGCAACATATTAACCCAAACTAACTTAACATCTGGGGCCAGCTGGTTTATGCGCCAAAAATCCCCCAACACAACCAAAATTAACTCGAAGCCAATCATGCCAGTCAGATTATTTTCATCCAAATAAATAACCAGGAGATCCAAATGAATCCCCTCTAGCTTCCTCTCTAACCAAAGCATGAGCTGTCTCCATCTCCACCCCCGAAAGTCACACCAAACTACGTCAACCCATGTATCTAAATGAAGATTGACTGATTGCTGCCTTTGGCATGCAGTAACATGAGCTCCCCAAAACAAGCTGTGACTGACACTCGAGCACTCTGAGAAGGCTCCTCTGCACCTGCATAACGAGAAAAATAAAACAATTAACAAAACAACATAACCACAATGCCTATGACTCATGACCTACCAATCTGTCCCTCCCCCCCACCGCCCCAGATCTTACATAATTCTTAAAGACCTTTGATCTCCAGCATCCAATTGCCCTAATCCTGTCTTCCGGCAGGCCTGCTGCCACTGCTGTAACAGAAGCCCCTATGCAGAAGGAATGCGAGCTGAACTCTTCAGGATAGAGACCAAGCCTCACTAACATTTTGCAAAAAACCGCCAGAGATTAGTAGCGGGTTAGTGGAGAGCCGTCAATATGAACAAACAAAAGCCAATAAGCTGAATTGCCAGATATCCTCCCATAGCTGAAGCTGGACACAATGCAGAATTAGCTGATTCTGGGAGTTGCAGGGACATACCTCACCCTCTTTGATCAGTTTTAGAATGGTGAATCTGGACCCCGAGAGTTCTACCTTCCCAGCTGACAACCTCTGTCGTAAGCGCGTGCCCAATAGGATCATTCCTGGAAGACACCACCAAGGTGTCCCCACTAGCCCTGAAAAGATATATCAAAGATTTTGACATTTCTGTCAGAAACAGTCCATTTGTTGCTATTTTTCCAACACAGCATCCCCAGTCAAGTCTGACACTTGTTCTGGTGTTTGTCAGAAAGTCAGAATCCTGCCGGAAAGTTTATTTATTTCTTTTTATTGTAGATTTTTATATCCCACCTCTCCAGAAATGAAGCAGCTTGAGGTGGCTTACAAATAAAAACATTTTAAACCAACAAAATACAATAAAACATTAAAAACCCAAATACAAAACTCATTAATACTAATGGGGTTGCCACAGAGAACAAGACCCCTCCCCCCAGCCCACCCTACCCATCGCCCTCGCCAAAGGCCCAGCGGAACAGTCAAGTCTTACAACTACGATGAAAGAAGGCGAGGTCCAAGACCACCTGGGCCCCCACCAGGAGGGAGTTCCACAGCCTAGGAGCGGCCACCGAGAATGCCCTCTTCATCGTCCCCCCCCCGCCCAAGCAACACAGGAGACCTCAAAAAGGGTGCTCCCAGTGAACTCCAGAGGCAGATCCAGGACACAAAAGTGAGGCGATCACAGAGGTAGGTGGTGTACAGATCGTTTATTTATTTATTTTATTTATTTATTTATTTAATCAAATTTGTATCCTGCCCCTCCTGAAAACAGCTCGGGGCGGCTAACAATCTCAAAAAAAAAAGAAAGAAAAAGTTTAGGACTTTATAGGTAAGAACCAACACCTTGAATCTGGCCTGGAAGACTCTTGGCAATCAGCAGGGCTGGCCCCAGGCATGTGCCACATGTGCGGCCGCACATGGCCCTGCTGCCAGCTGGAGCCCCGCACTTGCCTGGCTGGGCAGCAGGCTGCAGCCAGCTTCTCCCCCAGAAAGTGATTCTTCCTCCCCTCCCTGGCTCCAGACCCCATCCCTCACATGCCTCTGCCTTCTAGTAGTGCTGTAGCGGCAGCAGCAGCAGTGGGGAGATAAGGCTGTTTACACAAAGCGCCTCCCCAGGTGCTGATCAGAAGGTTGCTACCTTGTAAAGAAGGTTCTTCAAGATGGCTCCCAACATCCTCACAACTGGGTTGTGCGCGCTCACCCTGTTCAAATAATAGACCACATGATGGTCTTGAGCTCCTCTGGTATAAAAAGAACCCTCCCCCTCTGAATGACAGTTCCTTTCAACCCTTTCTAGAAATATAAGAAAAGAATTCCATGCGGGGCTGGAAGGGTGGGTGTTGTGAGAATGTTCGGAGCCATCTCAAAGAACCTTGTTTGCAAGGTAGCAACCTTCTGTTCTTCTTCGAGTGGCTCCTCACATGATATTTTTACATGGCTCCGCCGGGTGGGGAGTCCGTGGGCGCGCCAGTGCATGGATGGGGCATGCACACAGCTGCACACACATCCCCACTCACCCACCACTCATCCACACCCACATAGTAACCACCATTTCCCCCGGTTGCTCCGTGCGTGGGGATGAGTGGGGGGGTGAGTGGGGATGCGTGTTAGGCGAGCGCGCACGCACCCCCACTCACCATGGGCGCGTGCACCACGTCATTCACATGGGGTTCCCCCACCCATGAACACACAGAAATCTGCGTGTTCATGGCTGGGAGGAGAGGCCCGTGTAAAAAGGGCCACATTCTCACAACTGTCTTACTTATACTATCTTAGGTAGGAATTTAGGATGTAAAGCAATATCTATTCTGTCTTGGAAAATAAATCTGCAAATATGGTTCTGAGATTATTATGGCTGCTATTTCACTAACTCTTCTTAATGAAGTTATTGCTAACAGGAATACTGTCTTTAAACCCGCACCCCATAACCAGTTCATTTGCACCCCCATATAATCAATTCACGCTGCCCCGTGGGCACAAATTAAATGGTTATGGGTGGGGGCAGCGTGAATAGATTATATGGGGGCGGGGGCAGAAATGAACTGGTTATGGGGTGGGGGCAGCATGAACTGATTATGGGGGCACAACTGAACTGGTTATATGTCTCTTTTCATGGCATAATGCGCTTAATAAGCTAGCTGCATTTTGGGTGTCTTGTGTGTGTGATAGCAGCACCTCTGGACTGGTCACACCGCATGCGTGCACAAGGCACAGGCGGCACTGGCAGCAAGAAGCAACAGGCCCTGGAGGCCAGACTGGCTAAGCTCACCCCCTGGCCCCTCCTCCAGTAAGGCAGTGGACGCAGTCAGTCTCTCTGTGCCTGTGTCACTGCCCGCTTGGCTGCCCCTGCAGTGGAACCACTCCTGGGGAGTGGTGGTAGACACTCGGCTGGGGGGGGGGGGAAGCATTAGGAGGCCATGCTTCTCCATGGTTGCTCGGAGAGGTGGAGAATGGGAATCCTTCCTGTCCAGAGGGAGTAAGTTTTATGTAAATGTATACATTTGCATAATTAGGTGGTGCCTAATTATGCAAATTAGGTCCCGCACCAAGACTTCGCAAATGGCCTCACAAACCCTGGGGCCGGCCCTGGCAACCAGTGCAGAGCATGGAGCACTAGTGCAATGTGCTCATGGCGGCCCACCTCTGTAAGAAGTCAGGCCGCTGCATTCTGCATCAGCTGCAGTCTCCGAACTGTCACCAAGGGTAGCCCCACATAGAGTGCGTTGCAATAGTCCAGTCTCGATGATGGTGTCCAGGTCGGAGTCTGAGAGATACGGCCTAAGTTGCCGCAACAGGTATGATTGGCGAAATGCCCCTCTAGCCACAGCCCCCACCTGGACAGGGTGGGGGATGTGGATCGAGGAGCACTTCCAAACTCCGAACCTGGGAAACCAATGTCTGACAAAAAGTGTCAGAATACTGTCAGAAACTACTGGAAAGTGTGACAAAATGTCAGAAATTGACAGCAAATGCCATCCAACCATCAACAATAAACAGAAGAATGACAAACAATGCTGCTGCTTCAGCCCTATATCACACAGCCGTATTCAGTCACCACCAAGATCTTTAGAAATCAACAGGCTATTGATCCCTCCATCCTTTCTAGTTCTGTCTCATTTCTCCTCTCTCCCACAATCTCATTGGAGTCTGTTGATGAGGCACTTTCTTGTTACAACACAGCACTCTCTTCTGCTTTGGATATTCTTGCCCCATGCCTCCCCTGTCCTATCAGGCATGTCAAAACCCAGCTTTGGCTCACCCCTGCCCCCCAAGTCTTCTTGCCCACCTTCTTTCCTCCTCCAAACATACCACTAATGCCTCTGACCCAATCCCCATCCACCTACTTGGTTCCATGTCCTCTGCAGTCATCCCCTCATCCATCACATCCTCAGTCTATCACTTTCCACTCTAACTATTCCTACCACCTTCAAACATGCTGTGGTCACAGCACTACTTTAAAAACCTTCACTGCACTCTACTTCCCCGACTAGCTATAATTAGGACTGAGATGAGAGCAAGTATTCTCTTTCTGATCATGCTTGGCCCTTTTCAAAGATGGTGCACGCTAGCACCATCTTTGAAATGGGTTGAACAAGCCCAGAAAGAGCCATTCAGGCCCTTTCTGTCTTGAGCATGTTCAGTTTTCTTTTTTTAAAAAAAACTTTCAAACTTACAAGCTGGAAAGAGGCCACACATCGTGCAGGACCTCTCCAGAAGGTAAGTAACCCACACTGACCCCCACCCCCCGCTAGGCCCCTCACTCCTCCTTAAGCACCCCACCCATGATTCACCTAGCCATTTGCCGGCATTGGAAATTTGCCCAAGTATTCTCCGAGGGGCAGCCTGAACACTTGGGACCACTCCTCGGAGCCTCAGAAATACTCACAAGGTTTTTTTCTCATTAGGAAGATCACTAATCTATACCCACCCACTTGTCCACTCACAATTCATTTGCGAGCCTCAACTGCCTTGCACATGGCTACAACCAAGTAACTGCTCTCCTCATGGCTCCCCATCTATTTATGCACACAGTTTAAACTTCTTCTGCTCATCTATCTATCTATCTATCTATCTATCTATCTATCTATCTATATTCTCTCTCAGCACCTCTCCTCCCTTATTTTACTCTACATCCTTTTTTGTGCCCTCTGTTCATCGGGGAAGATGCTCTTATCTGAGCCCTTCTTCTGCAGTGCCAACTCCCGATTCTATGCCTTTCACCTCGCTGCACCATATTCCTGGAACAATCTACCTGAGGTGGTGCATCAGCCCACTCCCTGTCCATATTCAAGGCCCACCCACCTCTTTGAGGTTGCCTATAATTCATGAACCCAGGCCATATACCTATCATAACCTTGTAGAGTTTAACAAAAATATCTTAGTTGGAATAAATGAATTACTGAATAAACTGCATCCTGTAGTCAATGATTCATATAATAATCCTTGTTTTTAACTTTATGTGTCTTAACTGGATTCTAAGCTCCATTAGAGCACTGACCATCCTAGATTTTACGTGCAGTGCTACGTACAACTGGTAGCGCTATAGAAATGATAAGTAGTAGTAGTAAGTAGTAGCTTTCCTCTCTTCTGATCTTTTTTTCAGAGATCTGAATTAGAGAATTCATCTGAAAACAAAAGGATGAAATTCAGCAAAAACTAATATAATGTATCGTACAGAGGAAAGAAAAATGAAATTCACACATAAAAAATGAGGGATAGATGACTAGACAATAGGTCTGCTGAGGAAGATTTTAAACTTATGGTGGATCACAAAGGAAATAAGTTAGAATGGGATATTATTATTGCTTAATAAAACCAACAGACGTGCCAACTGTACTAATCAAGAAGGCTATTTGGACATATTGGTTAATCCAAAACTACGTAGGGCATATACCCTTTTATGTATGCAACTTGTCGCGACGGCAGTGGTTGAGGGCAGATGTAAATGGAAACCATTCTCTCAAAGGGTATGTAGTTGCTATGCTAATGTAGTGGAAACCGCCCAACATTTCCTTCTAGAGTGCCCCTGGTATACTTCTTTACGGGCAGTATGGCTAGTCCCTTATCTAGCTCCGGAAAAAACTTTTGATTCTGAAGGCTGCTATGTCGATTTTCTTAAGCTTTCAGAGAAGGAGGCTATTATAGCCGTGGCAACTTATGTTCTGTTGGCCTCTAAGAAAAGAGCTTCTATCAAAGATAAAATGGATCAGTGAGTATATATTATCCCATTCTAGTTCCTCAGAGATCTAGTTCCTCAGGGGACAAGCTGTGCCGAGGTACCCCCCGCAAAAGAGCAAGGCAGTGTTAGCCAATGCTCTTACCTGCTCTATAAAATGGTCAGGAATAAAGGGGTTAAGTATGACCAGATATAGCGTAGGTCTGAAATTTCCCATTCTTGGATCTAGCTGACAATGGGATTATGATACAAACCATCCTAAGGAATTCTGTTAAATTCTATATGAGAAATACATGTCGAGCAATATGTATTGTATATTTTGTTTACTTACTTTAACACTTGTATGCTTGTATGTATGTATGTTGTATGGGCTATGGCATGAGCCAGTGCTGTAAATAAAACTACTACTACTAATAAAACCAACAGACGTGCCAACTTGGGTTGCATTAGTAGAAGCATTGTGTCTACACCACATCATTAGAATGTTCCACTCCACTCAGGCCTCATCTGGAATACATTCTCCATCATTAGTCTCCACATTTCAAGAAGCTCACAAACTTGAGAGGATTCAGAGGAGAGAAAAAAGATTATAAAGGGTTTAGAATGAAAGACCTATCAGAAAAGGTTGAGGATAGAAAGCCTTTCACTTAGAAAAGAGAATACTGAGTGGAAGACAATAATTTTCAAAGATTTTAACAGGCTACTATAATCAGTATTATAGCCAATTGTTCTCTGTTGTCACTGAGGGAAGCTCAATATGCAATATGCTTGATTTGAAGGAATATTTTAAGAAAAATATCAGAAATTTTCTAACTAAGGTTAGAGTTACTGCTGACCTCACAGGTTACAATCCAGCCATGCCCTGACCATGCACTCATCTGCATCAAAGGTTTTGGACCTTGATGTTGGTCTACACCTTGGCCACTGAAAGGTTGTTACACTAGGAAATATTTTTCCCTTTTCCATAATTGGCATGCTAATGGCTGGGTTTTTCATGTTCCTCATAGTGCCTGTCTCTCCTGTTCACACATGTTTGTCACTGCAGCAAGCAACATTTTGACTCTGAGATAGTTGGTGGGTTTCTTGGCTACCAGATGTTGCAACTACACATCTCAATGAGGTCTGGTTTACTAGGACAGAACCAAGGGTGTTTTCAGACGTTACAGGCTCCCGATCCACCACAGTGGATTCCCAGTGGTGGTGAGCCGACCAACCACCCCCCGTGGTCCAGGAAAGTCCCAAACAGATGTGACAGGATTGGGACCACGGCAGGGAATCAGGCCATCATACCACGGCCCGGGGCAGCGCAACAGACATAATGCCGATTCCGGGCCGTGGTCAAAACAACCAGAAGGCACCAGGGAGGGGTGGGAGGCAGACATGACTGACAGAGGGCAAACAAAACCAGAAGGGCCAAAAGGAAACACCCACACAAGGGAAACGGGAAGGGAGGGGGAGGAGGGAGAAGAGCCGTCGAGGCGGTACACACAACTGGCACAGAGAAAACAAGGTCATAGCAGAACACACAGCACAAACACATGCCCGGGTGCATACGCACCCACATGGGAAAAGAAGGGAAGGGGGAACACAGCGGGACGACCAACACACACGGCAAAATGGGCAAAGTGGGGGAGGGGGGACCTGGGCCCAGAGAGGTGGGGGGGATCAGCCCAAGGGCAGGGCAGGACATGTGGAACAGCAGCCAGAACCCTGACAACAGCACAGGCAGCACGGGCAACCCCACAGCTACACAGGCAGCCCTGGCATGGGGGGACCCCACAGGGCAGAGCACAGGCACAGGTGGAGGCCACATGGGCAGGGAAGCCCGGGAACAGTCCAGGAGGCAGACAGGGACCCCACACATTGGCAACGGTGCAATGGATGGAATGGAGGGGAGTCAGAATGGAGGAGCAGTGTAGCCGGTCCAACCCCCCCCCCCAGGGAGGACACCAAGAGGTGCAGTCCGGGGGCCCCAGAAGCCCACATTCACAAAGTCACCCAAGGGGGGAGGCATGGGCACAGAAGGGATTGCAGCTGGACTATGAAGGACAGCAGCACTCGGGGTGCTGCGAACTGGCTCGGAGATCAGGACACAACCACAGGAGAAGGCAGCCACAGAGGGGGACACCGGTTGCAGAGGAAGACGGGGGAGGCATGGAGGGGACCCAGAGGCACAGGCAGGGGCAGCGGAACCCCAGGAACCAGCCAGCACAGCAGCAAGCCCCGGACATCATGGAGGAAGCAGGCAGTGACCCAAGGTGGCAGGGCAGAGGTGGGAGTTAACAGCGGGCCCAGCATCCTGGTCCCAGAAGGCACAGGGGGCCTCACAGCCAGCTACAGGGGGTAATGAAGGGGCTTGGGGCTGGGTGGCCAACCAGGTGCACAAAGTGGGACCACTGAAGCATGCCCCGATGCTAGCCCAGCACAGACATGTGGTGGGTGATGAGGTAGTACTTCTCAAAGGGACCCTGAATTGTGAGCACCACCTGGACATCGAATCAGGACCACACACCCACCAGCACCATCAGCTCCTCCCTGGTGGGCTCCGACAAGCCATAGTCAGCAGCCGGGGGCCATAGAAGGTGACCGAGCTCCAACAGGTGGTGATAGACTGCCCCATGAAACCACTGGTACCCACAGGCCCTGTGAATTCAGCCAAAGAAGGACACAGCCGGGGCAGGGCCTCCCTCTGTCAGACAGGCCATGTAGGCGGCCAGGCTGCACGCAGAGAGAGCTGACACGGTCTCCACTGCAGACCACCCCACATGCAAGCACCTCATCTCTGGGATGCGCCCATTGGGAAAGGGACGCAGGCCCAGCATCTCCGCATGCAGCCGACAATCATGGGCACTCGCCTCATAGCCAAAGTAGCGCAGGCTGGAGCTCAGACTCACATAGGCACCTGTGAGGTTGTCCGGGAAGCTCAGGAGCAATTGCATGGTCAGGGAATGCCACAGGTCACACAGGGCCATGGTTTCGCGGAAGGTCCAGATATGGGGGGCTCTGGGGGTGGGGGGCCCGCAAGCCCTGGGGAACCACTGACAGCCATGGTCCACCAAGCAGCGGATACTAGCTGCAAGGAAAAGGGGGCCATACAATCCCTGGAGGGACAGGAGGGGAAGCAGGGGAGCTCAAAGGCCAAGCGATAAGGCCACAACATGGCACGGCAAACGAGAAAGGTGTGGGGTGCGGACCCAGCACAGCTACTGGAATCAAACACACTTATAGGACAGCCTACACATTAACCAGGGCGGCGAGGATAATAGGCAGCCAACACAGAGAGGTGGGAGGTGATGACAGCAGGAATGCAGCTGCTGCCTGCACGCCCGGGCACAGTCTGGACCATGCTCCATGCCCCGTGCAGGGACCACAGGTGTGCGCAATGGGGTCCCACAGCCTCCCCACCCTGGTCACCCTGCAGGAGCCGGGCCAGCCAGCCGGGGGGGGACAGAGGCGACCCTGGGCCCACCGCCCGGTCTTCAGGTCGCGATCTGGTGGTGGGGCGACACATGCCCCAGCCTATAATGGGTGCGGCTCCAACCAACCCGGGGCACCATTCACCATGGAGCTGGGACAGTTGGGCGCCTGCGGGATGCACCTAGCAGTCTGCACAGAGTGCTACTGCTCGCACACAGACCGCGAGGCAGCCAGCCAACTCCAGTGGCAGAGGGAGACCATGGGCCAATGCTGCCCTGATCGCTATGCCCATTGCCCGGCAGATGGGTCACAGAGCAGGCACAGGGGTGGTGGGCCAGGGCGCTGGCTACGTGAGATGAGGACGCCTGGAGAGCACACTTTCAGATGGACTGACGCATCCTCCTGCGACTCGCAGAGCTGTTAATGTCCTGGATGGAGTGGCAGCACACCCCTATGCAGGCCCCCATTCCCATGGTCCAGCAGTTGGCCATTGGGGTCTGGGCCCTAGCAACGCCCAACTCCTGTTGGTCCGTCTCGCACCACTTCAGTGTTGGGGTGAGCACCGTCGCTGAAATCCTGTGAGATATCTGCGAGGCAGTGAAAGGCATGCTCCTGAACGGAGCGATCCAGCTGGTGGACCAGGAGTCCGTGATGGCCAGCTTCACGGCTGGAGGATTCCCCAACTGCATGGGTGCCATGGATGGCACCCACATCGAGATCATCTGCCCATTCGATGTGGAGGCCGCAGAATATGTCAACTAACATGGGTACCACTTCTTGCAGCTGCAGGTGGTCGTGGACCATCAGGGATGGTTCATAGACATTGACACGGGTCACTCTGGGCACAGCCATGATGCCCGGATCATGACCATCTCTCCCTTATATGCCCGGATATACTGCGGGCACTTTGCAGACATGGGGATGACCTGGATCGAGGGGGTGCTGATGCCCCCCTGCATCCTGGGGTGCCCGACCTATCCACTCACCTGTTGGCTGATGAAGGAATACCCTGTCACCAGGAACCCTGTGGAGGCGCTGTACAATACCCGCTTGTGTGCAAGCAGGACCGTGGTCGAGAGGGCCTTTGGGGCCCTCAAGCAGCACTGGAGGTGCCTCACGGGCTGGCTGGACTACACAGTGGAGACCTTGGCCCTGGTGATCAGAGCCTACTGTGTGCTGCACAACATGTGCGAGACCAATGGGGCTGCCCTCAACTACCCCATGCCCCGGCATGAATGTTGAGAACCCATGGGAGTACAGGTACGCAAAGCGCATCCATACTGCCCTGGCTAGGCAGATCAGCCGGGAGGTTGAAGCGTGAGGCCTCACACCACCGTCGCCACCACCCCAGGGCCCCCACAAGCACCCTGGGTGCACCCCTAGATGCCCACCCACCTCCAGCCCCGGGCCCATGAACAGAACAATGGCTGTGACTGTGGTGCCCGTGCATTTATTGTGCATACCTCCTACAGGTCCCACCACCACCCCACCTCCCAGTGCCATCCCCCCCCCCCCAGGCCGCTTGACCTGGCGTCTCCAGGGGTTCCCTCTTGGCTGCTCTGTGGCCACCGTGGAGCTTGGGGAGCTCCCCTCCCCCCTGCTGTCTGTGTCCCCAACAGTGTTCTGGGATGACTCTCTGTCATTAGGGGCAGATGGTGTTGGGAGGGAGGGCAGACCTGGGGCTGGAGGTCCCTCCTGGTTGGCTGCTCCCTCCGGAGGCCTACAGAGACTGGTAGGCGGATGCTCGGGCCCAGCTGGCATGCGGGCAGCTGGGGCAGTGGTGGAGGTGGTGGGGGAACCATGGTGCCCAGTATCGGGGCTGGGGAAGGCAAGTTACCCAGTGGGGAGGTGGTCATCACATAGGCACCCATGGTCCCCGCGTGCAGCAGCAGCGAGGTGCCATTGTCATGGGACCGGTCCAGCTTGGCAGAGTGCTCCCTCACCATCCGATCAATGGCCTGTTCCAGTCGCCCAAACGCCTCCACCTGTCTGCTGTGCTCCCGGCGCTCCCGCCTCCTTTCCAGTCACACCTCCTCCTGCAGTCTCCAGTCCCTTGCCTCTGCTTGCTGCACAGCCCTTTTGGTGGCCGCCTCCATGTGGTTGATGGCTGCTATCATCCGCTCTCCCTGCTCAGTGGTTGTGCGACTGCGGACTATGTCCTCTGCCTGCTCCTCCCTCCGGTGCCATACCTGTGCACGGTGCTCCCTCATCTTCTGAGCCGGGGGCACAGGGCCGGCTTGCTGGGACCTGACAGGTTGCCCTGTTGGGGTGCATGGTAGGGGTTGGTTAGGTGCCCCAGCCACCCGCCCCCCATCTCGTGCCATGACTGGGAGGTCATGAGAGCCCCCTCTTCGGGTGTCTGGCCAGTACCCTGCCCAAGTGTTCCCCTGATCCAAGGCCCCCCCTCCCCTGCACCACATGGGCCAGGTCCCCCACTCGGGTTCTCCCAGCCTCCTCTCCACCCACTTGCTGAGTTGCCTCACCTGGGACCTCTGGCTGCTCCTGCAGCTGGTCGCCGCCCTCTCCCTCACCAGCCTGTCACAGTCGTTGGGGAGTGCCATGACCTGTGTGGATAGGGGATGGGGGGTTCTGACCGTGTCCCCCGGCGTTCACCGAGTCCCCTTTCCATGGTCTGAGGTTTCAGGGGTTGCTGGGGGCAGCCCTGTGGCCAGTGTGCCCCCCTCCCTCCCTCGGTCCATACCCTCTGGTCTGTTTCCCGTCCCACCCACTTGCTTACCCTCGATGTTGGTCTCGGAGCCCTTTGAGGCCAGTCCCTTGGTGTTACTAGGGTCCCCCTGCATCCCCTGTCCAAGGGTGACTGGTGTGCCAGCCTCGGCTCCTCCCGGTATGGACATTGGGTGGGGGCTCTCAGGGCTGGTGCACGAGGGAGGCCTGCTGTTCCCCGAGGTCCTGGGGCATTCCTCTTGGGGGGTGCAGCCCCTGGAGCTGGTGCCTTCTAGTGGGGCAGTGAGGGGAGGGGGTACATTGGCCCATTCCCTGCCCTGGACCATGGTGCTTCCCATGCAGCGTGGGGAGACTATGGAGCCCTTCATGTGGAGGATGTGGTCCATGGTGTCATTGTAGGGAGCGATCCAGGCTTCGTGCTTGGACCACCGGTTGTTGTCCTTGATGGCCTTGTACCCCCTCTTGAGCTCCTTCACCTTTGAGCACCACTGGACCATGGGCCTGTGGTGCCCCGCCGCCTCCATGTCCCACACGATCTCCTGGTACATGTGCTCGTTCCTCTGGTTCACTGCTAGCTCCTGCTGGTGCTCCAGGGTCCCCCAGATCCTGATGAAGTCCTGAGTTTCCCTGTACCCCGATTGCCCCCCTCAGTGGTATGGCCGTCCCCCATGTGGGCCCTCCTGGTCCTGGTCCTCCTCCTCTTCCACATGCCTTCCGCCCATCGCCTCCGAGAGCTCAGGCTCCCAGGCCCGTTTCCATGTCTGTGGGTCATAAGGGGGGGTTTGGTTTTCAGGTTTCCTCAGCCCCACAACCCACCCCTTCCCCCCCACCTGCCGGTCAGCCCACCCCACTTGTGCCCCTGGGAAACTGCCCCACCTCAATCCCCTTACCCATTTCCGGGGTGCCTCATCCCCCGGGCTGTTGCCAGCTCTGGGGCGGCCTGTCCCACCTGCTGCTGCTACTCTACCACCACCGCCTCCATGCAGCATGACCAATTCCTCCGCCTGCGCCTTCTCCACCTCCCTTCCTCGCTTGCCCTCCACTCTCCTCTCTCTTCCACCTCGCTCCATCCTGCCACGTTCCCCTGCTGCTGTGTGCCCTTTAAATCTCCCTCCGCAGCCTGTGTTGCTGCTCATTGCCTGGCAGAGACGCTGCATGCCTTGTCCCCGACTGGGAATCGTTTTGATTGCTTCCGGCTGGTCGTTGCCATTCAGTCATTATGTTTTGTTGCTTCCCGGTGGGATGGTCCAGGCTGGACCTCTGGAAGGGTGGTTAGTTTTGTCCCCTGCTGGGGATTGTCTGTGGTGAACATCTGGTGCCCACCAAACAGACGTTCGGGGCCCTTTGGTCCCACCACGGGGTTGTGTGTGGTTCACTGTGGTTGACTGTGATCTTGTAACGTCTGAAAACACCCCAAGAGTCACGGGAGGGTTTTAAGCCTATGGAGACATCTCTTTTGGAGATGTGTAGAATTGGACACAACTCAAAAGACTGAAGCAGCTTGAGGATACTTTGTTAGCTTTCCAGGAAATGGTGGAGGACAAGGCTATCAGAAATTTTCTAACCAAGAATAATAAGAACAAATTACTAAGGGGTTTTGAGGTGTTCCTATTATTAGAATATATTAAAACAGGCTAGATATATGTCTCTCAGGAATGGTTTAGCTATAATAGATTCTGCATCAGGGGAATGAGCTCATTGTCCTTAAAAATATATTGCAGTTGTAAAATTCTTTGATTTCATGAAACTATGAGTCTGGGAGTCACAGTCCACATGATGTAGCATAAAATGCAATGTATTGGCGTTACCTAAATCTGAAAAATGCAATACAATGTTTCATGCTCTACTCAACCACCCAATTCTACCAACAAGAGTCTGGATTTTCTGCAGTGGTCATTTGATCCATTGGTTGGTTGTCAGCAGTTGATAGCAGAATCTCTTTGGTATCTGTTTTGGAGAACTACATCTGAAGACCACAACAACTGATCAGCCATATGACTGTCTAGCCAACTAATCCAGTGGCAAAATATAAAGGATCTGTGGAATAATAATGTATAAAATATACCTTCCTTATGCTCCCAAAGGGCTCTCATGCCACGAGGGCATATCTTTTCCCAATAGCTGAATTGCATTGGATAAGACTTGCCAAGGGAGGCTGTGGAGGCCCCGTCACTGGAGACTTTTAAAATAGATTAGATAGTCATCTCTCAGGAATAGTGTAGGTATAGAGGGTCCTGGTTCAATGGCAGTGGGACTGAACTAGATAATTGTCAGGGGTCAGGGGCGGCTGGGGGGCACACGGGATAGAGGGGCGCTGCGGCGCCATCCCATAGGGAATCCCGCGTGTCAGAAACAACAGCGGGGCCCGCCGATACAAGCCCCGTCCGCATTGCCAAGTCGGGCCCCGCCCCTGGCGACGCACGCACGCTCTGGAGACGTCCCAGGGCGGGGAGCCACACCCCTGCATCTCGCGCAGAACGTAGGATTGCCTCCGCCCCTGGTGCGACACTCAGATCGATTGCGTGCGCGCACGGGGGCGGGGCTTGAGGGATAAAAACCAGCGCCGCCAGGAAGTTGGCGCTGGTGATTTGGGAGACCGGCCTGAGCGAATTGAGCCTTACGGCGATTTGACTGGAGTGACCGTGACGAGTGTGGAGTGTGTGCGAAGCCCCGTGAGTCTGTGTTGTTCCCCCCCCTGCCTTCCTGGTGTGCCATGTTAGCGAGTGGTGAGTCAGTGTTTGTGTCCCGTCCTGCCCGTTCCCCCCTCCCTGACTTCTGGCCTTGTGGAACCTTTACTCGTGAGTTGAGTGCCCTCATCCCCTCTCCTGTGGGGCCCCCTGCACTCCCCTTCCCAGGTGTATCCCTTCCCTTCCTTCCTACCCCCCGTGCCTAGTGAAGCTGTGGGCGTGCGTCTGGGGGGCAGACCCTGGAAACCCCAACTCAGTGGCGCCCTATGATGATAGAGGCCTGTTCTACTTAATAAGAGGTAACGGCCACACTTCTATCCTGACGGGCATTAGTCCACGAGTGTTCCTAGCCCTGTGTGGGGTGACCGTGGGCAGTGAGCGAGTGGGAACCCACCTGTGTGACCCCCCCCTGTGACAATAATCCTCATCTCACTACACAACCCTATCATTATCTGAATCCAGCCTTTTGTAACAGTTACCTTCTCCATGTGTTCTCCATATAATTGGATCAAAGAAAAAATGCTTCATGCTCTTCACCCCCACCTATTGTTTCACCAGTCAATTATAGCCATGCTGCTTAATTTTTATACCACACCCTCTTTTTCTTGTCTGTTAGTACTTGAAGCCCTCTCACGACACATGTACTTACACCCTGCTCCATTTCTCTCTCTCTCCCGCTTACCTGCACTTGTCCCTACATCTACACCCACCCACCCTCGTCTTCTTATTCTCCCCCCTTTCTGGTTTCCCCACCATTTTTGTGCTATTCCTTGCTCAGAGAGGAGTTAAGTACAAAACATATGCATTATGATAGCAGCAGCACTTCACAGTGCTTGTTTTATAGCAGTGACACCAATGAACTCCATTTGCACTTTGTACTCAGATAGCTATCTAAAGTTATCTATAGATAATGATGATCACATTTACACACAAGTACTCTTTCGTTTCCACTTGCAAACTACACATCAACCACCACCACCCACTCCCAAAAGATGTAAACAAAACACTGACCCATTCAAAAGATTATTTTCCTGTGAATAAATATTGAAAGCTCAAAAGTTCAAATATATTTGCTCTTTACTTGACTGCCTTCTTTTATCTTCCGATGTAGAAAAAGGAACCTGTTGTATTCATAAACATAATCAAATCTTTGGGATAGTTCCTAGGATTCATCATCACTGGTTTGAACTGCTGAAGCATTCCACTTTACTACAAGAATTTTGATACCCAGTAGAGCTGACACACATTGCTGGACTTCTTCAATCTGGAGTAGTTCTTTCCATTTCAGCTGTGTAACATATTTTGCCTGAGGCCCATCAGTAATGGTCTGGCATCCTGGCATGTTAATGGCAAAGAATTTAGTGCTTTCACTGGCCAAAAATATTGCAGAACAAACCCATAAGGAAGATCTAAAAGTCTTGTTTTCATAATTAGAGAGCCTTCAGGCAGAATTATAGACTTTTGATGACTCAGGAGTCAAATATATTAAACTTCATCTTATTCACTTTAAAACACATTTCAATTGGAAAGGCTACCATAGTAATTTCTTGCTGTGAAACTAAAGGTAGGCAAATATAAACATTGTCTAGAAGTAGAGGGAAAAGCCTGAAAAATAGTCACTGTGTGAGCATTCTAAAAATCCATTGTGAGATGCTGAGGTACCTGCTTAAATGTTAGCAAAGAAAAAGTCCCTTTATTTCATTAGAATGTTGAACATGCAATGGGGCCTGTGTAACAAAATGTAATGAGAATGGAGATTAGGACACATCAGAAATATTTTTGAGGAACTGCTGGTGGTGTGTGGGAGCAAAGGGTGGCCAGCCAGAAGAGTACAGATGGCAGCGACACCGTGGAATGCCCCCCCCCCCTTCCGGGGTAAGGACGGTACCTGTTTGTGGGGTCAGGGGGCCCCGTTTGTGAGACCTGGGGACCACGGAATCCTGTTCCCCACCACCACTCTTGCGGGGGTGGGCCCTGGGCATGTCAATTTCCGGGCCGCTTCCCTTAACATCGGGAGCGGCTGGAGAGGACTTGGAACTGCCGGTGGTGTGTCGGAGCAAAGGGTGGCCAGTCAGGTGCCGCTGCCATCTATACTCATAGATGGCAGCGGCACCGTGGAACACCCCCCCCTTCCGGGATAAGGACGGTACCTGTTTGTGGGGTCGGGGGGGCCTGTTTGTGAGACCTGGGGGCCGCGGGATCCTGTTCCCTCCCCCCCACCCTTGCAGGGACGGGGCCTGGACATGTCAATTTCTGGGCCATTTCCCTTAACATCAGGAGCAGCTGGAGAGGACTTGGAACTGCCGGTGGTGTGTGGGAGCAAAGGGCGGCTGCCGCCAGCCAGGAGAGTACAGATGGCAGCGGCACCGTGGAACCACCCCTCATTCCGGGATAAGGATGGTATCTGTTCGTGGGGTTGGGGTGGTGGTGTTTGTGAGACCTGGGGGCCACGGGATCCTGTTCCCTCCCCTACCACCCTTGCGGGGGCAGGGCCTAGACTTGTCAGTTTCCGGGCCACTTCCCTTAACATCGGGAGCGGCTTGAGGCCGTGCCGGAGGCATGTGCTGGGGGCGCGTGTCAAAGGGGCACATTCAAAGGGGCCTGCCCTTTGGCCGTGCCCTTCGGCTGGGTCATGAGGCAGAAGCAAGAGACCCTGTGAAAGTTTGTATTGTGTGTGGGGTAATGGTAATTACTGACGGAGAGGAGGGTACAGCTGACTCCCCTCAGTGACAGAGGGGTGGAGTTAGGTGGAATGTCCCTTGTGGCAGCAGGGGATAGAAGAACTAGTTGTGGGGCCAACTGCTTGATTGTTAAAGAGTTGATGGAAGGCGAATGTCAGTAAGGGGGATTTATGATTTTTGTATTGCTGTATTGCTGATATATTGTATATTGTTGTCATTTTTGCTGTGCTGGGTCCCCTGTGTGGGAAAAATTCCAGGAAATGTATTTTGTTGTTTTGTGAGCTGCCTCGAGTCGGTTTCCGAGAGAGTGCGGGATATAAATTAAACGCTATGCTATATGCATTAGGGCCTGGCATCACTGTCAGGCTTACATTGCCATAATTTTAGACAGGGATAGGAGGCTCCTTCTGCTTACAAGTATGAGAGATGCCTATAGACCTCTCCAACTACCTGATGGAGGCAGACAGTTAGTATTAGGGATAAAACAAGTAGGGCAGCAATTACTCTCAAGTATTTCTGAACAGTTGAGAAATGGACTCAAGTTTCCAGGAGCTACCCAGCAATATCTGTGAGTACCCTGTAACACTTGGTACCCCTAATGTGGTCAGCGTGCAGAAAGGGGGAACAGCATGGAAATGTCTAGGGGGTGGGCAGGAAGGGGCAGAAAGGAGGGTAGGGACAAGCAAACTCACTGGATGCTGACTGGAGTGGACACAGCCTGTGGAGTCAAAATGGAACTGACTCACTGCCCGCCGCAGCCAGAGAGGTCCCCCCAGCACAGCTACTATGGTGAGGCCCCTCAGTGCTGCAGATCAGTCACCATCTTTTCTCTGGGAGCTTTCTGGGAAATGTAGTCCAGCATGCTCCAAAAGTGCATTAGAACGACAGCAGATGCTTGCTCTCTGGGAGTAAGCTGGACTACATTTCACAGCATGCACCGAGAGAAAAGATGGTGGATGGTTTCCTGGTCTACAACCAGAAGACCTGCAGAGCTGGGGGACTTCACTGGCATCACAGTGGTGACTCGCCCCCCCCAAAAAAAATAACTGTTGCCCCCTCTTCCTGCCCATCATGCCACATTGCTCGATTGAGGAGTTTACAAATCCTGAGGACCGTGACCATTACTCAATTTCTTGGTATTTGGTAAAAGCGAGTCGAGTAACCACGATCCTTCACATATAATGAGTAAAACTGAGGACAGAGCTTCACCCCTAGTTAGGTTCTGCTATCCTTCTGCTAGAGTCCAGTCTACCTCATTCAAAATGGTGGCACATTATGACATTATAAAATGGCTACCCAGTTGTGTGTATTGTCCTAGGAAGGTTAGGCTTCAAAAAAAGCCCCAAACGAGTTAACTGAAAATGATATGGCTATAATTAAAGTTTCACGCTAAACACCAGATGTTTACTACTGCCTAATGTGTTAAAAGAGTGATAATTCCTACTAAAAATAATTTTAAAAAATATCACTGGAAAAAATATCACTGAAAAATAATTCACATGTGATGCTGGTTGTAGTACACTAAAATCTATGAAATATCCTCCTCAATCAATATATAGTAAGGCACTGAAAGCATCTGAATTGCCCTGTGTCCATTTGAGAAGGATGCAGGACAACAGCCTGCAATGATGAGAAGCTAAAACAAAAACAAAAAATACCCCTACAGGAGACCCACCATTCATAGCTAGAAGTGAGGTTCCCAAGACACACCCTCTCTGCAGCTGGCACACTCTTTTCATTCAGCCACATGTTATATGGACAGGTGGGAAGGAGATCAGAGACAACCCTCTAGGAAACCTTATTAGTAAAGAGACTCTGGTTTGGGAACTGTTCAAATAGTGTATGGAGTTAGAAAGACAGAGGAGGAAGTAAATATTAGAATGATAGGTAGGGCTCCTTTTAGACAAGCCTCATGCAGCCTCATTTGTGGAAACGCAATCCCCTCCCTCATGCAATCCCCTCCCTACTTGCCAAATGTCTGACCAAACAAAAATAACTTACATCACTTCTGAAAGATGAGCAGGCTTGGGCTTAGACAAATATGTTGCAGAGTAATATCTGGTTCACAATAATTAAAGACAAATGCAGCTGAAGCTTTAAACAAGAACTTTAACTTAGGCTTTTTCATGCACAGTTCCTTACTTACATCTAACTAGTAAGAAGACAAAATGGAGACTGAGAGAAACACACAATGAGAGGGAAGGGAAGAAGGAATGGCTACACAAAGGAATTCAACTGTAAAACCCCATCTCCCTTCCATGTACATATAAACTTAGCAGCGCCATTTGGTGGCTTTGTAGTCAATAACTATTCTTAATACCGTAACTTTTAACTTATGGATGTTGCATATACCAACACCCCTTCCCAACAGACAGAAGTTAACAGACTCTACCCATTTTACTTAGTAGCTTTCGGTGGCGCTCTCATGCTAAAGGTTTTGTGAGGGTATCTGCTACCATATCTTCTGTAGGACAATATTGCATAGTCCTTTTTTTTGCGAGTGTCTCAGGAAGTGATACTTCACATCTATGTGTTTGGTTCTCGGGTTTGCTCTTTGTGTTTGTGCAAGTACAATACAGCGTTGAGCCTTGGTTGTCTTCCAAAATTTGTGTAGGAATGTTCAGTTCCTTTCACAAGTCTGCGAGTAATTGTTGTAGCCAAATTACCTCTTGACTGGCTTGTGGGGCTGAAACGTACTCGGCTTCCGTTGAGGAAAGTGTTACTGTGGTCTGTTTCTTTCTAGACCAACTGACGGGTCCTCCTCCTAGCAGGAATAGCCAACCGCTGGTGGATTTTCTGTCAGAGCTGTACCCAGCTCAATCTGCATAGACATATCCAGTCAGGTTACATCCAGAAGTTGTAGATAGCTGCAGTTTAAGGTGTGCAGTTCCCTTCAGGTAGCGTATGACCCTCTTTACCGCATTCCAGTCCTTCTGACTTGGTGCTGATACCTTCCTGCATAGGATTCCTATTGCTGCTGCAATGTCTGGTCTAGTGATCGTGGTGATATACAATAGTCTCCCAATTGCTCTTCTCTATTGTTGGTTGTCTGGCAATTGTATGCTTTGTTCTTCAGTCTCCTTCAGGTAGTTAGTTTCCATCAAAGTACTTACTGCTTTAGTATCTTTCATTCCAAAATTTTCTAGTAATTCATCTATTTTATGTCTTTGGTTGAGGTGATAGCTTCCATTGTCTTCTCTTTCCATTTGTATACCCAGGTAGTGTGTTGTTTCCCAGGTCTTTTGTTTCAAAGTTTTGATTCAGATTTCTCATTATTCCGCTGTCATCCCCTTTTTGTTCATAGCATATCAGTATGTCATCAACCTAAATCAACATAAATATCCATCTGTCATCCTGTTTCATTGAATATAAGCAAGGATCTGCTTTACTTCTGGTGAAATTTTCATTTGTGAGCACTGTGTTTATTTTTGTATTCCATGCTCTGGCCGCTTGTTTGAGTCCATATATGCTCTTTTTCAGCTTGCATACAAGGTCTGGTTTTTCGGTGTCTTTAAATCCTGGTGGCTGTTCCATGTAGATGTCTTCTTTTAGTTCCCCCGTGTAGGAATACTGTTTTCACATTCAGATGTTTAACCTGCATTCCTTTCTCTGCTGCTTAATAGTGTTCTTAATGTGGTGTACTTGACTACTCGGGCAAATGTCTCATCATAATCTTTGCCATATTTCTGTGAGTATCCTTTTGCGACTAGTTGGGTCTTGTATCATTTGGCCTTGCCTTTGGCATTGTATTTGATTTTAAATGTCCACTTACACCCTATGGTTTTTCTGCCCGTCGGTAGTGTATACAGTGTCCAGGTTTGATTGTCATGCATGGACTTTATTTCTTCTGTTGCTGCCTTCATCCATTTGTTGTGTTCCCCTTCTGACATGTGTAAGACATCTTCCCATGTCAATGGCTCAGGTAGTCTGTCAGTACTTGCTTTGTAGGACAGGCGGGTGGGCAGTTTGCCTTTATTTTCCCTGGTAGACGGTCTGATTTCAACATCTGCAGTTGATTGAGTTTGTTCCTGCATCTCAGTTGAGCTTGTACTGACTTCAACTGTTTGTTTGGGATGCTCTTCTTCTGCTGATTCTTGTAAGGACATTACACTGTTGCTTGGGTTTTCTTCAAAAGTCATGTTGTTGCTGATACTTACTTTGACTGTGTGTGGGTTGAGGATTCTGTATCCTTTGGAGTGTTCACTGTATCCAACAAGAATCCCTTCCACAGCTTGGTTTTGTCATTTGGTGCACTTCTCATGTATGCCTTACATCCAAAGACTTTGATGTGTCCCACACTAGGTTTCTCTCCATACCAGAGTTTGTATAGGGTTTTACTCACTGTTCTTGAGTAGAGTTGGTTTTGTAGATATGTCACTGTAACTACTGCCTCACTCCAATATTTTAATGGCAGTCCGGAGTCAGTCAACATGCTCCTGATCATTTCAGTTAAGCTTCTGTTCTTTCTTTCAGCTGCCCATTTTTCTCAGGCGTGTATGGCACTGTCTTTTGGTGCTCTACCACTTGGGTTCTCAGGAAGTCTTCAACTCTTTTTCCTGTGTATTCACTTCCATTGTCGGTTCGGAGTGCGAGCGGCTCGCGTTGGAATCTGTTGCTTGTCATGGTCATGCAGTCCTTTAATTTTTTCAGTACTTTATCCTTATGCTTCATGAGATATGTGACTGTGTATCTTGAATAGTCATCTATGAAAGTCGTTATGTTTATCTGTTCCCTCCAGGTGTGGGTACTTTCATGGGGCTGCACACATCACTGTGTATGAGGTCAAGTGGCTTGGAGGTTCTTGTCTGACTTGTCTTGGGGAGCATTGCTCTGGTGGCTTTAGCTTTGGTACAGCATTCACATCTCATGGTCAAAGGACATGCTGTTACTAACCAGTCTTTTTTCAGCTGCTGTCTTTGTAGTTCTTTTATACTTTATGGGTGTCTGTGACCCAGGCATCGATGCCATCGGTGAATACAGTCCTTGTGTTGTTTGTGTGCAGTGAGTTTCATTTGTTCCTTGGTTGAGCTCAAGATATACAGGTGCTCACCTGCAAAGGCTATGGCCAGGACCCTTGTCCCCTTTTGAATTATGCATTCATTACCCTGGAACTTGACAGTGAGCCCTTTCTCTGTTATGCATTTGATGGATAGGAGCCCTCCCTCTAAGCCAGGTTCATACAGCACATCCTTTACTAGTATTGTTAGTGTGCCTCCATGTGGCTTGTTGCAACTTCGAATTCCTTCGCCAATACCTTCTGCAGTGCTGCTGCTTCCATCAGCGAGGCATAACTCTTCTTTCTTGCTCAGGTCCAATTCCGTGAAGTACCAGCTCTTGTTGCTGGTCATGTGACTCATGGCTCCAGAATCAACACACCAGCCCTGTTGTGAGTTGGTCTTTGTTGCTCTAAAACATCCACTCCACTGTTCTGTGGTTGTGTCACTGGTTGTAGCCTTGGTCCTTTGCTAAAGCATTTGTGAAGATTGCTTTTGTTGCTCTGCCTTCCATATGGAGCAGTCTTTCTTTAGATGTCCTTCTTTCTTGCACTGAAAACATGCCCCTTTTTTCCTTCTTGTGCAGTCTGTTATCTCCCTCAGGTAAGCAGGGCCCAGGGCTCTGTAAGGCTTTAAAGGTCAACATTAGCACCTTGAATAGGGCCAGCAAGACAATAGGTAGCTAGTGCAGCACCTGGTGTACTGGTTGAATGTGCTCCCTGAAACCCACCCCTGTAAGCAGTTGGCCCGCCACATTCTGCACCAACTGCAGCTTCTGAACTGTCACCATGGGCAGTCCCGTGTAGAGTACATTGCAGTAGTCTAGCAGCGAGATGACGAATGCATGGATGACAGTGG
>QEPC01012651.1:332168-349909 GCA_003113815.1 Sphenodon punctatus | reverse complement strand
CCCCGCACCACCCGAAACAGCTCCACTGGACATGACTTCGCAGACGCTATGAGGATGGCAAGGAACTCCTTCCTTGCCATCCTCACAGCCTCAACATAGGACCGCAAATGGGCCCTATGGAGAAGATGGTCGGAGTCAGATCGAGAGTCCGACACCAGCGTCGCTCTAGCCGCCTGCCTGCATGCTTCATACACCTCAGTAAACCAAGGGCGTCTCGGAGCCACCCTGTCAATGGCCTCCTCCAGCAAGCTGTTCCAATGCTGGACTAGCTCATCCACAGAGTGACCGTCCAAGTCCAAGGTTAACTCCCTCAGGACCTCCTGGAACGCTGGGGTTCCATCAGCCTCCGAGGGTGGACCATCCTAACTGGTCCTTTCCCCTTCTGGAGGGGGTGCGCTAGAAGATTGGCCTGAATGACAGATACAGCTGGGTGTCATCAGCGTATTGATGACAATGAACTCCCCAGCTGCGCACAACCTCCCCCAGCAACTGCATATACACATTAAACAAGAGAGAGGATAGAATGGAACCCTGCATAACCCCACACAGGAGATTTCCAGGGCACGATGTATCTTCCCCTAGTATCACCCACTGAGATCTATTTACGAGGTACAAATGGAACTATTGTAAAATTTATTATTATTATTATTATTATTATTATTATTAGCATCAGCAGCAGCAGCAGCAGCAGCAGCAAGCATTTATATAGTATCAGCAATGTACCTGGTGCTTTACAAAGTAATGGAATAGACACAGTCCCTGCTCTAGGGCTTACAATCTGGGAGACAGAGCGAGGGAGGAGATGAAGGAAGGAGAACAGAGGGAGGGACAAAGGGTATAACATTCATGAAGATGTGAGGTCCCGGGTGCACGTGCTTGGCTAGGTTACATTGAGACTGATGGCTGGTTGGTTCGTGAGGTGAGGTTATGAGTACACAGACCTCAGATTGTACTGGATAGTAGGTATCAGCAGGAGTTAGGTGAGGGGAGCAAGAAGTCGGGAAGCACAAAGCAGAAGAGATGGGTCTTGTTCACCCTGGCCAGGTCCTTCAGTCAGGTCACCAACATCTCTTGGTTATTGGTTAATGGTGTCAAAAGCCGCTGATAGATCTAGTAGAACCAGCAGGGTCATATGACCTCTGTCTAGCCCTACCAGGAGGTCATCAACCAAGGTCACACATGCTGTCTCTGTGCCATAACTTGGACAAAAGCCAGACTGTGCAGGATCTAGAAAACCGGTGCAGCCCAGATGCGGATCTGCCACCTCGGCAGGCATCACCAATTGTAATTCATCTCTCAAAACCTGACCAGACAGGTCATTCCTTGCCTCTGGCTTTGCCACTGCTTCAGAAATGGTGCAGTCAAAATCATGCTCAATGTGAGCGATTTTGTCCGCAAAGTACGCTAAAAACATGGCACAGAGGGTCTTGGACAAGTCCGGTTCCAGGCAGAGAGAGGCTGGACTGACTAAGCCCTTCACCACCTGGAACAGCTCTTCTGGACATGACTGCGCAGACACTATGAGGGCAGCAAAGAACTGCTTCTTTACTGTCTGCACAGCCACAGCATAAATCTTTTAAAATGTTGTATGCGGCAACCAATCGTCTTGAGCATGAGTACGGCACCACCATTGTTCTAACCACTCCTCTTGCTCTTTACCTGCCCCAGGTCCTTAATTAACCACACGGACCTGCGATGGCAAAACGCTGGAAACAGACACCTAGGAGCCAATTGATGACCTCTGCCAGCCAATCATTTGAAAAGGCCATGAGGTCATCAATGGAGAGAACCATCCTAACCGGTCCTACACCCCTACAGTGAGGCAGGCATGCTAGGATGGAAGATAACCTTTGGCTTTTTCTTTCAGCAGCTCCACAGGTAGCCACCTGCACAAGAAGGAAGGTTTTGTAGAACCAGAGGGTTTGCCCCCTTTCTTACTCTCGCCTTACTCATCCTCTTATTTTTTCCCCATTCTCTCCCTCTTGTCACCACATTATATCCCAAGACAGCCCCCGAATCATTAGGGAGGCACTGGAGAATCTGGTGGGTTGTACCCCACCCCCTCCCCCATATTAAAACAAATTCAATCAATCAATATTTATTGTACTGGCCTTAGCCATGACAAATAGAACAAAACAAAACAACAACAATTATTATACAGTTTATTCACCCATATCATACAGATTAAATTTCATCCTAACTAGGATGAACTAACTACCATCATAAACATCTTATTTTCTTTATCAATTCATTGCCCTGAACCATATTTATACTCATAAGCAACTTGTTTTCATTTTCAATGCATTACCCTAAATCATATTTATACTCATTAACTTCTGGATCAGTTACTAGCAGATCTGTGTGCTGCATTAGCATCTACCGCTTGTGTCCTCAATCTGGCTGCCCTAAATGCAAAAAAGCCACTTCGTTTGTAACAGCATCCTTTTTATCACCAAGATGATATATCATTTTCTGTAGTGTAGAGCAGTTCAGATCAAGTTTCACCTTTTTCAAAAGCCTTTTACAAGGTAGGACATACATTGGACAAACAAATAAATAATGGGAGAGGTCTTCCTCATTCTCACCTCCACATATAACTTTTCTCTTGTGGTACGGGGTTCCTTTGCCTCTCCCCTCTATAACTGCCGTTGACATACTTTGGAATCTAAGGGAGGTTAAAGCCTTCCTATACATATTAAACAAATTACTCCACATACACTTGTGAAAACTGTGCACCCTAAATTGCATGCATACTTTTGATGCAATACTTGATGATAATTCAAAATAATGATAATTCAAAATGATACTTGATGATAATTCAAAATGAATATGAACTCTGAGGTAAGTGCACAAATACTTTCCATATAAATTGACTAACTAGTATGTGTGTGTGCGGTTTGAATGTTCTCATTGTTCATGGATGTGAGCAGTACAGTATGGGCACTTTTGAAACCTTGTACTGTGTAAAGACACAGTGAGCGTATATGTAAAGCCCATAGTCCTGTGGAGTTCTGTGCTATAAGGCTGTGCCTCACTTCTGCATAATACTAAACCAGAGTTGAATTTCGCAGACTGACCTACTCTGACCTAATCTACACAGATGTCAGTTGGAGCTTTGCCAGAATAAAAGCTGACTCCCAGGAAGATGTCACCTGTACCCGAATGCCATTGCCTCCTATTTGCAAAATTTAAGAAATTCTCATTTAAAATGGCAGTTGAAACATAATTATATCTTAAACAGTTATTTTTAACATGAGAAATAGTAGCCCTATTATTCCTGGTTTGTGATATTCACTAGTTTCTCAAAATGGTATATTTTAAGGAGATCCCAATAAATAGACATCCAATTGAAGCAAACAGCATTTTGCTCTAATGAATCATATACCTGAAGCACCACTGATTCATGTGTTGTTCTTGTTGTTTTTAAAATCTCTGTTCACTGCTTTGCATTAAAATCTGCTCCCATCTGTTTTCATGATACTGATCTGATGTATGATTTAAGTGTCATGTGTGTTCATTAATTGTTTATTCTAAACAAAACAAACTTCCATAATTTGCTGCAGCTTAACATTTATAAGAAATGAACATTTCAGATGCAAAGTAGTTATGAATATGCTGATATTGCTTAATTCAGCTTGAAATCACATAAGGGATTTAATATACTTAGAGCTACTATATATAAAGTGGTGAAATAACCTGGGAATATTTAACCAAGAGGTATCCTCCCTGAAGAAAGGGGACATGATAATGAACAGCTATTGGGCAAAATGTGTTTTGCTCTGCAATTATCTTTGGAGGCAGAAATCACAAAGAATAACTGTTCATTTAGGAGGGGTGGGGGAAACCAGAGATTGCGGTGAGATTCATATTCAGTTTAACATGCTACACCTTAGTACTGAGATGCAAACTCAGATGGCAACTTGTAAAGCGACCAGAAAAAGTCACATCAAAAATTCCAACTAACAGCCAAGAGAAGCCAGTTTCACAGAGATCTGTAGTTTAAAATATTTATAAAAATTAAGCAACAATATAACAGGTGGTGATATGTGATGGGGAAAGGCAGAGAAACCTCTGAGAACACTGATGCAGCTCTCCTAACTGCCAGTGGTCTGGACAATAGCAATGATTGTGCCCATTCTTTCTCTTCATTTATGAAAAGGGGGGGGGGGGGGAAATCTCCTGTGCATTGAAGCAGGAAAGAAATCCTGTTTCTTGTTAAGAGGTGTTTCAAAATTTGTGGCAGGAACAGAATGACGACAGGATTTGGGGGCTCCAATTGGGCCCTCTCCCAATGGCCTCTTTGCTCTTCCTGAGCCTCTGCATGAGTGAACAATCATGTTGCAGCTGTGAGTTACATGCCATGGGTCTAGCTCTTCCTTGGAAGCCAACCACACAAGGACTTTGCTAGTCTACAAAAAGGCCCACCCACCATCAGACCAGATGGGACTCCCTTGATCCCAGTTTTCTATGCTGTGGGAAGATGAAGAACTCCACCACCATCTGTACATCCAACATGCCTGTGCAAGCCTGGCCTTTGAATTGTCACAGCCCGCAGTGAAGATAAAATGTGGGGGCCCTAGTGGTCCCATCCCCTTCAGGTCCCCCTCTGTAGGCCCCAAGGGTGGCTGTGTTTGGGAAGGAGTGGGCCCCCCATACCTGACCCTTGTGAAAGAGGGCCACTGGAAAGAATAGGGCCCAGGGCAATCACCCCAGGTTGCCCTGTGGCAAGGCTGACTCCATGCCTGTCTAACCCCCACATCATTTTCAGCAGCATTGTGGTTCTTCCTCACTAGAGTAAGGACAGGCAGCTAACGATGAAGCTCAGCAGTGCCGGCCCCAGTGTTTGCAGAGCCATGTGCGAAGTTTTTGTGTGGGGCCAAATTTGCATAATTTACATTATTTGCATAATTTGCCCTCAAACTTGCGCGTACACCTTATTGGCGCCCCCACTTACTCCTTAGCTTCCCACACACATTGCTCCCTTACCACGTCCATCCCATAGATCCACCCACCACCACCCCAATATCACCCACAGTGCTCCTCTGTATGGTCCCCCATTTTCCTCCCACAGATTCCCTCCCTCCACCCCACCAACACAGTGAAGGAACGGCATGAGGGGGAGGGCATCTTTGAACATGAAGAACATTAGGAGAAATTACTCCCATGTTGCCCTGAAAAACCACATTGCACATAAGGAAATCGGGGGTGGGGTGGGGGGCAGAGCTGTCTGGGTGCTCAGATTGGGAGAGGATGGGGAAAATATTTTCTTGGTCAGGTGGCCCTTACCTTGGATGCTGCTGGGCCTGGGTCTTCTGGGAGGGCTGGGAGGTCAGTCAGCGAGTAGCCAGGAGGGGAGAGCAGGAACATTCTGGTGGGTCTCGACTCCTTGGGTTGGGTGGTGACTTTCTACTCCCCTTAAGGAGCCATGGGAGGTAGGGGGAGATGGGGCAGCCATGGGGAGAGGGGCAGCTATGGAAGTGAGGGTATGTCACACAGAGACACGCTCACACATCACACATACTCTCTCTCTCTCTCTGGCCGCATTCACACCTACGGCGAAGAGGCCCACGAGGGAAGACGAGGCAGTGGGGAGGAGCTGGAGAGCAGAAGAAGAGCCAGAGCAAATGGGGATGTGCCGCGGCTTTCCGACTGTGCGAACAGGGATATGCCATGGTGCAAAAGCTTGTTATAACATGTGCGAGAGAAGCCATGGCACATCCCCATTCGTACCGGCTCTTCTTCTGCTCTCTGGTTCCTCCCTGCTGCGGCGTCTTCCCTCACAGGTCTCTCTGCCGCAGTTACTGGGGATGCTCCCTCCCTCAGTTACTGTCTCATTCCACTTGCTTGGGCACTTTCTGCACTGCTTTGCTTCCCTCCTTGCATTCCCAGAGGAGGCACCCACGCTCAAACTCAGGGGAGAAAGGGGCTCTAGCACACACACACCAGGATGTTTTTAGGAAAGAAGGTGAAAGAAGGTGCATTATTTCTACCTATATACAATCCAAATTGTTTGGATTTTTCAAGTATTTTTTATTTTTAATGTTGATTTTATTTTTTGCACACCACCCTGGGATGGCATTGGCATGGGGGGGGGGGGCGGGGGATAATAAATGTTTTAAATAAATTAATTAAATAAAATATAAAGAAGGGAGAAGAGTACTCCTTGCCCACACCACCCCTCTTTCTGGACAACTCCTTTGTGTGCTGCTGAATCCTAACCTACTGCCAGCCCCACTGCTGCTACTACTCAGTTTAAAAACAGTCCCTGTGCTGCTCTATGCATGCTGAGGCCATGCCATTTTCCTAGTCTGACATGCTGGGAAATGTAATCCCAGCACACCAGACTAGGGGCGGTGCCGCTGTGCCAGCTTCACGCCGCACTTCCGGGTTCTTTGCCCGAGTGCCCACGCGCAGAAGGGCACGCATGCGCACAAACACTCCACGCCATGTATGATGTTCTTCTGAACATCAGACACGGCGTTGAGAGGAAGGCGGGTGCCCAATGCCGGCATGGAACGATCCCGCTTCTGAGCGGGATCATCTAAAACCGCCCTAGGAAACCGAAACTAGAAAACCAGCCTAGCATGCTGAGACTGCCAGACTAGGAAAAAGGCAGCCAGCCCCCAGTGTATACACAGGACTCAGGAGTGCAGGAAAAGCGCCTTCTAAACTGCAGTGGCTGCAGCAGCACTGCAGCATTGGGTCATGGTGCTGAGAGGAAGGAGGCAGGAGAGCAGTAATTCCTTCCCCCTCCCCTGTTCCTACTGCTGAAAAGAATGCCATTGGCTTCCCAACTGTGGCTGGGAAGAAATGGGAGACTATCACCCATGCCCAGGTGTGGGGCCCCGGCTGGTGTGGGGCCATGTGTGACAGCACATGTCACACATGCCTAGGGCCAATCCTGAAGCTCATTTGTTATTTTAAAGCCCACATAGGAGTTCCCATTAAGGGCCACCCATCCTGCAAATGCACAAGTCCACTCCTGGTGGTGAGGTATGAGACTGGCAGCCATTTTCTGTTTTGGTTCAGATCAAGCCAGACTGCTGGCGAGATCAAGCTGGGAGATTCAATACTCACCTAGAGTTAGTTTTAGGGGTTTGAAATATTATAGTTTGGTTAAACTTTATTGGTCAGTAGCATTTAAATTAAAATAAAACTCATTTTGAATTTAAATCAAAATGATATAAATCAAAACACCACACCAGCAGACATATGATGAATAGAATGCTGTGAGGACCTCTCTCCAATGCAGAGACCTCAGCTTGGATGGTATTACTGGTCACAGCTGTCACACGTTCTCAGGGCACAAATCACAATTAAAAGTCTAGCAAACATCAATAGAAGTTCTTATATCTTTGCTTTTGTTACAGGCTGTCTACAGACTCAATCAGGCTTCACTAGACTGTTTCTTTTTCTTCATAGTCAGGAAGAACAGAATAATTAGGGGCTGAAATGAGATTTCACCCAAATGGAAAATCTTGTTGAAATCAATTTCATTGCTAAGAAATTGAGTCTGTGAAAGATAATGTAGGCTTTTGATCTTGTGATAAGGCTGATGAGACTAGGGCTGTTTTTAGACGAGCGCGGCGGCGCCCGCGCTTGTTTCCAAAAAAGCCGGCAGCCCATTCCACACGAGACGCTGCCGCCGAATACGCGCATGTGCGGCCCGACGCGCATCCATTTCCGGCTGCGTCTGACCAGCCTCGATCGCCGACCCGGTCAGTTCGCGCACGGAAATGGATGCGCGTCGGCCGCGCATGCACGTATTCGGCGGCAGCGTCTCGTGTAGAACGGGCTGCCGGCTTTTTAAAGAAACAAGCGCGGGCGCCGCCGCGCTCGTCTGAAAACGGCCTAGGGCTGAAACGGGAATGAAAATAAGTCTCATGTGAATCTCACGAGAATCTCGCAGTCCTGATTCTCATGAGAAACTCAAGATTCTCAAAATACACTCAAGAATCTCAAAAATACCCCTAAATTATGCAGAATTTAAGAACTTCTATCCCATGCTTTGCATATTAAAAATAATGATGGCAGTCTAAACTATTTGCATTCTGTGCAGTTCTGACAATAAAACACAAGAGTTTCAGAAGTAGTAAAGGGTATGATGTAATATACATGCCAGAGCAGCAAATGAATCAAGAGTAACTGATAGCCCTGGTGGTCAGTTTTGCACATGTACAGACCTTTTTGTTGTTGTTGTTGCTAGTTTGAGGTTCTTGAGAATCTCGCACAAATCTCAAGTTTCTCTTGAGACTCTCACAAGAAACTAGAGATGAGAAAATCTATTTGAGAAGCCTATACTCATCGAGACTTTTGAGAAAGGCAAAATATTGTTTCAGCAGTAGATGAGACATGCTGGGGGGAAAAGAACAGTGAATGGATACCCTATTGTGATCTGTTGGGTGCTTCTCCTAAGCCACCGTGATTGGCCACTGTCAGAGACAGGATGCTGGGCTAGATGGACCATTGGTCTGACCCAGTAAGTGCAGATTCAGCCAGGCTGCTGAGGAGACAGAACCGAGAGATTCCATATTCATCTGATTTTGGATATAAGAGTTTGTAATTTTACAGGGGTTGTCATCAGCCAGAAAGAGAGAGAAATATACCAAAGGCCAAACACTAACTGGACCTGTATCATCATGTTATTAATTATTATTATTATTACTATTATTATTAGCATTATAAGGGTTTGGGCTGAGGAGACAGAGAGAAAGGGGTGAATCTGAGCAATGTTGTGGAGGACAAAGCGACAGGACTTGGCAACAGAGTCGATGTAGGGTTTAAAGGAAAGGTGAGTGTTGAAGATGAAGCCCAAACTACAGGCTTGGGTAATGGGACAGATGGTGACCCCATCAATAAGGATGGACAGGGAAGAGGGAGAGGAAGGGAAGGGATGAAAGATAAGGAGTTCGGCCTTAGTCATGTTGAGCTTGAGCTGACATTGGGACATCCAGGTGGAGATATCAGAGAGACAGTTGATGAGAGGAGCTTGGACAGAAAGGGAGAGAGAGGGGGTGGAGAGATAGAGTTGAGTGTCATCAGTATAAAGGTGGTATTGGAAACCGTGGGAGGCAATGAGTTTGCCAAGGGACAGGGTGTAGATAGAGAAGAGGAGAGGGCCGAGGACAGAGCCTTGGGGAACCCCAACCGAGATGGGGAGCGAGGAGAAGTTGGAATTGGGAACAGACACATTAAAGGAGTGGTGAGAGAGGTAGGAGGAGAACCAGTCAAGGACAGAGCCGCAGAAGCCTAGGGAGCGAAGAGAGTCCAGTAGGAGTGAGTGGTCGACAGTGTCAAAGGCAGCAGAGAGGTCAAGGAGGACAAGAATGGAGTAAAGGCGCTTAGATTTAGCGACCAGTAGATCATTGGTGATCTTGGCAAGGGCAGTTTCAGTGGAATGAAGTAGGCGGATGCCAGATTGGAGAGGGTCCAGAGAGGAGTTGACAGAGAGGAGGTCCAGGCAGCGGGAGTAGACAACACGTTCCAGAAGCTGAGAGTTGAAGGGTAGGAGGGAGACCGGCTGGTAACTAGAGGGGTCAGAGGGGTCAAGGGTGGACTTTTTGAGGATGGGAGAGACACTGGCATGCTTGAAGGCAGAGAGGAAGGAGCCAGGGGAGAGGGAGAGATTAATGACATGTAAAAGGGTGGGGGGAGGATGACAGTGGGAGCAATGGAGGTCAGGAGGCGGGAGGGGATGGGTCAAGAGGGCAGGTGGAGGGGTTGGAGGAAGACAGCAAAGAGGAGATTTCCTCAAGGGAGGCAGGAGGGAAGGAGGAGAGGAGAAAAGGGGGAGGGGAGGGGTGGTGAGGGAGCAGGGAGAGGAGAGGGGTGGGAAGCAATGTCCTGGTGGATCTTGTCAATCTTTGAGGTGAAAAATGATGTGAGATCCTGCGCAGAAAGGGAAGAGAAAGGGGCAGGGGGGCTTGAGAAGGGAATCAAATGTGNAGGGCACAAATCACAATTAAAAGTCTAGCAAACATCAATAGAAGTTCTTATATCTTTGCTTTTGTTACAGGCTGTCTACAGACTCAATCAGGCTTCACTAGACTGTTTCTTTTTCTTCATAGTCAGGAAGAACAGAATAATTAGGGGCTGAAATGAGATTTCACCCAAATGGAAAATCTTGTTGAAATCAATTTCATTGCTAAGAAATTGAGTCTGTGAAAGATAATGTAGGCTTTTGATCTTGTGATAAGGCTGATGAGACTAGGGCTGTTTTTAGATGAGCGCGGCGGCGCCCGCGCTTGTTTCCAAAAAAGCCGGCAGCCCATTCCACACGAGACGCTGCCGCCGAATACGCGCATGTGCGGCCCGACGCACATCCATTTCCGGCTGCGTCTGACCAGCCTCGATCGCCGACCCGGTCAGTTCGCGCACGGAAATGGATGCGCGTCGGCCGCGCATGCACGTATTCGGCGGCAGCGTCTCGTGTAGAACGGGCTGCCGGCTTTTTAAAGAAACAAGCGCGGGCGCCGCCGCGCTCGTCTGAAAACGGCCTAGGGCTGAAACGGGAATGAAAATAAGTCTCATGTGAATCTCACGAGAATCTCGCAGTCCTGATTCTCATGAGAAACTCAAGATTCTCAAAATACACTCAAGAATCTCAAAAATACCCCTAAATTATGCAGAATTTAAGAACTTCTATCCCATGCTTTGCATATTAAAAATAATGATGGCAGTCTAAACTATTTGCATTCTGTGCAGTTCTGACAATAAAACACAAGAGTTTCAGAAGTAGTAAAGGGTATGATGTAATATACATGCCAGAGCAGCAAATGAATCAAGAGTAACTGATAGCCCTGGTGGTCAGTTTTGCACATGTACAGACCTTTTTGTTGTTGTTGTTGCTAGTTTGAGGTTCTTGAGAATCTCGCACAAATCTCAAGTTTCTCTTGAGACTCTCACAAGAAACTAGAGATGAGAAAATCTATTTGAGAAGCCTATAATCATCGAGACTTTTGAGAAAGGCAAAATATTGTTTCAGCAGTAGATGAGACATGCTGGGGGGAAAAGAACAGTGAATGGATACCCTATTGTGATCTGTTGGGTGCTTCTCCTAAGCCACCGTGATTGGCCACTATCAGAGACAGGATGCTGGGCTAGATGGACCATTGGTCTGACCCAGTAAGTGCAGATTCAGCCAGGCTGCTGAGGAGACAGAACCGAGAGATTCCATATTCATCTGATTTTGGATATAAGAGTTTGTAATTTTACAGGGGTTGTCATCAGCCAGAAAGAGAGAGAAATATACCAAAGGCCAAACACTAACTGGACCTGTATCATCATGTTATTAATTATTATTATTATTACTATTATTATTAGCATTATAAGGGTTTGGGCTGAGGAGACAGAGAGAAAGGGGTGAATCTGAGCAATGTTGTGGAGGACAAAGCGACAGGACTTGGCAACAGAGTCGATGTAGGGTTTAAAGGAAAGGTGAGTGTTGAAGATGAAGCCCAAACTACAGGCTTGGGTAATGGGACAGATGGTGACCCCATCAATAAGGATGGACAGGGAAGAGGGAGAGGAAGGGAAGGGATGAAAGATAAGGAGTTCGGCCTTAGTCATGTTGAGCTTGAGCTGACATTGGGACATCCAGGTGGAGATATCAGAGAGACAGTTGATGAGAGGAGCTTGGACAGAAAGGGAGAGAGAGGGGGTGGAGAGATAGAGTTGAGTGTCATCAGAATAAAGGTGGTATTGGAAACCGTGGGAGGCAATGAGTTTGCCAAGGGACAGGGTGTAGATAGAGAAGAGGAGAGGGCCAAGGACAGAGCCTTGGGGAACCCCAACCGAGATGGGGAGAGAGGAGAAGTTGGAATTGGGAACAGACACATTAAAGGAGTGGTGAGAGAGGTAGGAGGAGAACCAGTCAAGGACAGAGCCGCAGAAGCCTAGGGAGCGAAGAGAGTCCAGTAGGAGTGAGTGGTCGACAGTGTCAAAGGCAGCAGAGAGGTCAAGGAGGACAAGAATGGAGTAAAGGCGCTTAGATTTAGCGACAAGTAGATCATTGGTGATCTTGGCAAGGGCAGTTTCAGTGGAATGAAGTAGGCGGATGCCAGATTGGAGAGGGTCCAGAGAGGAGTTGACAGAGAGGAGGTCCAGGCAGCGGGAGTAGACAACACGTTCCAGAAGCTGAGAGTTGAAGGGTAGGAGGGAGACCGGCTGGTAACTAGAGGGGTCAGAGGGGTCAAGGGTGGACTTTTTGAGGATGGGAGAGACACTGGCATGCTTGAAGGCAGAGAGGAAGGAGCCAGGGGAGAGGGAGAGATTAATGACATGTAAAAGGGTGGGGGGAGGATGACAGTGGGAGCAATGGAGGTCAGGAGGCGGGAGGGGATGGGTCAAGAGGGCAGGTGGAGGGGTTGGAGGAAGACAGCAAAGAGGAGATTTCCTCAAGGGAGGCAGGAGGGAAGGAGGAGAGGAGAAAAGGGGGAGGGGAGGGGTGGTGAGGGAGCAGGGAGAGGAGAGGGGTGGGAAGCAATGTCCTGGTGGATCTTGTCAATCTTTGAGGTGAAAAATGATGTGAGATCCTGCGCAGAAAGGGAAGAGAAAGGGGCAGGGGGGCTTGAGAAGGGAATCAAATGTGAAGAAGAGGCGGCGGGGGTCACAAGAGTAGGATTCAACGTGGGAGGCTTAGTAGTGTTGCCTCGCCAAGGAGATAGCAGAAGAGAGGGAGGAGAGGGGGAATTTATAGTGAAGGAAGTCAGGGTGGGAGCGGGATTTGCGCCAGAGACGTTCAGCAACCCGGACGCAGGAACGAAGGTAGTGGATAGTAGTGGTGAGCCAAGGACGGGGAGTTTGGGGTTGAACGGGGCAGGAGGAGAAGGGGGGTAAGAGAGTCGAGGGTCGTGGTGAGAGAGACGTTGAGAGAAGAGATGGAAGTGTCAGGAGAAGAGGAGGAGAAGACAGGAGGGAGAAGGGGGGAGAGGAAGGAAGCAAAGACTAAAGGGTTGATAGCCTGAAAATCATGGAAGGAGCGTGGAGCAGGGGAAGAAGATGGGGGTCTGTGGGAGAGGTTGAAGGAAGTGAGGTGATGGTCGGACAGGGGACAAAGGTCAAAGGATAGGTCAGCAACAGGACAGTTTCTGGAGAAGATGAGGTCGAGTGAGTGGCCACCGGTGTGGGTGGGGGAGTCAGTCCAGAGGCGGACATCAAAGGAGGAGGCTAGGGAGAGAAAGCAGGAGATAGAGGGCTGGGAAGGTGCATCAACATGGATGTTGAAGTCACCAAGAATGAGCGTGGAGGTATCATTGGAGAGAAAGAAGGTAAGCCAGGATTCAAAGTCTGGGAGAGAAGAGGAAAGGGGGCCAGGGGGGTGGTAGATGACAGCGACACAAAGGTGAAGGGGAGAGTAGAGACGCACAGAGTGAGCCTCGAAGGAGGGGAAGGAGGGGGAGGGGGAAGCGGCTGGAATTGACAGAGGTTGGTGAGGAGAAGGCCCACGCCACCACCCTGGCCTTTGGGGTGGGACTGATGAGAGAACGAAAGGCCCCCAGAGGAGAAGGTGGCAGGGGTGACAGAGTCAGAGGGAAAGATCCAGGTTTCAGTAAGTGCAAGAAGTTGAAAGCGGTGAGAAAGGAAGAGGTTGTGAATGAAGGGGGCTTTGTTAACAGAAGAGCGGAAGTTCCAGAGAGAGCAGGAGAAGGGGAGTTGATCAGGGGGAAGGCAGGGAATGGGGATGAGGTTGGGGAATGTGGAGCGATGGGGCTTGCAGGGAATGGTTAAGGTGGGGTGAGGGGGAAGAGGAGGAATGGGCAAGGGGGAAAATAAGGGGCAGGGAGGTTGGAGAAAGAGTGTTGGAGGAGGGAGAGGGAGAAGCAGGGGAGACAACAGCAGTGGCAGAAGGATAGGAGAGATGGAGGGTGAGGGATTGGGGGAGATAAGGGGTGACATTCTAGAGGTTGGTATTCACGGCAGTAGAGGGGATAACCAGGCCTGTGGATGGCGTGGGAGAGTCCGAATGAAGGTCAGTGATTTTCTTTTTTCTTTGTACTCATGTCTTGCACTTATTGTAGATGTGTTTAGGACTGTGTACAGACTTTGTTTTTTCCTTCTCTCACCAAAAGGGAGCTATCAAGTTTATATTCTTGTAATCATTATTTTGATTACTGTATTGTAATTGTTTGAATATGCATGTGCTTTTATATATATATCCAAATGGTTAAATGAAAAGGGAGTTTCTTTCTCATGCCAAAAACCGGTACTAGGACTATGACAGGTTCATGCCTTGCCAGGATACGTTTTCTCAGGACCAGCCCCACTTAAACAGTCTCACTTGGAACTTAGTTTTGCACAATCCTTTATTTCTTAGGCACAGTTCAGTCCTTATTCACCTGGGTCTCCACTCCTCTCTAACACTGGCCTAGCTGGCTCCTGCTGCCCTCATGCCCCTATCTGACTGAATCCCCTTTGGCCAGGAAGCAGCCTCTGGCTTACCCAGGTCGCTTTTATGAGAAGCGCCTCCTGAGTCCAGCGTTCAGAGAAAAGCTGCGCAGGGAGTGTTTACATGCTCCCCGCGCTGCTGCAAGTGACGTGCTCCCTGTTCTTTTCAGCGGCATCTGGGAAAGGCTCAGCTGCTGCCCACAAAGGAGAGCACGTCACTTCCATCAGCTTTTCAGCGCCTCGTATAAAAGCGGCCTCAGTCTCTTTCCATCAAGTACAAACCTCTGGCTCTGACTTACAGTAGTAGCCAGACACTTGCCACAGCCTCCAGCTAGTTCCCCTGTGCAGCAGTTCCCTCTGGCTTCCCTCTGTGAGACAGAGCCCAGCTTTCAGCTCCTGTCTCCTCTGATGTCTGGAGCCCACTGCTTCTCCTTCAGTGTCTGCTTTCAACTGCCTCTTCCTCTGGCTTCTCTTGTTTCTTTTATCACATCTGGGTGGCCATGCCCAGTCACAGCTGCTTCTACTCAATTAGGCTCTGTCCTTCATTTTCAGTGGCACCTCCAGCCTGACTTGCACAGTCCCACTGGCAGTGCTAGCTGTGCAGTTATAAAGGGCCCTCTGTCCGCAGGGACTCTGCCCTGCTGCAGGGTCCCTATTAAAACTCACCTGCAGCCCTTAACCCTGACATTTTAAGTTTTAGAGCAGAAGCTGCAAAACACATAACCAATAAGCGAGTGTTACACATGAATATCTACTAACACCACTCCAGCAGACACATGAGGAATTAGCTGTTGCAAGGACCTCTCTCCAATGTAGAGACCTCCGCTTGGATGGTGTTATTGGTTATAGCTGTCACACCCGAAATGGGTATCAATAGGAATCTGCTGGCCCTAATAGTCCAGCTACATTCTGGTAATGTGGCAAGGATCTGGGTACCTTTGAGTAGCAGACTTACAAAGCCTATAAGGATGCTTTTAAACTAGACAAGAAACGCAGCTGATCCTTTGATCAGCCGCCTTTCTTTGTGCTTGTTTAAAAGTCTGACCTGCTCTGAAGCCGGGTCTTCCCCGCGTTAGTCTGGCCCAGCGATCCTTTCCCCTCCAACGCAGATTGCCAATGTGCCGGCTTTAAGCCGCACTTCCAGGTCCCCTTTCAAGAGTGTGCATGTGCGGAAGGATGAGCATGCGCACATAGTCTCTGCGACGTGTCTGATGCTCTTCTGAACATCAAACGCGTCGTAGAGAGGAAGGCGGGGGGGGGGAGATGTGGCAGAATAAACGATCCTGCTTATGAGCAGGATCATTTAAAAGCGCCCTAAGAGTAAACAAGGGAGTATGCCAAGGCTGCATGCTCGCTCCATTTTTATTCAATGTGTACACGAGCATCTTGAATGGGTTACTGTTGAAGCAGGATCATTGTGCTCCAAGAATCAAGTCCTGCACTTTATCTGTCCTCCAGTAAGCAGACGACACCATGCTTTTATCCCAAACTAGAAGAGGGCTAAAAGCACTGTTAGATACATGTGGGGAATACTGTGTTAGTAAAGGACTGGAGATAAATCTTGCCAAAACAAAGATCATGATGGTGGGAAAGAGGGCTAAAAAGTATAGATGAACCTCACAGGGGCAGCCCTTGGAACAAATGAGTTCCTTTTGCTACCTTGGGATGATATTCAGTAGGAATGGAACATGGAAAGAACATACTAGGTACATAGTAGGAAAAGTAAAGGTCCCCTCTAGGGCAATACTAGCAATGGCAAGATGTTCTATAGTGGTTACTACTACTAGGATCTTGAAAATATACGAAACTAAAATCCGGTCGGCTTTTGGTCAAGAAATTGTACCAGAGGAGAAAGCTATAGGGCTAGAGATAGCCCAAAATAAATTCCTCAGGCAGTTAGTAGGGGTCCCCCAAGCAGTGCCAGGTTGCATTATGAGGGCAGAAACCGGTGTGGTCTCAATTGTCTCACTAAAGAGGCAGACACTAGTAAATTTGTGGCTACGTATTCTCCACCAAGATGACGAAGCATTGCCTCATCTGTGCCTCACAGAGATGCTGGAAAATAATGGTGGGGCAGTGTATCCATGGCTTGGCTCTCTTTTTACATTGTTAGCCAAAGCCAAACTCTGTGCAGGCAGTATGGCAATTACCCCCAGCACAGCAGAAAGGACTGGTAACGGAATGGTTATTGGATATAGGTAGGCAGGAGGACATGGCAGCCCTGGTGGGCTGGAGGGCAGCACCCTGGTATGGCCGCGTTAAAGAATTTTTCGGCCTCGAGGCATACTTAGATGTATTAAACTCACAGGAACTGTGCAGAAACTACGCTAGGCTGTGGCTTCAGCTCATTGAGACTGCCGTGACCCATGCCCGGTACAACGCCTTACCAAGGGATTGCCGTAGGTGTATCTGCAGTTTGGGTAACGTGGAGACAATAGACCACATTCTCTTTAAGTGTCCACTGTACGATAACCTTAGGGAAGCTTGGATTCTGCCACTGCTTCAGGGGAAAGAGTACTGGACCCTGGCATATAAAATAAAATATATACTGAGCTTGTCCAGGGTAGAGGAACTTACCACTGTTGCCACCTTTGTGAAGCTCGCTTTTAAAATTAGAGTAGAGGATATATGATAGGATAGGGATGAGCCCAGACGAAGCAGGTTCTCATCCCAATGCAGGTATCCTTTTCTCTGTAGACTGGCTACCGAGGCCACTAATGCAAAATTGTAGTGAAATGGTTTTGCCTTGCTCACCTAGTTTCAATTAAGGAGTTGACCCCTTTGATGCAAGCTGGGATTACAAACAAAAGAGGTCTAAATTGACAGATGTGATGTGATGTTATGTGTATAGAAACATAGTGTTCTGCCAGATAATTAGCGTGTATCTTTTGAGAAACTGTTTAGAAATTTACCTTTTGCTCTTTCAATGGTTATGCAGTGGGCCGGTGAAATGTCAAGGAGCAAGGTTTTGTTCAAGAGTGTTTTTCTCTGTTTAGTTTTAATTGTGTATATGCAAATTGTGGGGCCATGGCGAAAGCTAGTCTCTGTTAATAAAGTTTACTTACTTATAGCTGTCACACATCCTTAGGGCACAAATCACAATTAAAAATCTAACACATATGAATAGAAGTTCCTATTTCTGCGCTTTGGTTAAACTGTCTATATACTAGGGGCGGGAAACCGGTAAAATCCGGTATCCGATAATGCCGGTACCGGGCGTACCGGCATTATCGGATTTGACCCGGTAATCCAGACCGGGTACCGGATTCCGGGGTACCGGATTTTTTTTACATTGCAGCCATTTAAAAATGGCTGCAATGTAAAAAAACTTAAAGCCCCAGGAAAAAAGTTTTTTT
>QEPC01012651.1:314379-325690 GCA_003113815.1 Sphenodon punctatus | reverse complement strand
GAGGAAGCTCGCCTGGCCCCAAGCCTTTTAACATTTCGGCGGAACTGTAAGACCTGGCTGTTTGCCCAGGCCTTTGGGAGGGAGGGTGGGGAGGGAGGATTTTAGTCCCCTACCCATTTGTTTTTACCTATTTGTTTTTGGAGTTGTCTAGCCCTGTTTTAATATTTAATATTTAATATTTGATTGTTTTAGATGTATTTTATTGTATTTTATTGTTTTATTGTTGGAAGCCGCCCCGAGCTGCGTTGCAGGAGGGGCGGGGTATAAATTTGTAAAATAAATAAATAAATAAATAAAAATAAATATCTGAAGTTGTATAAAAAGCAGTACATGGCTACACAAACCCAGAAGCAGCTAACAGAAGGAGATGTAAGAAGCAGAACTGCATTTTCCTTCCTGGGTTTCTCTTTACTCCAGGAGACAAGAAGTTAAAGGCTACTGATCTTGAATTGATCAATAACTTACTTTTCCAACTGTATCAGCTCAGTTTTGTTATCAAGTGAATTGGGGGATAGAACCAAAGGACTGCTTTTAGCCTATTCTTCCATGATTCATAATGTAAGAGATAAACCTAAGCCTCACAATGGAATAGGTAGGTATAGGGTGGGGTCCTCAGGTACAAAGGACAGCCTACAACCTGACTCTAGAGCCGGCCCCAGGGACCATGTGGGGCCATGTGCGAAGTCTTGGTGTGGAACCTAATTTGCATAGTTTAAATAAGTTGCCGGAGCTGCCACCCCCTGGCGCGGGGCCTAGGCTGGTGTGGGGCCATGTGCAGCAACACATGTTGCACATGCCTAGGGCCGGTCCTGCTTGTCTATTAATCAGCACAGGCCTGTATAAAGTAGAAGTACAAAGGTTTAGTCAACTGAGAAAATGTGAAGCAGATCTTTTCAAATTTTGAAATGTCTACTAAACACTTTGCTGTACGTAGTGCCTCGTGTTCTTTCTACTGAGCAAAAATGCATCTCTTGTTTGAAGCCATCTCAGTTAACAAGTTTTAAATGGAATTTTGATTCTAGTACGGTTCAGTATTTGCTTTTATTTTCTCCATTATTTTTCAATAGATTGATGAACGTGATAGCCTCGCTGTTTCAGCTCTAACTTCTTTGATGGTAATCAAAAACTTTTTAAAGAAAGAAGACAAATTTTTCAGTATGATTCATTGGCCAATGCTGAGAATAGCACTCTACCATCATTCATATGCATCATATTTTCAATAACCATTATTTTCCAAAGTTTCCTTTAAGCTTCAATAAAGCTATTAATGCAAGTAGGATTTACCACTAAAAGACCATCTTTCAACAAAAGAGGGGATCTATTAATGCCTTTAGACATGAGTTAAAATTACAATATGCTTCACTGACAATTATTTATGTCATATTTTGCTTTCCTGCTTGTTTATTTTTTTTATGAATAGCCTTTTTATTTATGAATATTACCACCTTTCTATAGTTTAGGGTTGTTTTTTGTCTTGTAGTTTACATATCATTAAATAGACAACACGCACACACACCCCCTCTGTGTTAAGTTGTTATGGACATTATGTTGGACAAATTACTAAAATTTCTGTACTTTAATGAGATGTCAGCACATAATCCCTCCAGCCAGAAGGATTGTAGCAAAGATTCAGTCCCTTGTGAGATGACCTCCCTGGCATTTAAATCTGGCTACATAAGTGACATGTTGTCTTAGACACTCTTTTATTCTGAGGTTACTCAGTTTAATACCAAACTTATCCTGCTCTACATGAAAGTCATGTATAGTCATAATTCAAAATGCATACCTACTCGGAAAGAGTAAGCTATACGTAAACTAGTTTTAAGCTGCCATTTATTTTTAACACTTATTGTGAAAATGTATGATTGTGATCTTATTGCCATCATAAAAGTCCAGAGTGAGTTGTTGGGGCTATTAATTATCCATTACTGGGTAGTGGCAGAATTTAAGCCACTGGGATTTTTAAAGCAGCTCTTTTAACTTTGCTAAAAACAGTAATGGATATATCACAATGATTTTATATCCATCAGAAACCTTCTTGTCATTGTTAAAGCTGCAGGAAAACTGCTGGGGAACTCTTTCGCAGCCATACCAATAAAGTCCCTTATGGTTTTAATCCATATCTGAGATTTGGTGTTAATTATCTTGTGATTAGCACATGCCATGAAAAGCAGTAGACTTTGCTCAAGTACTGTGCATGCTATTATAGAAGGCAAGTCCATTTTTTGAATTTTATTTATTTATTTATTTATTTATTCATTCAATACTCTTGTGTCCCGCACCTGCCTGATCACACTGCAGCGTGGGGCGGCTCAAAAAATATACAATATAAAATATATAAATTATAAAATGATATAAGAACTCAGTAAAAGACAAAAGTGCAGGAATAAAAACCCTCCCTCTGATCCTCCCTCTCACCCTTACCCATTTTCCTCACAAAAGGCCTGGAGGAACAGCCAGGTTTTACACTGTCTTCGGAAAGAAGGGAAGTTTGGGACTAGGCGGGCCTCCATCAGGAGGGAATTCAACAACCTAGGTGCAGCTACCAAGGATACCCTCCCCATCATCACCACCCAAGATACCAGGGGTACCTCAAGCTGGGTGCCCCCAGTCGACCGCAGGGGCCGAACCAAGGCCCAAGATGTGAGACGGTCCTGAAGGTAGGCAGGGCCCAAGCCATAAAGGGCTTTATAGGTGAAAAACAACACCTTGAATCAGATCCGAAAGATAATAGGCTGCATGTACACATTGGTAAGGAGAGGGGAAAGAATAGAACCCTGCAGGACTCCACATGTGAGGTCCCGGGGAGATGATGAACACTTCCCAAGTACCACCTGCTGAGTTCTCCAGGTCAGGAAAGAGTGGAACCATTCAAGAACAATTACACCCACCCCACCATGGTCCTGCAGATGAGTCACCAATATCTCATGGTCAACGATAACAAACTCTGCCAACAGATCTAATAAAATAAAAAAAGACAATCTGCCCTGACGCAGATCAGGAGCAGGTCATCAACCAAGGCTACAAGCACAGTCTCAGTGGTGCAAATCCAGAGCAAAAGCCGGACTGTGAAGGATCAAGAAAACTGACATGATCCAGATGTCGCTGAAGCTGCCAAGTCACCACCTGCTCAATAACCTTCCCTAAAAAGGAAAGGTTAGAGACTGGCCAATAGCTGGCAAGGGAGTCAATGTCAAGTGATGTTTTTCTGAACAGAAACTGCATCGCCATCTCTCTAAGGCAGCCTGGCACTTCGCCCTCCCTAACGGAGGCATTGACAACCCCAGCCAGCAATGATGCTAGCGTCTTATGGCTGGCCTTAATCAGCCAGGATGGGCATGGATCTAATTCACAACAGGTGGATTTAATAGCCCAAATGACATCTGTCACAACATTTTTCAATGTTGTGCATGTGTGCACGTTGGAGATTGTTGGTGTTGAGACTTTGATGTACAGATTTTGGAAAACGTAATAATGACAGTATATAGAAAGAATGAAAGCTTTGGGAAGCAAACATGGGGGTCTCAACATGAGGTATATTGAGAGACCTGGCAGCAAGAGTAAAAGAGACTGGGGTCAGGGGAGGGACTACTGGGGCCAATACAGTAAAGACACTTCATTCCCACATGAAAGGAAGATTTTTTAGGCTTCAACAATAGAAGGGTATAGTAGAGATATCTGAGAGGTAGACAATGGAATTTCAGGTAATATAATTCAGGGAGGAATTAGTCCAATGGTGACAGTAGCTTAGGGTGAAAACTAAGGCTGAGATGGGAGCCCGTGTTCCGTTCTTTAGGGAAATACCAACTTTTGGGGAGCACTTGCAAATGCTCCTCAGTAACTTCATCAGTCTCCCATGCTTCCATGCTTCTGCCATGGTCAATATTGGCGCTTGTGATTTTTTTTCATCACTTCCCAACAATTTTGTCACTTTTTAGCACGTTTTTCAATTTTTGCCACTTTTCCGACAGTTTTCCAGCAATTTCCAAGCACTTGTTCCCGGTACTTAGCTGACATGTTTGCATCTCCACATTCCCAGTAGTGTATACAGAGCACCTGTAGAAGCTCTGTTCAACTCACAAAAAGCAACAACAAATGGCAAAAATAGCAGAAAAACGAATAGGTTTCTGAGTCAAGAGAACAATTTGTTTCTGATGGAAACGGGCTTTTCTGTGATTTGTTTTTTCAGGGCTAGTGAAAACAAATAAGACAGTAGCACACATTAGCATGAGAGTCATCTGCTCATCAGTTCAGTCCCCACCACATGTACACCAACGTCCATCTTGGGGGTGGGCGGCCAGCTGTTATGGTATGCTAAGCCAGGCTGACGGTTGTCCTCCCATCTGTTAGGCCTCGCCTAGTTCTGTTGTGGGGCAAGGTCCACCATAACCAGAAAGCTGTGGTCAAAAAGCCCAGATTGGACAACAGAGAGACCGGCATCCAGTTGCCCCTCTGCACAAGATGACCCCGGCACCATTAAAGTGGGCAGCAAAGGCATAACCATGTTGGTTGTCCCTGGTCTGCACAGCAGCTCATGCCCTTCCTGCAATGGAGCAAGGCCAGTGTACGGGAGGGTCCATGCAGTGGGAGAACAGCCAGTCTAGCACACTAAGTGTGTGTGAGGGAAGCAGGCATCCTATCTTATTCACAACTATATGTATTGCATGTCCATCACCATGTTCATAACCATCCACAAGCACCGCCATCCCAAGAACATCAGGATCCCCGCTGCACTGGAAAAAACCCTCCAAACCACCTTTCAGAAGGGGGTCCCCTATTTATTTATTTATTTATTTATTTCATGTCATTTCTAGCCTGCTGCCTCCTGCTCACACAGCAGCTCAGGGTTGTTCACAGCACAAATGCAAAAATATAAAACAATTCAATAGCTAAAATCAAATATGTAAAATTTGTAAATAAAATACATTAAAACTTATAAAAGAGTGGAACCAAATCTTTCCCCCTGCCAATCCTCCCACCCGACCCCTCTCCCTCCCCAAAGGTCTGGCAGAACAGCCAGGTCTTACATTGTCTCCAGAAAGTGGGGAGGTCTGGGGCCAAGCGGGCCTCCGTCAGGAGGGAATTCCACAGTCCAGAAGCAGCCACAGAGAACGCACTCCCCATCAGCGCCACCCAGGAAACCAAAGGGACTTCGAGTTGGGCATCCCAGGCCGACTACAGGGGCCACACCATGGTCTAGAGCATGAGGTGGTCCCACAGGTAAGTGAGTCTGAAGCCATTTAGGGCTTTATAGGTCAGCACCAATACCTTGAATCAGGCCCGGAAGACAATAGGCAGCCAGTGCAGTGCATGGAGCACTGTTGTAATGTCCTCGCAATGACCCATCCCTGTAAGGAGACAGGAAGCTGGACTCTGCACCAGCTGTTGTGTGCTGAAATAGTCTAGTCTAGAGGTGATGAAGGCATGGATAATGGTGGCCAGGTCAGAGTCCAAAGCATACGGCCGCAGCCATCACACCAAATGTAGTTGGCAAAAGGCACTCCTTTGCGCCTGTCTCTTATACACATCTAGATGTGTATAAGAGACAGACATGGTGCAGGTCATTGACCAAAGCCACATGTGCAGTTTCATGCCAAACTCCGGATGATAGCTGGACTGCGAAGGGTCAAGAAAACTGACTTGATCCAGATGCCCCTGAAGATGCCAAGTCACCACCGATTCAATAATCTTCCCTAAAAAGGAAAGGTTAGAGACTGGCCAGTAGTTGGAAAGGACTCAATGTCAAGAGATGTTTTTTTGAGCACAGGAGGCACCACCACATCTTTAAGGCAACCCGGCACTCTGCCCTCCCTAAGGGAGGCACTGACAACCCCGACCAGCAAAGGCCCTAACATCTCACAGCAAGTGTTAACCAACCAGGATGGGCATGGATCTAATTCACAAGTGGCTCTAACCAACCCAAGGACATTTGCCACATCAGCAGAAGACACCTACTGAAACCGATCCCATGAAACTGGACAAGGCAGGGCATCCATTACCTCAGGTTCTCCCACTGCTCCAAATGAGGCATCTAAGTCATGGTGAATCTGGGCTATTTTATCCATGAAAAAGTTGACAAACGTGTCATAGCGAGCACTGGAAGATTCCAGTTCCGGGCAGAGGGAGGCCGGACCGACCAGCCTCTGCACCACCAAGAAAAGCTCAGCTGGACGCGATTTTGCAGATGCTATGAGGGTATCAAATAACACCTTCTTTGCTGCCCCCACAGCCACAGCATAGGCTCTTAAACTAACTCTATGCTGCAATCAGTCAGCTTCAGTACGAGTCCAGCGCCACTGTCACTCCAACTGCTGTCCCTCCTGCTTAATCCATCACAGGCCCTCTGTAAACCAAGGGGACCTGCATTGTCGGCATTCAGGAAGTGGACACCTAGGAGCTGTTCAGTCAAGGAGGTCATTGAGTGAATGGTCATCAAGATTGAGATGTATTTCCCCTAGAGCATTCCAGAACCTTTCTGGTTCCATATATTTCTTGGGATGAAACAACTTATTGGTTCGGCACCTCTCCGAAGGCAGACATGTGCCAGGAAACTGGCCCAGAGGAGGTAATGATCCATCCATGACAAGGGCACAGCAACACCTCCCCCACCATCGGATCCCCTGCCTCAAGGCCAATGCAAAAAATCAGGTCCAGGGTATGTTCACTCTAGACTGAGGAGGACATGAGGGCATTCATTGTCCTGTGGGGAAGGGGGAGATGCACAGGTACAGTATGACTAATGCAAAAGTCACAGGAATGAGCAGGTGTTCAAGGGAATCACCACCTGGATGGCAGAACTCGGCTACCTCTGGGACATGAGCCAGTGCTGTCAGAAGACAAAGAACCTTAGGAGGGGCTACAAGGAGGTCAAAGACAACAACTTAGTCTGATCATGGCTGCCAAGCACATTAGTACATGGAGCTCTTGGACGCCATCCTCTGTGTGGATGGGTTCACACAGGTGCACTGTGCCTCACCAGCAATGGACTCAATGAGGACTGCTTACATGTGGACACCCCTCCCCCACTCCCATTCCATACAGCACCTACTACAGCTGCAACAATTCCACCTTCTCCCGAGGAGGCTGGAATGCAGGGACACAGCCCACCATGGCTGGCCACACCCCAGCCAGGGTATGAATCCAAGGACTTGGACCACACTCAGGACCCACAACCCCTACCCCCTTGACCCAGAGAGTCAGTAGCCAATTACGGAGCAAGCTGAGGTGGAGGCAGAGGAGACAGAGAACTTGGAACAGTGGGTGAGAAGGCATCAAGCACAATGGCTGGGGGAAAATCCAGCAGCCTGGGAAGGTGGGAGTGGGGTGGCCCAAACCAACAGCTGTTCTTTTCATCCTGCTACAGGTCCACCAGTGGGATGGGTGCCAATCTACGGGGGAAGGGGAATGAACAAACCCTCGGGGCTTCCCCTCCCCAGCCTCCCCAGTTGCCAGGACTTGCCTCCCCCCCCTCGTTTTGGTAAATCCAGANCCAGCGCGCTCGTACTTCCTGGCCCCTCCCGATGGGGCCTCTCAGGGCGATGCAGCCGGATGACGTCATCCGGCTGCGTCGCCCTGAGAGACCCCGTCGGGAGGAGCCAGGAAGTACGAGCGCGCTGGACGGAGCAGCTACTGCTGCTATCACTGGTAAGGCAATTCCTTTTCTAAAAGGAAGGGAGGGAGGGGGAGAGTCAAGCAAGCCCCGGCAGCTGGGGAGGGGAAACCCCGGCAGCTGGGAAGCCCTAAAGGTTTGACCAGTGCGGGGGGAGGGGGGAGGAGGCAAGCCAAGCCCCCCCGCCCCGCATGGTAAATCGCACCGAGGTGCAGTATTGGGCCCTGACTCCTGCGGTATTTTTTTTTTAAATTCCGCAGAAGAATTGAGGCCCTGTTCATATTTCATCACTTTCAATCATTTTCTGGGAATTTTTGTCACTTTTTAGAGCATTTTATGACTTTTGTCAATTTCTGGGGCTTTTCATCACTTTTGTCACTTTCCAGAACATTTTTGTCACTTTCTGGGACTTTTTGATCACTTTCTAGAATTTTACAAGTTTGACAACATTTCTAGAGGTTTCCAGCACTTCCCTAGTGTTTACCTGGCAAATTTTCATTTCCACAACCTATGGAGCTTCGTGCGAGGCACACACGGGGTCTTGGGACTGGATATCGGAAAATGGCAAAAACAGCAGGAATGTTTGTAGGTTTCTGTGTTATGCCAATCTCAGCAAATGCCCTGCGTCTGATGGAAGCAGCAGTGGCCAAGATTTTCATTCCAGGTCTAACTATAACCTCCCTCTTGCAAGCCAGACGTGCGCCGCTGCCCAGTCAGCAAGCTGTGTGGGTACATAAGGAAATGAATGACATGGAAGACCCACAGGCAATAGTAATGTCATCAGCATGACAACCACATGGAGGGAAATCTGCAAATGCCAATGACCCTTCCTGGCCACTACAACAATTCAATGGAGTTGCATCTCTTAGGGGGGTAGGGTATGCACTTGTATCATTTTGTTTTATTTATGAAAACAAATAGACTCTCATTTCTAACAGTAAAGGCTATGAAAATAGATGAATAAGCAAACAATTTTAGTTTGCTTTCATTCATTTTAATTAAAAAATAAAAATAAAAAATGAAATATTAAAAAAATGCACATGCACAAAATAGTTGCCAGGGCTGTTCTGTGCATGCACACATCACTGCCGGATGGGCATTGCCTGCCTGAGGGTGAGGTTCATTGCTGCTGTGATGTCACGGGACAGGTAACCCGCAGCCTGCATCAGCTCCCCTCACAGCTGATCATAAAGGAGTGACCTATTCCTTGCTATTTACTACGGCTGTAATGAGAATCAATTTGATTCTTGTGGGATTCTCATGTGAATCGAGAACCATTAGCAAGATCTTGATGGAATCTCACCAATTGTTCAAGAGTCCTGCAAAAATCTCACTTACAAGAAACACCGGTGCATGCGCAAAATGGCCACCAGGCTGTTCTGCACATGCACAGCCTTTTCGAAAAGGGGAAGCTGTTCTGCACGTGTGCAAAATGGCCACCGTGCATGCAAAGAATAGCTGCCCTTTTCCAAAAGAGTAGTGGCTGCCAGTGCTATTTTGGAAAAGGGCTGCGCATGCGAACAGCATGTGGCCAGAAGTTCTTTTGTATTTTAAATTGAGAAAAATTATCTACAAGAAATTGTTGAGGTTGGGGCTTTTCTTGGTTCTCATTTTTTCTCGATTTTTGCCAAAAAGATTGATTCTTAATAAGAATCAAGAAAAAGATGAGATCAAGTTTCAGCCCTAATATTTACTCCCAGTTCCTGACAGCCATAGGCTACATCCCCTAATGAATTTGACAAATAAGTAATTTGTGGTCCTATTCTCTAAGAACTTATTCAAACCTTTTTTAAAAAAAACAAAAAATAATTGTGGTATTAGCCAGAGCATTAGCAGAAAATTAGAACAAGAATCGTATTGCTTCCATAGAGAAATTTCTTCTCACCATCCCCTCTAAGTATTTGTTGTACATTTTGGATATAGGATTCCCATCAACATCAGTGAAAGTTACTCACGTAAAGGCTGATCTAAGGTATGTGATCCAAGCATGCGTCACGCACAGGACATGCATGTGCCATGTGCATAGTATGTAAGCACAGATCCTGTGCTTAGTGTACATGCACAACGTGTGCATGCTGCATGCATGTACCTTGGATTTGGTCCCTTGGGTGCAATGCTGGTCTTCTGAAGTCAATAGACTTTTCACCTTTGATATCAATGGGATTAGAATTGGAGCTCTGGGATGAGATTTTGGCTCCACTGAAGTCCAAAAATTTCATTCACCCTCAATTCCACACATAGAGTAAGTGCAGAAAATACAGAAGGTTATCAATCTCTCCCTTTGTCCTTTAGCAGCCCTTAAGATCTGGCAAGAGTGTCCTCTTGCAGGTTCCATCATTGTCAGGCATCCCCAGTGACTACTCCACAACTTTGAAACTGCCTTTCCTTGGAGGTTTGCCTGAGCCCTAGTTTGAATGTCTTCTAGAGATAGTGTGGGACCGTTTTATGTAAATCTAAAACAATAAATACATGTGAAATGAAGTGATCGTTTGGCCCATAATAAAAAAGAGATTATAAAGTGTTGCATAATAATCTGGAAGGTATATGCTATAGAAATTAGAAATTAAGGGCACAATCCAGCTCCCTTTGAAGTCAATGGATAAACTCCTATTGACTTGTATGGAGCTGGATTACACCCCAATACAATAAGCTAGATCTTCAACTCTTGTACAGTGGTGTAGTTTCACTGAAATATTTCAAGTTAATGGAAGCTGGATTTACATCTGTAAAGGGCCTGGACCATGATGTTTTGTTTTGTTTTGTTTTGTTTAAAAAATCCACCATATTATGTTAAAATAGACTAATAATAGAACAAAATAAAAATTTAATAGACTGGATAACTCTGACAATTTTTTTAATTTTTTTTAAAAAGGAGTTATTAAAATTAAGTGAATTACTTGTCATCAACTACAATTCTGTGGTAAATTATAAACTAAGAACTACATGTTTAATGTTACAAAAAGGTGAAAGAAAGAAAGAAAGAAAGAAAGAAAGAAAGAAAGAAAGAAAGAAAGAAAGAAAGAACGGAAGGGGGGGGAAGGAAGAAAGATGACATTGTTGCAGTACATGATTCTGAAAAGAAAGTCCTTGGGGAGATGATCTAATTGCAGCAATTATACAACATGCAACAAGATAAAAGTTCAACAGCATAAATATTGATGGCAATTAGCTAAGAATTAAATGCGCAATTTAAAAGGTAAGTGCCATATGAGAATTAAGCACTTCAGCAGAAATCTTGTTTGGAACATACAATGGAAGATTATTCTGCAAAGTGGAGCAATATCATAAATGCACCATTACTAAAGGGCTCTGATCGTGTGGAAGATATAAGATTTACATTATTCTCTCAAGAGTCAAAAAGCCTTGAGTCTTACATATATGGGAGATGAGAGATCCAAGTTGAGAAAATCCCCCCACTAAGCGCCTTGTGCACTGCGGGGGAAGTTTGGGCCTGCCTCTATGAGGAATGAGGCTGCAGGGGGTCTCCTTGTTTTCCCGCTGCGCGCGGGGACAGGAACAAGCTGGCCGTGGAGGAGCAAGCTGCAATCCGTTCTGGATTGCAGTTTGTGGCGGCAGAAATGGTGGCGCGAAAATGCGCTGTTCGGATTGGCCAGTACAGGCCACGTGGTGCAGCGCGCCGGGCAGCCCATCACTTGGTTGGCGGCGCGCTGCTGAAGCCCACCCACCCACCCCTGAACTGGT
>QEPC01012651.1:236225-281193 GCA_003113815.1 Sphenodon punctatus | reverse complement strand
CCAATTGGCGCAAAGGTTCCTGGTTTTTGCCTTCTTTGGAGTGTTGGGCCATGTGGTTTGCTTGATCTGTCTTTTTAGGTTAGAAGAGGGGGGTGTTGTTCCACATCTACTTGTCGCACTCAGTAGGGGTCCAGTACCGGTCTTAGTTATTTAGATATTTAAAAAGGGATCCAGAGGCAATCCTGGAAACTACAGACCAGTAAACTTGATGTCTGTGCCGGACAAAATGGTGGAAACCATCATTAATTTATTTATTTATTTTTATTTATTTATTTTTGTCTCTTATACACATCTAGATGTGTATAAGAGACAGCCGGTAGCATGGGGAACATGTAAACACTCCCTGCATGGCTTTCCTTTTGAATACGGGGTTCCAGAGGTGCTTCTAAGCACCTCGTGTAAAAGTGGCCTAAGAAGGAGAAGTGCAACACACACAAGGGACAAGGAAGCTAGACATGGAGAAGGAAAAGTGTGATGCAAAGGAACTGGGAAGGAGCAGTACTGGAAAGGAGGAAAGCAGTGCACGCACACAGGCTGAAGGGCAAATGATGAGCAGGGGGGGATGGATCCTAATCAGGGCCCTGAGGGAAACGCGGGTCTGCGATTCTCAGATTTCCCGTGGAATTCCCCTCCCCCCCGCGGAATCTCCTGCCCTGCTTACCCCAGAGCAGAATTTCTAGCCTGTGCTGGGGGGACGCGGGGCAGGAGATTCCATAAAGGGAGGGGAATGAAAAAACCCTCGGGGCTTCCCCTCCCCAGCCTCCCCAGTTGCCAGGGCTTGCCTCCTCCCCTTTAGATAATTAATTAACTTACCAGAGATGGCAGCAGCAGCTGCTCCGTCCAGCGCGCTCGTACTTCTGTCTCTTATACACATCTAGATGTGTATAAGAGACAGGTACACAGACCTTAGGTAACAGATTGTACTGGATGGAGGGTATTGCACGAGGTAGGTGAGGGAAGTGAGGAGTCGGAGAGGGCAGAGCGGAAGAGGTGGATCTTGAGGAGGTATTTGAAGGTATGAAGGAAGGGGGCGAGGTGGATGTGGGCAGGGAGGGAGTTCCAGGTGTGAGGGGCAGCTAGGGAGAAGGGACGAAGGCAGTTAAGGGAGCAGGACAGGTGTGAGAGGGTGAGAGAGGGGACAGAGGCTTTCTTTTAAGGCTCCTCATCTGAAGCTGCTGCAGCTGAAAAGAACAGGCGGCACGTCACTTCCGGTAGCATGGGCAACATGTAAACACTCCCTGCATGGCTTTCCTTTTGAATACGGGGTTCCAGAGGTGCTTCTAAGCACCTCGTGTAAAAGTGGCCTAAGAAGGAGAAGTGCAACACACACAAGGGACAAGGAAGCTAGACATGGAGAAGGAAAAGTGTGATGCAAAGGAACTGGGAAGGAGCAGTACTGGAAAGGAGGAAAGCAGTGCACGCACACAGGCTGAAGGGCAAATGATGAGCAGGGGGGGATGGATCCTAATCAGGGCCCTGAGGGAAACGCGGGTCTGCGATTCTCAGATTTCCCGTGGAATTCCCCTCCCCCCCGCGGAATCTCCTGCCCTGCTTACCCCAGAGCAGAATTTCTAGCCTGTGCTGGGGGGACGCGGGGCAGGAGATTCCATAAAGGGAGGGGAATGAAAAAACCCTCGGGGCTTCCCCTCCCCAGCCTCCCCAGTTGCCAGGGCTTGCCTCCTCCCCTTTAGATAATTAATTAACTTACCAGAGATGGCAGCAGCAGCTGCTCCGTCCAGCGCGCTCGTACTTCATGGCCCCTCCCGATGGGGCCTCTCAGGGCAACGTAGGTGGATGACGTCATCCGGCTGCGTCGCCCTGAGAGACCCCGTCGGGAGGGGCCAGGAAGTACGAGCGCGCTGGACGGAGCAGCTGCTGCTGCTGTCTCTGGTAAGGCAATTCCTTTTGTAAAAGGGGGGGGGAGAGTCAAGCAAGCCCCGGCAGCTGGGGAGGGGAAGCCCTGAGGATTTTACCAGTGCGGGGGGAGGAGGAGGCAAGCCAAGACACCCCCCCGCATGATAAATCGCGCCGAGGCGCAGAATTGGGCCCTGACTCCCGCGGAATTTTTTTTAAAATTCCACGGAAGAATCGGGGCCCTGATCCTAATATTCTTACAGCTGGGTTGTGCATACTCACCATATTAAAATAATAGACCATGTGATGGTCTCGAACTCCTCTAGTATGAAGAGCACTCTCCACCTCAGAATGACAGTTCCTTACAACCCTTTCTAGGAATATAAGAAAATTCCATGCAGGGTTGGAAGGGTGGTTGTTGTGAAAATGTTAGAATCCATCTCAAAGAGCTTTGTTTACAAGGCAGAAACCTTTTGTTCTTCTTTGAGTGGCTCCTCACAGACCTTTTTTACGCAGCTGCACTGGGTGTTGGGTCCGTGGGTGCACCGGTGCATGGGCGGGGCATGTACACGAGGCGGGCCACACATCCCCACTCACCCCCCACTCATCCGCACCCATGTAGCAACTGCCGTTTTCCCCGGTTGCTTCGTGCATGGGGATGAGATGGGGGTGCACTGCTACTCACTGCAGGTACTTGCGCTGCATCATTCACACAGGACTCACCCCACCCATGAACATCAGAAATCTGCATGTTTGTGGGTGGGACAGGCCCGTGTAAAAAGGGACACATTCTCACAACTGTCTTACTTATACTATCTTAGGTAGGAATTTAAGATGTAAAGCAATATCTATTATAATCTTAGAAAATCTGCAAATATGGTTCTGAGATTATTCTTAATGAAGTTATTGCCTACAGGAATATTGTCTTTAAACCCCCACCCCATAACCATTTCATTTACGCCCCCCATATAATCAATCCACGCTGCCCCGGGGGAGCAAATTAAATTGTTATGGGTGGGGGGCAGCATGAATTGATTATATGGAGGAGTGGGGGTGCAAATGAACTGGCTATATATATTTTATTTCTCTTTTCATGGCATAAAGCAGCAGACTGGCTGCTTTTTGGGTGACTTTTGTGTTTGATAGCAGTGCCCCCAGGCCTCCTGAGCCAGGCAGCAACCCTAGGCCCACCGGCGGGACACAAAGGGGGGGGGCATCTTGACTTCTTGCCCAGGGGCCCATTGTACCCTAGCTACACCCCAGGTGTGTGTGTGTGTGAATGATCAATTTGAATAAGTATGTGAGGTGAGGGCATGTGTGTGTAGTGTGTATGGATGAGTGTATGTGTGATCAGTTTGAATGAATGGTTATTTATGGTTATTTACCCTCTCAACTAGTACTAAAACTAGGGAACACTCCATGAAACTCACAGGTAGCAGAGTGAAAACAGACAAAAGAAAGTATTTTTTCACTCAGCATTCAATTAGGTTGTGGAATTTACTGCCAGGGGAGGCGGTCAAGGCCAGCAATATAGCTGAGTTTAAAAGAGGTTTGGACAAAATTCTGGAAGATAGTTCCATTAGCAGGTATTAGCAAGATAGGACTGGGGAACAAAAGTCTTTACTGTCGGGAGTCTGGGGATGCACTACAGGGAATGGATAGCATGGAGACCTGTTGGGTGCTTCTCCCAGGCCCCTGTGACTGGCCACTGTCTGAGGCACAATGCTGGGCTCCATGGACCGTTGGTCTGACCCAGTATGGCACTCCTTATGTTCTTATATTCTTAATGTGTGAGAGGAGAGCTTGCGTGCACTGTGTGTGAATGATTGTGTGTGTGATCAGTTAAAATGAGTGTGTGTGAGAGGTGAGAGCACATGTGTGAATGTGTGTGACCTCTTTTACATGAGACGCACTGACGCAATGTCATGGGTGGGTGCATTTCATATGAAAGCACTCACTTATGCGCTCCTGTGTAACACGCACCTCCGCCTATCACCCCTGCACAGAGAATTCTGTGAAAAAACAGGTTGCTCCATGTGGGTGATGTGGGGGTGTTCACCTGCAGTGTACTTGTGTCTGGGGCCAGCTTATGCATTAACAAAACTATTAAGTTTCAAAAGAAGGGTAAATTACCTTACCTTTATTCATTAATTAAAAAAAATATGACAACTGAAATTAAACTGTATACATTCCTCATCACGTATAAGTTTTGATCAGTCACCATACCACACATATGCATCTTAATTTCAGTTGCCATAATTTTTTTTTATTAATGAATAAGAAAAGAAAAATGTATAGATTGGTCTGATATTTATTAAAGTTGCGTTAACGTACAATTTACTGTCATGTAAACGTTTGAGTCTAATTTGGAATGCCACTTTAGCAAGCTTCTTAAACGGAAGGTTTTTTGGCTACTTAATATTCAATTCTTGTGCTGAGGCACAAGGGGAGCACTGATTATTTTAAACAAAAATATGATCTGACGTATGTTTAGTATCACCTATGGTATGATCTGTATCAGGAGACATCATGTCACCAAGCAAATCCTCTATTTTTAAAGTATTATTGAGCCATGGGAACAACTCTATAGTTAAGGTGGTTTGCACTGTGTTAAAAATCACAGTTTTATTTGTTACAAAATCAAGATGATTTATCATAACTGTGAAATGTTGTATGGGGGATTGTTTGGGTGAGGGGGTCAAAACTGTCCAAATTTCACACAGAGAAATTGCTGAGTTATAGGAGTTTGAATTTTGGAGGCAGAACTGTTTTTTCTGTGTTTTGCCACCATTTCACCAAATACACCAATTTTATAGAATAAAGTGTATTTAAAATTATCCATCTGGAGGTGTAGAGTTCCAGTTTGCAGTCTAGTCATTTCCTGAGTTTGGATCTTTAAAATCCACTGGGTAGTTTTTAAGTTATGATGTTTTGAAGTTCCCATGTTATCCTACAGGAGAGAGTGAGGTTCTGAAGTTAGGCAACACATGCTCAAAACGCTGGCACAGGTTCATTGGAAGGACTGGTGGGATATGTGAAGTTGCATGTGGATTATACTTGTCCCTCTATCAAAAAGCATAATGGGGATATTACTGGTCTAGGAGGAGGCAGTTGTTGCCCTCCTCTGGAAAGGGTAGCAGTGACTTTATGAGGAGGGAGAGAGCTGCTAATTTTTAGATTTTCTGGAATGGATGTGTGTTTTGTATACTTATTGCTCTATCCAAGAGTGCCTTTTTGCCCCTCTCCTGCAGGTTCCACATTTGGGTCATGGTACCACACCAGGATCTCTGCATTGATCTCCAGGAGGGACCCCAGCATGGCCATTGGGGAGTGGGGAATTGCCTCCTGGCCCTGGGTTTGTTTTCCTTTCCCCAGATGCTCAATCAAGACATAGAGATTACACTTGTTGTCAATCAGAATAATACCTGATTCAACAGAGGTAGCAGCCCTGCTAGGCCCTGGTGTGCTGTGCTCACTCCTGCATGGCTACTACCCTGCACCACTGATGGACTTGATCCATAATTTATTTAATGAATTCAATTAAAGTCTCTCTTAAAGGTAGAGAGAGACTGGGCTGGAGACACCCTAGTGTGCCCATTACAGACTGGTTAACTCTGCCGAGCATTTTAAAAAGACATTGGGGCTAAAAGGAGATAGGGGAAGTCACAGCTGCTTCAGAATGACTTTTCTCAGCCTTGGCATCTTCCTCCCTATGCTATTGCTGGACTCTGCACTTTAGTCCCCAGAGCCACTGCCCTCGGCCACCATGTATACTTAGTCAAAACTTCCACTAAGATGCAGGGTGGAATTAGCCAAGGTTAGTTGTGCACTGAACACTTTTCACACTCCCTGGCAACTGCCATGCCCCACACCTTGCCAAGAAGCTTAAGCTAGCATGCCAGGTAACGTGCTCATTCAGGGACCTTGGCAAGATGCCTAGAAGGATGTGTGCACCCAATTTTACTGGGAAGTGTTGCCTCTTGAAAGGCTACTCAGAATGGGGAAGCCACTGGGGTTGAGAGGAGGAGCAGGAGGAGAGATGGAAAGAGATTTATTTCAAAAGTATTGATGTGCAAACAGTTCGCGGTTCTGATGTTCGGACGTTTGGTTCGAAACCCGAATTCAGGTTCGTTCGTTTGGTTCAGCGGAGTTCAGTTTGGCCAAACTTGGCTGAACATTCGAAAATAGCACTATCGATACTGATACCGATACTGAAATCGATTTTTTTTTTTGGTACCTGTATCATTTGGCCCTGGTGCCAGGAAGTCTGCTCCTCAGCTGCCTCCCCCTTCCAGACATGTTTTTTCCGCCCAAAGTCACCTTTTTCACGCCCAAAAACTCATCTAAACTCATCCGAACTTTTCTGAACTGTTCGGCCGTTTGAATGTTCAGATCGGTTGTATGGACAGTCCAAGTTCGACCCGAACTTCAAACATCCAAGCCGCATTCATACATCCCTATTAAAAAGAGAGAGTTTGCAGGGATTTGCTTTCAAGGCGAGTAGTTTCGTGCTTTCTTCCTCTGGTTAGACTCAGGGGACTGGACAGATCAGTGCGGCCTGCTTTTTCCTCTCACCCAAAGTTTTCAAAGTTCTCTAGCTCACAGCTCTGGCAGGGTCATTTTGGGAAAGAGCAAACATGCACAACGGCCCCAGTGGCCATTTTGTTCATGTGCAGTGATTTTTATTATTTGTTAATCATTAATTCCAAAATAATTTAAAAATTCACTGTGCACCAAAATGGCACCAATGCTGCCGATGCCATTTTGGGAAAGGGCTGCACATGTGCAGAATGGTCCGGCAGCCATTTCAGCATGCCCAGTGATGGTTTTAAAATTAATTTTGAATAAAATAAACAGAAAAAACCACCCAAAATGGTAGGGTCATTTATGGGTGAAAACAGACATGATGCTAACCACCCTTTAACCACCCTTTGTGGTCATTTATGCATGTTTCAGGGCTGCATAGGGCACCAATACAGCCCTGCAACATGCATAAATAACCACCAAGGGTGGTTAAAAGGTGATTAGTGTCATGTCTGTTTTCATCCTATGAAAACATCCCCAAATGAAGGTTTTTTTGTAAATGAAAACAAAAATAATAGGGGTGTCTTCTGCACACCCCTGTTCTACAGAGTACTGGCAGTTCTAATGCCAGTATAGTATTTTCATTATAAATCTCAAGAGAGCATCTTCCTGAGGTCTACTATTTATTTATTTAAAGCATTTATACCCCATCCCTCCTGTAAACAGCTCGGGGCGGTTTCCAACAGTAATAAAACAATATAAAACAATATAAAACAATTTAAAACAATCAATAATTTAAATACTTTTAAAACAGGGCCCCAAGAAACAATTCAACATTAAAACAATAAAACAAGGTAGGGGGAGAAAACTCAACCCTAACCCACCCCCTCCCCAAAGGCCTGGGCGAACAGCCCGGTGAAAACCGGATTTGATGAGCCCCAGTTCTACTCGGTAAAGATCAATATGGCTAAGATATTTACTGAAGTCCTCATACACCTCTTAATGTAAAGCAAATGGGACTGAGGCATAATCACATTTCTCCTGGTAAGGCTCCCTATCTATTGGGGAAGCCTTTTCCATTAAAGAACAGATCTGAAATGTTTTCAAGGATCAGAGGGTCTACCTGAAAGGATTTGAAGATGCTGTTTCTAACTTCCCCTTTTTAGTGAAGGTTATTTAATGGGTGATTGCCTTGCAGCTTCAATTGCATCTTGACTCTGTTGGATTCCTGAACCCATATCAGTTGAGTTTTCATTCTGGGCATGGCACTGAGACTGCACTTGTGGCCTTGGTTGACAATCTCCACTTGGAAATTGATAGGGGAAATTGTATCCTGTTGATTTTGTTAGATCTGTCAGCGGCCCTTGATACTGCTGATCATGGGGTGTTGTTGACATGGTTGCTGGGCCTGCACGGGGTGCACAGTATTGCTCTTGAGTGGTTCCGCTCATTTTTGGCTGGGAGAACCCAGAGTGGGGTGATGGATGGTGGCTCATCATCCCCTCAAGTGTTCTCATATGGAGTCCCACCGGGTTCCATCTTGTCTCCACTCCTGTTCAATGTGTATTTGAGGCCCTTTGTCAAGATCATTCAGAGATTTGGAGTAAGGTGCCATCAATATGCTGATGATACTCAACTCTCTCTCTCCTTTTCATCTGACCCAGGTCCTGAAGTCTTGGTGCTTACCCAGTGCCTGGCTGCCACTGGGGACTGAAGGTGGGTGAGCTAATTGAAGTGGAATCCAGACAAGACCAGGGCGATGATGGTTGGCTGGCTGTGTGACCTGGGAGACATAGGGACACCTGTTATTGATGGGGTCCAGCCTCCTTTGGACACTCAGGTTCACAGCCTTGGGGTGCTCTTGGATCCACTGCTGAGCCTGGATTGTCAGGTTGCAGCGGTGGCCAGAAGTGCTTTTCACCAATTAAATCTGGTGAGAAGGCTGTGGCTGTTTTTATCACATTCAGATTTGGCCTCCGTCATCCATTCCTTAGTAATCTTGAGGCTAGGCTACTGCAATATGCTCTGCGTGGGGCTTCCCTTGAAGACTGTTCAGAAGCTGAAGTTGGTGCAGAACATGGTGTTCCATCTTCTTTTGATGGTGGATCATTGGAGCGCATTACACCAATGCTCCAGAGTCTGCACTGGCTGCTGATAGCTTTCTGGGCACGATTCAAGGTGCTGGTTTTAACCTACAAAGCCCTAATGGCTTGTGAAGTAGGTATATGAAAGACCACCTCCTCCCTTATGTCCCTTTGTGGCTCCTGAGGTCAGCCGGGGATGCCCTCTTGGTGGTGCCCTCTCCCTGTGACATTTTTACAACTAGGGCTTGTAGGGAGGTGTTCTCGGTAGCTGCCCCTTGATTTTGGAACTCTGTCCCCTTGGAGGTCTGCCTTAGCCTGAAACTGCTCATCTTCCAGAAATGATATAAGATATAAGCACTTTTTATTTGGCCAGGCCTTTGTCAGGCAGGGGATAGGATAGGATTGGATGGGAGGTGTAGAGTATTAGGAGTTTTTAAAAAATCAATTTTAATGGCTTTCTTATTTGTTTTTATTATTGCAAGCCACCATTAACCTCTGCAGGAAAGGCAGCATAGAAATATGAATGAATGAATGAATGAATGAATGAATGATTAAAATTATATATATATATATATATATATATATATATATATATATATATAGATTGGAGCAGTACCAATTAACTCATCATCTCGGTCTTGTCTGGATTCAGCTTCAATCGGCTTGCCCACATCCAGTCCCCACTGGCAGCCAGTCACTGGTAAGCACCAAGACTAGAGGACCTGGGTCAGAGGAAAAGGACCTGTTTATCCTCATCCTATAACTGAGGACAGGTTGTCAAATAAAGATGAACCAACATTTACTATGCTTATGTGGAATGTCTACTCTTCAGTGCCCATGACACCTACTGCATCACTAAAAATGGCATCACCTTGAGAGAACCTCAGGCTTTACTTGGGAGACACTGAATTACTGAGACCTGTCATAAAACCAAGAAGCTGCCTCCGTAGATCTGGACTAGAAATTTTATCATTTTGGTATAAGTCAAAAGAAGGCTCAGTGATAGAGTCCTCAGTTCTGACTAGTTCAGAGCCTGCTCCAAGGCTTTTCTGGCAAAGCTTGTAGGATATTCAAAGGTCTCATCTGGTGTCTCCTTGACTCTGAAGATGTCAGAAATGAGAGAATCTGCTCCTCAGAGAAATCTCCATGTTACATACATCATCATTACCTGTTGTTGTGGACTGTCTTTGAACTGGGCTATGGAAAACTCCTTTAACTTTGACTCTGTGACAGTTAGGCTGATTAATTGGTACCAGGAGTGTAGCTAGGGTGGAATAGGCTCCTGGCCAAGAAGTCAAAATGGGCCCCCATCTTTGCATCCTGCTGGCGGGCCTAGGGGTGCCAACCAACTTGGTGTGCCTGGGGGCACTGCTATCAATCAAACACACAAGACACTCAACATGCAGCCAGCCTATTAAGTTCATTATGCCATATATATAACCAGTTCAGTTGTGCCCCCATAATCAATTCACGCTTCCCCCACCCCATAACTAGTTCCTTTGTGCCCCTGCCCCATATAATCAATTCATACTGCCCCCCACCCATAACCAGTTCATTTGCACCCCTGAGGCAGCATGAATTTATTATATGGGGAGCACAAATGAACTAGTTATGGGGTGGGGGTTTAAAGGCAGTATTCCTTAGCAATAACTTCATTAAGAAGAGTTAGTGAAATAGCAGCCATAATAATCTCAGAACCATATTTGCAGATTTTCCAAGACAGAATAGATATTACTTTACATCCTAAATTCCTACTTAAGATAGTATAAGTAAGATGGTTGTGAGAATGTGGCCCTTCTTACACAGGCCTCTCCCACCCATGAACACTCAGATTTCTCATGTTCATGGGTGGGGGGAGCCCCGTATTAACAATATGGTGCCTGCGGTGAGTAGGGGTGCATGTGCACATCTAACATGCATCCCCACTCACCCCCCCTCCCGCACTCATCCCCATGCACGTAGCAAACTGGGAAAATGGTGGCTAATTCATTGGTGCAGATGAGTGGGGGGTGAGTGGGGATGCACACACAGCTGTGTGCATGCCCTGCCCATGGACATCCCAGCTGGTGGAGCTATGTAAAGGTTGTGAGGAGCCACTCGAAGCACAACAGAAGGTTGCTGCCTCATAAACCAGGTTCTTTGAGATGTCACCTAACATTCTCGTAACACCCACCCTTCCAGCCCCGCATGGAAGTTTCTTATATTTATTTTTTACAAAGGGTTGGAAGGAACTGTCATTCTGAGGGGAAGAGTGCTATTTATACTAGAGGAGCTCGAGACTATCACATGGTCTATTATTTGAATATGGTGAGCATGCACAACCCAATTGTGAGACTGTTAGGAACCATCTTGAAGAACCTTCTTTACAAGGCAATAACCTTCTGATCACTCACATGGGGAGGATGTTTTTTTACAAACAGCTTTATCTCCCAGTCTGATGGTGTTCCACTGCTGCAGTAGCAGCACTACTAGCATGCAGAGGCAGGTGAGGGATGTGGACACACACACACCTCCCATGATGTGGGGGCGTCCTGCACCCAGGCCTCCTCCAGCCCAGCCCAGGCACAGGACTGCCCCTGTGGGGCCAGGCAGCAGCCCCTGGGACCTAGAGGTCTGGGCCCCTTGCTTTATGCCAGGTTCACTCAATGGACGCTATGCCCCTGATTGGTACTGATGGAACATACCCAATCTCAGTGAAAATTCTGACATGCCAAGATTGCTTCTCTTGCTGTAACAATGATGTCTGAGTAACAATGCTGGTAATGATCGGTTGATGTCACTGATGTCACAGTTGATGTCACTGATGCTTTTGGTGCTGACATCAATGCTGTTGGTGCCACTAGTGTGGACCAGCACAAAGGAGAAACACAACCAGCACATCCTGCTTTCAGAGACTTCAGCATGGATGACCTCAGGAGCATAGCTCCCAGGTATAAACTATATACTACTATAGCAAACAGACGATTACAGATATTTCTGTCAAAGCAGTCCCTATAGTTTTGTGGTGCAGGACACCCTGACACTATAACAGACAAGCCCTTATAGACACTCCTGATTTTGGCTACCCCAGCAGACAGGGTAGTCAGAGTGGTTTTAGGAGAATAGTCTTGTAACACAGATTATCATGACACCACAGCACAAAGGCCACTGCACAGACCTATGCCAAAGAAGCCTCAGGAGCAACTGTGGCATGGACTGCTCCAGCAACATAACAGACAGACCCTTACAGAAATTCCAGTCAAGGATGCTTCTGGAATACAGATCTGTGGTGCAACCTTACAAGAGGAAGGGAATAATAGTACAATTGTACCTAAAAACTACCCAAAAAAACCCCTTGTATTAAAACTTGATTAAAATAATAATTGCAAATAAATTATACAAGTGGTAAAACTTATGATAGGGTGAAGGGAGAAAAGGTTCCCACTCCCTGCCCTGCCCCCCCTCCTCAGCTACCAGAATATAGCAAGGCCCCACATTTTTCTCATTGGGCCTGTCCAGCTCCCTAACAAACATGCCATTGCAATCAAGGATGCCCCAGGAGAGTATAGCTTTGAAGTGTCGGCTGCAATTTTAAGTCTCCTGTGTGGGTGCTTCTAGGGCTCTCTAGCATCACCTGTTGTTGCATCTGGGGTCCCTGAAGCCTCCATATTAGCTAAGACTGAAAATACTAAAAATCTGATATGTGGGTGCTGAAAATAGCTTGAAAAGATGAAACTTTGAAGTCAATTGGAAGGAAATGAAGTGGGTGGGTGCTCTTCCTCTTACATAATCTTATTGAGCAGGTACAGAACTGTGAGGAGTTGGAAAAGGCAGGGTCACCTCTATAGACATTATTTTCTAGAAGATTCCAAGGTCCAACTGCACACAGCTCTCCGTTCCCTAATGTGTGAATGTACAGAGACCACTTAACAAACACATTATGCTTTCTTTCTCTAGTCTAGCATTAGCTTTGGTTTTCTTATGATTTCCCCTTTATCTCCCAAATATATTATCTACAGAACTTTCAGAATTGTTAATGAAGTCCTTAATCTGCAAATAAATTCTTTGCCTGAGTTTGAGATTTGATCTTTGTCCCCTTGGTACTACTCTACCAGCATGAGTAAGACCATGTAGGAAGAAGAAACATGTAATAATAATATAATTTATCAATCATCCCCATGCTAATAAATTTAACAATATTCAAGCAATTCAAGCAAAGTTACAAGAGATAAAATACAAAGTTTTATATATAAAAAGACCAAAGTGGAAACAGAAAGAAAGTATGATAAGCATAACCAAAAAAAGTTGATTAATTCTTTCTGCATATTAAAAACTGAGGCAACAGAGACTTTGACCTGGGAAGCTAAAGTTTGAATCCTGCCCTTGCCATGAATTCACTGGGTGGCTTTGAACAGCTCATAATCTCTTGGCCAATAGAGTCAGTGCAGTGCAGTGGTTAAGGTGCTGGACTTAGACCTGGGAAACCAGGGTTTGAATTCTGTCCTAGCCATGAACTCATTGGGTGGCCTTGCACAAGTCGCAACTTATCAGTCTCAATTCCCCATCTGTAATAAATGGGAATGTGTGTCTGTCTCTTGCTGTGTTTTTCTCACCCTTGTCTGTCATTGGCTCTTTTCACATGGGCAGATAGGAGCCACGGTGTGTGCCGCGGTGCGTGGGTGGCCAGTCACACTTCCACTGATGGCCACGCACGGAGGCATCTGCAGGCATTTTCACACAAGACACTCTCCACCCAATACCCACCCACCACCTACCCACTATAAATGTTACAGGGGCACCCATAGTGCAACACTGCAGCCCTGTAACATGTATAGTGGGTGGGTGGGTAGGTAGTGAGTGGAGAGTGTCTTGTATGAAAATGCCCTTCACTTTGTCCAATGCCTCTGTGGTGGGGGAATCAGTAGAGATGGGTGGAGGGTGGAAGTGCACCCACCTACCCTGGCAGTCATGCAGACGCCCCCCCCCCCCATGACCAGCCATTCAACCACATAGGCAAGGGGGTGCATCTAGTTTGAAAAGGACTTTTGATTATAAAACCACTGGGCAGGAACCTATCTCTAATAATAACAATTGTAATGCACCAAGTACACTGTTTGTGGTATATAAATTAATAATAATATGTCAGTCTACTCTTTTCCACCAGTGCAAAGGGAAAGCAGAAAGTTCTACTAACATTATTATCTACCTAGGTTTTGCGCTGTACCTCTGCGTAGGCTTGAATTTCACCTACTATTGATTTACCATCATGTCCAAATCCTAAAACTATTCTTTTACAACAGATGGAATGTGAATATAGAAAAGAATGCAACATTGTGGATTGTGGTTTTGTAAATTTTTCATGATTGGTTACATAAAAAAAAACACCCAACCCTACTTTCTTGACTTATCAGTAAGAATGACCTTTCCATTTAAATGGATCAATATGTCAGAAAAACAAAATCTACCAGTCAGAGGATCATGGATGTTTTATGTAAGCTGAGCTCTAATTGCCTTTCATATCAAATAAAGCAGTGAATTGACATGGTTTCCAAAGTTCCCAGGGAATTTCGAACAGCTAATTTATCCTTGGAAAACAACAGTTTGTGTGTGGGGTTTTCAAATGACTTTGCTACACTGTTGATATCTCAATTTGTCTTATGAGTGCCTACTTGTCTAAACATTTCTTTGTATTATAACTAGCATATAAATATTCTTCATTCTATCCATAACTATTATCTAATTTCTTATTGAACAATGAAGCATTATTCATAATGGGTGTAAATTGATTTCATATAGTGGTTAAGGTAATACAAAAACCTCTAACCCAATTACTCATTAAGAGTATATTTGGCGCTAGGGATGTGCAGAGAGCAACATTTTTGTTTACGTTTTAATTTAGTTTCTGTTTGAATTTTTCCATTTTGTTTTTAGTTTCGTTTGGGGGGCAGCAGAAGAGCACTGGATGAGAGGAAAGCAGGGCAGACATGGGGAGGCTGAGTCCTGTCAATTCACTAATGGATGGGAGTCAGTTAAAAGAGATGTAGTAGGATTATTCAGAGACAGGAGATTTAAATGATTTGGAAACAAAGAAGGAATATATCTTCCCACTCAGATATGGCTTTCACAGTGCCCTCCCACCAGTGTCCCTGGTTGGCTACTCCAGGTTCTGGCAGCACTGAACGAAGCCCTATCACAGGAATTCTCTGTGTGTGTTGAGTGCTGTGTGATGTCTTAGAGATTCCAGTTGGCCCAGCAGAGATGCCAACCATGCTTTCCCCATTCCTTCCCACCCGGCTTGAATTGATACGCTAGGCGTTTTCAGACAAGACACTACCCACCCACTATACATGTTACAGGACACCCTGAAACATGTATAGTTCATAGGTAGTGAGACAAAACATAAATTAAATGCACACCCCTGATATTTGTGCGCATGTAGTGTAACTTGAGTTACAAAGATTATCTTCTATTTTCATTTCATCACAGAGACCTAGCATTTCTCAATTTCAATAAAAGCTTTGCATAAGTAGGATTTAAGTGAGGTACTGGTCTTACAAGAGTGATTTCACTGGAAGTTCTCCAAACAGAGGGATTACTGGATTGGACATCAAATGAACAGTACAGGATTAGGCCAATTAATAATATCAGTAAGAGAAGGCCTGATAGGTCTTGACATTCATTCCTCAGAAATGTGCAGAATTAGAATTCTAGTTCAAACTCTGGTCAATCATGATTTCAATGACAAAACAGCATAAATTTGTATAACTTGGTTTAATACCAAGATTAGGCTTTCTAAACTTCATGTGATAATCTTTAGTTCCTCTTTCATTTCAACCTGAAATAAAAAGGTTCACAACCAGTAACTGAGTTCTTTGAGAGGGCTCATTTCTTATTTTGAGGACTCAGGAGGATCTAGGCTTTGTATTGAAACGCTGCAGAGACATGAATTTGAGCCTAAGAGGGACTTTACAGAAATTGTCATTTTAATAGTGAGATTTTATAAACAATTCAGAGGATAAGACAGAACACTTTAAAATATTGGCCTAATCATTATTAATTCATATGGTATTTATGGTAATAATAGTAATTATGATGAACTCATTTAGCGCTAATGTGAGTGCTTCTGGCACTCAGCATTAATTTGTAACACTATATTAAAATGCTATCCACTAATGAGGTTATAACTTTTATTTGCAATAAGCTTGCAACCTTTCTGTAAATAGTTTTCTCTGAACATGCATTTGCTTATAACTTCCCCACACACACCCCTCTTACATTTTTTTCTGTTTAACTAAAAACCACATTTTTTGTCAAGGTGCATGGTGATGAAAGCTGACAAGTTGAAGCATGCAAGTTGAGGCTCATGTCGTGTAGAATACTTCTCCATAGGGATGTGTGAACGCGGTTCAGAAGCTTGGAGTTCGGACCAAACTCGACTAGTTTGGTCAACCGAACCAAACTTCCAAACCGAACTCGAATTCGACCAAACTGTTTGGTCAAATCCAAACCAGTTCGGAAGGCCAAAAACAGCTTAACACACTAGTTTTGAATGTACGAACTTGGTTCGGAAGTTCAGTACTCAACTAGCTCGGTCGACCGAACCGAACTTCCGAACCGAACTCGATTTTTTAACCGAACCGAACCGAATTTCCAAACTCGGTTCTGTTCACACATCCCTACTTCTCCAGAGATGGGGTGGGGAATACTTTCTACTTTTCTTAGTCGTTTTGTGTAAATAGTTTTATTTATAACTTTACTGGCAGTGACAACTGCCAGAATAATACCACTGATGTTAAAATCCACCATTTAGCCAGGGACAGCACAAAGATATAATGCTAGTTTCCCCTTATCATGTCACCAATGTGCCTTGACTCTAATAAGAAGGGACCACCTCAAGGGTATGAGGGTGGTTGTGTCCCAATGCCTGTTCAATCTCTTTTTCTCTATGGTGATGTCTCTCTAGACCCCCTTTCTACACCCCCTCCCCATGCTGCTGCTGGTATCTTTGTGACAGAAGTTAATGTGATAAGATTTATCTATTATGGACTAGCTTGAAATGATTTCTTGTATTAGCTACTGAAGAGGCATCAGAAATCTTTGTTTAAATAAGGAATACACTAGGAAATAATGTCAAATGACCTATAAAAGCAACTAATATATACAGTAAGAGTAGTAAGGTAAGACATGGTATTATCCCTGTATAGCAGTGTGTGAATTGTTTGAAAATCAAGAATTATTGGCTGAAATTGTTCTCTAGGTATATCTGGAAACTGCAAAATCTTTTACAAATTCCTCTTCCATCCCAAAAAGATGACCTTTATCGAATAAAGTGGTGTCAGGGGTCTTCTCTGAAACTACAGCTTCTGGGTCTGGCTGGCGGCAGCTGCTGTTTCCCCTGTGTCACTGCTTGGTTTGTGATAGAGCAATTTCCCCCTGCTTGTGTGTCTTATCCATCACTCAACTCTGACACCCTTGCCAGCATCAGGCCTGTCTCTAACCTTCCCTTTTTAGGGAAGGCTATTGAGCTCATTGTGGCCCAGCAGCTCTGGGACCATCTTGACCAGGTCAGTTTCCTGGACCCCTTGTATTGTGGCTTTTGTTTGGAATATGGCACTGAGACTGCACTTGTGACCTTGCTCAACGACCTGTGCCGTGCTTTAAACCAGGGACAGTCGACCCTCCTGGTCATGTTAGATCTGTCAGCTGCTTTTTATACTGTTGACCATGAGCTGTTGGTGACTTGGCTGCAGGATTGTGCTGGAGTAGAATTTATCGTTCTCAAATGGTTCTGCTCGTTCCTGGCTGGTAGAACTCACCGTGTGGTCTTGGGTGACTGTACATCTGCTCTACGGGATCTCACATGTGGGGTTAACCAGGGTTTTATTTTGTCCTCCCCTCCTGTTCAACGTGAATATGCAGCCTTTGGGCAAGGTTGTGAGAGGGCTTGGAGTGTGATGTCATCAATACGTCAATGACACTCAGTTCTACCTCTCCTTTTCAGTGGACTCAGGCCCCACAGTCTCGTTACCTGACTGAGAGCTGCAGGGACTGGATGAGAGTGAGCCCCCTGAAGTTAAATCCCGACAAGATGGAGGTGATGCTGGTGGGGAGGGTCAAGGAAGTGGAGGCCCCCATCATTGATGGGGTGCACATGGTCTTGGTTCCTCAAGTTTGTAGTCTGGGGGTGCTCCTCGACTCACAGCTCTGCCTGGATGCCCAGGTGACGGGTGTGGCAAGTAGTGCATTTGCCAAACTACATCTGGTGCAACGGTTATGGCCTTATGTCTCAGACTGCGACCTTGCCATCATCATCCATGCCTTCATCACTTCGAGGCTTGATTACTGAAATGCACGCTATGTGGAGCTACCCAACTTGATGGACCGGAAGCTGCAACTGGTGCAGAATGCAGCAGCCCGTCTCCTGATGGGTACAGACCCCTGAAAGCACATACCATGGGTGCTCCATTCTCTGCACTGCCTGACTGTTGCCTATAAGGCCTATCAGGCCCAGGAAGTGACACCGGCCGATGCGACGGATGTCCTGGAGTCTGTGAGGGCCACATGTTGTGAACTTGACCCATTACCGTCCTGGTTGGTGGAAGCCTCCAGGGAGACGTTGGGGACGGTGCTGGTGGGGATAGTGAATGCGTCCATGGAGCAGGGGAGGCTGTCGCCAAGTCTCAAGGAGTCTGTGGTGTGCCCCCTGCTGAAAAAACCATTACTGGACGTGGATGCCCTTGCCAGTTACCGACCTGTCTCTAACCTTCCCTTTTTAGGGAAGGTTATTGAACGGGCAGTGGCACTCCAGCTCCAGGTGCATCTAGACAGTATCAGTTTTCTAGACCCGTTTCAATCTGGGTTCCACCCTGGCTATGGCACCGAGATGACATTGGTGGCCTTGGTCGATGATCTCTTCCGGGAGATGGATGCAGGATGTTCAACATTTCTCATCCTGCTAGATCTCTCGGCCGCTTTTGACACCGTGGACCATGGGATGTTGTTGAGATGACTGCATGACCTGGGGGGTCTGGATGGGACTGTTCTTGAATGGTTCCGTTCATTCCTCTCAGGGAGAAGCCAGCGGGTGGTGCTGGGGGAGGAAGCATCTTGCCCCCGCGCCTTATCATTTGGCTTTCCACAGGGTTCCATTCTGTCTCCGTTACTATTTAATGTTTATATGCAGTCCCTAGGGGAGGTCGTGAGGAGGTTCGGGGTGCGTTGTCACAAATATGCTGATGATATTCAGCTGTACCTCTCTTTTTCAGCGGACCCAGACCCTGCTATCTCGGTGCTTGGAGGCTGTGGCGGAATGGATGTGGCAGAGTAGACTGAAGCTCAACCCCAATAAGATGGAGGTGATGGTGGTGGGGAGAGTGAAGGAGGTGTTGGCCCCCCTTATTGCCGGGGTTCGCCCTCCCATAGCTCAACAGGTTTGGAGTCTGGGGGTGGTGCTGGATTCAGACCTCTGCCTGGAGCAGCAGGTGGAGGCAGTCGCAAAGGCTGCCTTTTTCCAGTTATATCTGGTGCGGAGGCTGCGTCCGTTCGTCTCCGGACCGGACCTGGCCTCCCTCATCCATGCCTTCGTCACCTCGAGGCTGGACTATTGCAACACGCTCTATGTGGGGCTTCCCTTGTGTTTGGTTCAGAGGCTGCAGCTAGTGCAGAATGCGGAAGCCCATCTCCTTTTGGGGACGGGTCACCGGGAGCACATAACACCAGTGCTCCAGGCTCTGCACTGGCTGCCAATAGCATACTGAGCCAGATTCAAGATGTTGGTATTGATTTACAAAGCCCTGCACAGTCTCGGCCCCTCATACCTCCGGAACCGCCTCACCCTCCACGCTCCAGAGCGACTCCTGCGGTCTGCCGGGGGTGCCTTCCTGGAGGTCCCCCGCGTTAAGCGGGGGGCAACAATGGAGAGGGCATTCTTGGTGGCCGGGCCACGTCTTTGGAACTCCCCACCAGAGGAGACCCGCCTGGCCCCAAGCATTTTAGTATTTCGGCGAAGATGCAAGACCTGGTTGTTCACCCAGGCCTTTGGGGAGGGGGGTGGGTAGTTGATTTTTATTCCCCCTACCCCTAGAAATTTATGTCCCAGGCCCTGTCTTATATGTGTTTTATACGTTTTAAATGTTTATATATGTTATTTTAGTTATTGGATTGTTTTATGACATTTTATGATTGTAAGCCGCCCTGAGCTGGGTTCAGGATGGGGCAGGGTATAAATGCAACAAATAAATAAATAAATAAATAAATTCAAGGTTTTGGTATTGAACTTTAAAGCCCTATGTGGCCTGGGCCCCACCTCACTCCCTAGGTTCTGGAACAGGTGTTGCGCTCAGTCAGGGGTGCTATTTTGGAGTTACCCCATGTTCGGTGGGGAGTCATGTTGGAGAGGACGTTCTCGGTCGCCATGCCTCAGTAGTGGAACTCCCTCCTGGAAGAGGTTTGTTTGGCCCAGAACCTTCTCTCCTTCAGGCGTCAGTGTAAAACTTGGCTGTTCCACCAGGTGTTCGGTGAAAGAGACTGGTAGGGAGAGGGATGAGATAGGGTTAGGGGGGGAATTGATGGTTTTATTGTTATTTGTTTTAAGTTATGTGTATATTTTATGCCGTCCTGAGCTGCCTTTGGCAGGAGGGGGCAGGATACGAATTTTTTATAATAATAATAACAATAATCCTCTTTTTCCACTCCCACATCCATTACAGGGTGTAGACACACTCACCAACTTCCTGATTGGCTCCCAGCCTTATATAAGGCATGCTGGGAGTTGTAGGAAGTTGACAGAGCTTCTGTTGCCCATTGTCTCAGTCCATACTTGGTTGTTCTGCATCTACTATGTCAGTTGCATTCTTCCTTGTAGCTGTGTCCGTTGTGGTGTTGAGTCTCCTTCACTGTTCTGTTCACCCCTCCTTCTTCCTTTGTTTGTGTAGCACTTCCCCTGCCCCTGGTTCTCAAACCTTTCCTAGTGATTGGGTTGTGTATGTTTACCTCTCCCCACGTCTGTGGAGTGTTGGTTCCTTCCTTAATAAGTATAGCCCAAATTCCTTTCTCCTCCTCTTGTTGGTGTTGTTCCTCCTTGTGTGTCTGTATTTATTCATGTGCTGTTTTTCTCCCCACACCCTCTACTCTTTCAGTTCTAGTTGCACATTTCTCTTTAATTGGTCGCCCTTGCCCTTGCTTCCTTTACCTTGGTGTAAACTTGTCCTGTGTTCTCCCTTACCCTATTGTCTCTCAGTGCACGTTTTGCTAGCCTGATGCATCCCTCCAACCATCTGTATTTAACCACCCAGTTCGGTGCCTTCTTTCCTTGCCCCCCTCTTGGTATACTGAGCCTTGTGGTCCTGCCCTCCTGATATTTTTCCAACTCATTTTAACCAAATTAATTCAACAGTTCAAACTTTTAATTTTACAAATGATTTTAACAGGTCAATTTTACCCCTGTCATGGACAGATCATTACCTCCTCCAGACTAAGCTCCTGGTGCATGTCAGCCCCTGGAAAGGTGTAGGACCAGTTTTTTGGGTCCACCCCCGGAGACTTATGGAACCAGAAAGGATATGGAATGCTCATGGGGAATTACCTCCCAATCTTGATGACTGTTCGCTCGATGACCTCATTGCTTTTTGGAACAGCTATTTGACTGAGGCCATTGATTGAATGGTCCCTGGGCATCCATTTCTGGAATGCCGATTGTGGGGGTCACCATGGTTTATGGATGACCTGTGCCGGATGAAGCAAGATGGACGGCGGTTGGAGCGACAGTGACGTTGGACTCGCACTGAAGCCAACCGATTACTGCATAAAGCTAGTTTAATTACATATGCTGTGGCAGTGTGGGCAGCAAAGAAAGAATTATTTGCTGCCCTCATTGTATCTGCAAAGTCACATCCAGCAGAGCTTTTCTGGGTGATGCAGCGGCTGGTCAGTCCGACTTATTTTCACCTGGAACTGGAATATTCCAGTGCCCACTGTGACATGTTTGTCATGGATTTGTCCTTTACCCTTACGTGCATGTCCCTTTCTCTGTTTCCTTACCTGGATTTGTTTTTCAGTGTTTGGGAGTAGGAATTGAACCTTGACACTGGAAAGGGGCCACATAAAAATTGGTTTTAGGGCCACATTTGGCCATAAGGGCTGGGGTTCCCCACCCCTTTCCTAAGAGATGTTGTGACTGAAAAGAAAACCATGTGTCATTTCAGGATGACTACTGTAAGGGGAAGGCCTGGATCTGCAAACTGCAATGGAATCCATACTCCATAAGGGTGTGCAGCAGGCACAACATTTGTTTTTTCATTTTTGTTTACCAAAAAACCCTTCATTTTCGGGGGAGGGAGGGGGTCATAAATTATGCTTGCTGGTTTTGTGGTGTTTTTTTTGTTATATTATTATTATTAGTAGTATTAATTATTATTATTATTATTATATTAATTTTAAAAATCACTGTGCATGAGCAAATGGTCGCTGGACCATTCTGCACATGTGCAGCCTTTTTCCAAAATAGCACCAGCAGCACCGGCACCATTTTGCAAAAGGGCAGCTCACTTGTGCATGCTCAAAATGGCCATGTGCAGATTGGCTGCCCTTTTCCAAACTGGTACTGATACTGTGGCACCATTTGGGGAAAGGACTCACATGTGTGAAATAGTCCCTGCAGCCACTTTCCCGCATATACAGGTATTTTTTTATTTTTCTAACGAAACCAGAAACTTTAGGGTTCATTTTTGCTATCTTTGTTATCCATTTTTGTAGTATAATTACTAAAATTAATGAGGTTCCTTCATTTTTGAAATTAAATTAATAAAAACAAATTGCATCCCCCCCCCAATACTCCACTGTGTCTAAATCCCATTGACTTCAATGGAGTCAGGCTTGCACCCTAAGCAATTCCAAGATGTGATTTGTAGGGGAAGATCAGCAGCCTATCTACCTCTGACTAACTGGGCCTTCTGGGAAAAGGGAAAGGAGCTCACTAGGGTGGGACTACGGGCGTTTATAGACGAGGCGGAAATGGCGGCTGATCCCTTTATCAGCCACCATTGTTGCCGCTCATCTAATCCACCAGCGCGCTTTAACACCGGATCAGTGCCGCGTGAAGCCGGGCCAGAGATCCTGCCCCCTTAAAGGCGGATCGTCGCTGTGCCGGCTTCACACCGCACTTCCTGGTTCTTTGGGCGAGGGCGCACGTGCAGAAGGGTGCGCATGCGCACAAATACTCTACGCCATGTCTGATGCTCTTCTGAGCATCAGACATGGCGTAAAGAAGAAGGCGGGTGCCTGATCTCGCAACTGAACGATCTTGCTTGTGAGTGGGATCGTCTATAAACGCCCTAAGAAGAAGGAGGTAAAAAGTATGGAGAGAGAGCTTGCCTCAGAGGTCCAGCAGCCTGAGGCAAGTGAGACTTGGGGAACTCAGCTTTGAGTCATAGAAGTGAGAATGCAGACTGTAGACTAGGCATGCAGAAGGAAAGTAAGAGTCTGGGTAGGGAAAGGCAAGGACACATAAATAATAGAGAGGGACAGGGGGTGCAGCTGCACTGGGGCCTCCAAGCTATTGGGCACACACTCCCTGGGGCAACTTTGTCCCCTACCCCTGGGAGGTACTGCAGTGGTGGGGAAGTCAGGAGGAGAGGACATTCCTTCCATCTTCTGCATCGGGGCCTATTTCAGCCTAGCTGTGCCTCTGAGGAAAGTGAATGGTAAAGAAGAATGGAAAGAAACTATGTTGCGAACTGTGACACGTTGAAGCTATTAGGGACCAGAAGGCTCTGCGTGATTTATGGCAAGGTAGTGTAGACCATATAATAAGTGTCCCGAGGCTGCAAGGATGTGGTGTAGTGGATAAGGTGCTGGAATTGGAACTGGGAAGCCAAATTTCATAGCCTGCCCTAATTCACTGAGTAGTCTTGGGCAAGTCATAGCTTTTCAGCCTAGAGAGATAGTGTGGTGTTATGGATAAGATGCTGGACTTGGTTCTGGGAAGCCATAATTTTAATCCTGCACTTGCCATGAACTCACTGGGTGGCCGTGGGCAAGTCACAAGCTCTCAGCTTTGGTTCCCCATCTGTAAAATGACAGGGTATGTCTCTCTGTCTCTCCTTGTGCTCACCGCACCTGTGTTCATCTTAGATTGAAGCCCAACGGGCAGGGACCTGTCTCCAAAAATCACTATAGAAATGAGTAGTAGCAGTACTAGAGTCCATGCCCTGTGTTACAGGGTATCTGTCCTGTCCGGCCCCAATGTCCAGCTCACAGTCCTATTCTTAAAGCCCCCATGTGGTCCCAAAAGCATCTTTCTAGGTGAGCAACCAGCCCAAACTCTCTCTCTTTGTTGGTACAGTCTCACTCACACCTGGTCTTTCTGGATCCTGGCTGATTGTCTCAGTCCACACTGCAGTGAGTGAAGTCCCAGCTGTCTCACTCTCTCAGCGTCCATGCTGCCCATAGGCTTCTCCGCTTCTCATTAACCCCCGGAGTCAGTTTCACCTGGCTCAACTGGCACTGCTGTACCTTCAAGTCGTTCCCTGCGGCTCCCTTGTTCATTACAGACCAGTTGTTTTCCTCTGCAGCGGTGCAGCCTCTCTTCTCAAAGCCAGAAGACTCTCCAGGTCTGGGATAATTCTTTTGCCCCTGGGAGCCTATAAACCAGGGATGGGGAACCTTTTTGAGGCAGGGGGCCACATTGTCAGTGCCTGAACATGCTGGGAGCCGCAAGTCGAAACCAATTAAAATCAATTTATAAAACAATCTAAATCTATTATCAATTAAAATCAATTAAAATTAAAAAGTCATTAAAATAAATTAAATACGTAAAACTATTACAATATTATTTATTTTATTTTTTATTTTATTTCATGACATTTTTATGCCGCCCCCTCATCCCCATGGCATCTCAGGGCAGCTAACACCACGATAAAACAATAAAATACATTAAAACCAACATCACTTTTTAAAAATGTAAACCCCCCCCCAAACCCTAACCCCACCCTCCAATTTCCTAAATTCCCCACCCCTCTCTCCCCCCCTCCCCTCCAAAGGCCTGGGTGAACAGCCAAGTCTTGCATGCCCACCAAAAGGCGAGCAGACCCGGGGCCAGGCGGGCTTCCTTCAGAAGGGAGTTCCACAACCGTGGCCAGACCACCGAGAACGCCCTCTCCATGGTGGACCCCCGCCTTACATGGGGGACCTCCAGATAGGCGCCCCCAGTGAATTGGAGGGTGCGTCCTGAGTCATGGAAGGTGAGACGGTCCCCGAGATAAGAGGGGCCGAGACTGTATAGGGCTTTGTATACCAATACTAGCACCTTGAACTTGGCTCGGTACGCACTGGTGTAATGTGCTCACAGCGACCCGTCCCCATAAGGAGATGGGCCGCCGCATTCTGCACCAGCTGCAGCCTCTGATCCAATATCAAGGGAAGCCCCACGTAGAGCACTTTGCAATAGTGAAGCCTTGAGGTAACGAAGGCATGGATGATAGTGGCCAGGTCAGGTCTGGAGATGTATGGGCGCAGCCTCTGCACCAGATACAGCTGGCAAAAGGTGGCGTTAGCCACCACCTCCACCTGCTGATTTAGGCGGAGGTCCGCATCCAAAATCACCCCCAGACTCCGTACCTGCTGAGCAACCGGAGGGCAGACCCCCCCCCAATAGGAGGAGCCAACACCTCCTTCACCCTCCCCACTACCATCACCTCCATCTTATCTGGGGTCAGCTTCAGTCTGCTCTGCCTCATCCAATCCGCCACGGTCTCCAAACACTGGGAAAGTATCGAGACGGCAGGACCTGGGTCTGTTGAAAAAGAGAGGTACAGCTGTGTGTCGTCAGCATATTGGTGACAACACATCCCAAACCATCTCACGATCTCCCCCAGGGGCTGCATATACACATTAAATAACATTGGAGACAGAATGGAATCCTGTGGAACGCCACAGGTCAAGGCCCGGGAGCATGATGTTTCACCTCCCAGCACCACCTGTTGGCTTCTGTCTGAGAGGAATGAGTGGAACCATCCAAGAACAGTCCCATCCAGACCCCCCAGATCTTGCAGTCATCTCAACAGCAGCCCATGGTCCATGATATCAAAAGTGGCCGAGAGATCTAGCAGGACCAGAAATGTCGACCGTCCTGCGTCCATCTCCCAGCGGAGGTCGTCGGCCAAAGCCACCAATGCTGTCTCAGTACCATAGCCAGGGCAGAACCCAGATTGAAAAGGGTCAAGGAAACTGATGCTATCAAGTTGCCGCTGGAGCTGCAGTGCCACTGCCCATTCAATAACTTTCCCTAAAAAGGGAAGGTTAGAGACAGGGCGGTAGCTGGCGAGCTCATCCACATCTAAAGATGGCTTCTTCAGCAGGGGATGCACCACAGCTTGCTTAAGGCTGGGCACCAATCTACCCTGCCGAAAGGACGCATTGATAACCCTTGCCAGCATCATCCCTAGTGTCTCCCTGAAGGCTTTCACCAACCAGGACGGGCACGGATTGAGTTGACAACTGGTGGCCCTTACAGACCCCATGACATCCTCCGCTTCTGCTGTCGTCACTTCCTGAAACTCAACCCAAGAAGATGGACCAGACGGGGTCTCCGCAACCTCACACTCCTCACTTACTGCCTTCAACCCGGTGTCAAAGTCGCTCTGGATCTGAGAAATCTTGTCTGTGAAGTAGGTGACAAATTGCTCACAGCGGGCCTGGGACAAGTCCCCATCCAGGCAGAGGGAGGCTGGACTAACCAGCCCCCGAACCACCTGAAATAGCTCCGCTGGGTGTGTCTTCGCAAACGCTATGAGGGTTGGTTAGATGGAACCACAGAGGCTGATGGAACTGTCCTCACAGGCTGTCCTCAGCCTCAACATAGGACCTCAAATGGGCCCTATGGAGAAGATGGTCAGATTCAGAGCAAGTCCGACGCCAGCGTTGCTCTAGTCTCCTACCTATCTGCTTCATACCCCGCAGCCCCATGGTAAACCATGGTGCCCTGCGGTGACAAAGCGGAGGCAGGGGACGTTTCGGAGTCACCCTGTTGATAGCCACCTCCATCAAAGTGTTCCAGAACTGGACAAGCTCATTGACAGTGTGGCCATCAGGGTCTAGGGATAATTCCCCTGGGACCTCCTGGAACCTCTGCAGTTCCATCAGCCTCCGAGGGCGGACCAACCTAACTGGTTCCATCCCCTTCTGGAGGTGGTGTGCCGTGAGGCAGGCCTGTAGGAGATAATGATCTGTCCATGACAATGGTGTCATCCTGACATCCCCCACTAGCAGATCACCCGTCTCAAGGCCTGAACAGAAGACCAGGTCAAGGGCAGGGCCCCGATTCTTCAGCAATTTCCCCCCCCAAATTCTGCGACCCCAAATTGAAAATTCTGTGACCCCAAATTGAAAATTCTGTGACCCAATAAAGTTACAAAACAAGTCTAGTAAAATTAAAACTGTGAGATGGCGATCCATTTCCTTGTACCAATGAATAAAAAATCTGCTTATAATTTTTTCTGTGTACGGGTATTTCAAATATCAGACAACACCCCCCCCAAAAAAAAAACACATGGCAAAGCAGAGGGCACAGCTCCTAATCCACCCCCAAAACACATGGCAATGCAGAGCTCGCAGCGGGACCTCCCCACGCAGGAGTCCACACACACACACACCCCACACCTACTAACCTTATGGTTGGAGCAGGCAGAGGCGGTGATTCCTGGAGCGGCGGCAGCGATCCCTGGAGTGGCAGCGATGATCCCTGGAGTGGCGGTCGGGTCCCTCAGCGATCAGGTAAGTGGCAGGATCCAGGAGCTGCTTTATAAAGGCCACACAAACCCCCAATTGGCTTGTGGCTAGAATAAAGCAGGTCCCGGATTGGCTCACCGTCAGAGAAGGGAAATTCCGTGGGGATTTCCCCAGTTTCTGCGATAATCCTGCCCAGGGCAGGATTCTGCAAAAATTCTGCGAATCGCGGTAGCGCAGAAGAATCGGGGCCCTGGTCAAGGGTATGCCCCTCCACGTGGGTCAGGCAGTTGACTATTTGGGGCAAGTCCATGGTTGCCATGGCGGCCATGAACTCCAGCTCCGCTCCTGCAAGGCCGGCATCGACATGGGCATTGAAGTCCCCCAGGACCAAGGTCCTAGGGGAGGCCAGTGCCACCTCTGAGGCCAGTTCCACTAGAGCGGCAAGGGATGCAGCCGGGCAGGAAGGGGACACCAGCAGCACCCCCAGGTTACCCCCAGCCAAATCAAAAACCACATGGAGGGCCTGTATTCCTGGAATCTCCTGAACAGGATATCTCTTAACTGGCCTTTCCTCTCTGAAAATAATAGCCACACCACTGCCCCGGACCCCTGTGCGAGGCTGATGCTGCACAGCATACCCAACCGGAATGAGAGCAGCTAACGTTGGTCCTGCATCATCATCCAACCAGGTCTCTGTTATACATGCGAGGTCTGCTGCCGCCTCCATAATCAGATCATGAATTATCGGGGCTTTGTTTACTACAGACCTTACATTTAACAGCATCAGTCCCGCACCGGCAGACCCTAGACCCTGCCCCTCCCTCACGCTCAGTGAGGGGGTGACCCTCACATCCACCAAGCACCTAGGTCCCTGAGGAATGCGGGTCATCCACCCCTTTGGACCATACCTTCCCCAACCCATAACGACCCCTATGGACAACTCACTCCCTCCGTCAGTCCTCGCCTGACCACAGTCCTCGCCGTCCACCCAGGCCTATGCCATACCTCACCCCTTACCTCCCCACCCACCTCAAGCCAATCAACCTGCTGTCACCAGGAGTCGGCATTGGTGGCCCCTCCCTCCATCCATCCAACCTCCCCCTGCTACTGGGCATCGGATGGAGGCCCCCCCTTAATGCCTCCCCCTGCTGCCACCAGAAGTCAGCATCATGGGTACTTTCCACACTCCCTCCCCCAAATACCATCATTCCAACCAATTCCCCCCACCCTACAGATGACTCCCTATGATAATAGCCTCCCCCCTAGCCCCCTTACGGTCCCCAAAGTTCTCCAAAGGGTCGCACCCTTTTGTCGCGGACTTTCGGCCTGCAGCCCGCACTTGCGGCAAAGCCCCAGGCAGCTCCCTTTAGTGCCCCCAAGGCACTTCCTGTTCCAGTGGGGGGTGGGGTTTGGCCGGGGCACCCAGTATGGGTGTCCCACCTTTAAGGTTCCCCCTCCCCCCCACTCCTTACAGTCAGGTCTTTTCCTCCCCTCAGATGGATAGTGGGGGAGCCTCCAAGGAGAGCTGGAGCAGCAACTAGAGTGGCTGGTGCAGGATCAGGGCCCAGATGATAGGTGGCAGTGGCTGCAGCAAAAAGCCCGCAAGTGAGTCCTGTCCAAGAAGCCCCAGGTGGCTCCCTTTAGTGCCCCCGAGGCACTTCCTGCAGGATTGGGGCCGAGATGATAGATGGCAGTGGCTGCAGCAAAAAGCCTGCAAGTGAGTCCTCATATTCACACACACAGAGAATATACAGACAGAATACACAACACAGAGAACACACAGAATACACAAACACAGAACACACAGAATACACACAGAAAACACACACACAGAACACATACACGCTGCCTCGCTCCTGTACTCACCTGTGCCCAACTCGGCGCTGGCCCCGACCCCATACTTGGTGGTGTTGGAGGCAGCATCCCGCCCGTGGGCTCAGGCTCCCTGACCCAGTGCCTGGAGAGGCAGCTCAGCGCCGAGGTGTAGGTAGTGTAGACCCTGCAGGGCTCTGCCTCCAGATCGCGCAGCAGCTGCAGCCAGGCACCAGCAACAGCTCTGGGCAGATAAGTTTGATTAGGCCTTCCCCATTGTGTGCATTCCACAATGCCTCACTCGGGCCACAGCGAGCCGGACGATGGACCGCACACAATGGGGAAGGCCTTAGAGGTTGGTGGGCCACGGGAACAAGCCCCATAGACCAGAAGTGGACCACGGGCTAGAGGTTCCCCACCCCTGCTATGAACCCACCTAGCCACCCCACAGCTGCTTGACCTCTGCACAGCTGCATCCTGCATGTTGATCTCCTGACCCTGATGATCCTGGGAGTTCTTCTTAAAGGGGCCTCTCTCTTCTGGCTCCACCAACTCTTAGTCTCTCTCAAATGTCCCAGTGGAGGGTGCACATCTGCAGCCCTGTCACACCCTGTCAGTTTCAACAACTAGTATTGGTTTGTACATATCAAAAGGAAGAGGAACTATATGGGAATCTTTTTCCATCAGCCAGTAGAGAGACACAAAACATAATTCTTCTGCCCCATTTCTACTCCTTGGTGCCATTCCCAGAAGTGCAGAGCAGCGAGATCACCAATAAATCTGATCTAAAGGCTTCCTGGTGGTGAGGGAATTTCCAGAGTCAGGCTAGACCCACCGTAATGGTTCTAGGTCACTCTTGTTTTCATCATACCTGGTGCAGAAAGCATGACTATAGCACTTCCCTGGTTGTCACAGCTTTCTCATAGACAGCTAGGCATAACATTTAACAGCCATGATGTTACCTTAATTGATGATGGATCTAATATTACATTCCTGAGCTAGATTTTCAGAAGAGTTCAGTGCACAAAACCAGGGCTAGATTTTCAAGAGCCAAACTCCCTCAAAGGCACCAAAATAACTGCAGGAATTTATATGGTGACATCAGGAAGAGGACTCAGGTTTAGAGTTAGTGAAAGAGTTTGATTTCAGTCATTTAAAAGCTCAGTAAAATAAGCTATAATTGCTAATGTTTTTTTCCTGGAGCATTTCCCCACTCATCATAGTTTTATTCTGCTTTCTGAACATCATCTCAGAAGGTGAAAGTTGGTATTGACTATTTCATCTTTTATGTCTGTTTGTTGAGGCCAAGCCTTTGTCTTTTACTCCCCTTGCAACTTTTCAGCTGCTCCCTCTAACTATTTATTTCTACATCTTTTTCTTTTCTTGAGCTTTTAACTCTTTTTAAAGTAATTTGATAAGCTTTCCGTTCCAGCACCCAATTATCTACAGCATTTTGGATTGTTTCTTTTTTCCTTTTCCTTTTTAAAAAAAGTGGCTTGTACAGTGCATTATGCATTTTCTTTTAATGTACTGCAACAGTCCATCAGACTTTTAAAACTTGTTTTGAAAGTATACCCAAATTAGCATTTGTATTTACAACTTCAATGTGCTGGTAATAATCAGCAGAATGAGATGGTAAATACACAGAAATGTATCTTTTCTAGTTGGGTAGGTCCATCAGTAAGAAACAAAAAGATGAAGACCCTGCTCATCTCTTTTTAAATATGCTTCAAAATAGATCTGTCTTACAGTATACATCATACTTTACCAACCATGTACAAATCTATTTCCATTTTCATGATTTAGTTAGTTGAAATATGATTTTTTAGAGCTTTGCTTTTCTTGTTTGTAGTATCTATATCTATCTATCTATACTGTCCTTATAGGTTGTCATGGAAGTCTATTTAATCAGAAAGGCTATTTGTATTATTACACTTGTTGAAGCTACTAAATATTGTCAGTGTAAAATTAGCAGGAAAAAAAATAGCCATTTAAAAATATTCATTATGAAAAGGAGGCCAGGTATTCATGATTTCTGAAATTAGAGGTGTGAGTAAACAATGCTTAGACAAAATTATGCCCTAGAAGTATGAAAATATAACAGCATGGACTTGAAGCCCCAAATGAAGGAAGGGGCCCATTACACCATGATGCATTGTGCAAGCACATATAAAGAGATAGTCAGTTAGTCTCCTAAAGAACTTACAAGGCTGGTCCCCAAATGATTGCATCCATGTCAAGCCCCATTAATGTCAGTAGGTCTCCAGGCAGTGGAGGCTGGTGGACCTTCAGGCAGGGTAGTGGGGAGGGGGAGGGCAGTGAGGAGGGGAGAGGTAGAAATGGGGAGGGGTGGATGGAAGGAAAGCCAGGGTGAGAGGCGGAAACAGGACTGCGTGGGAAGAGACAAGAAGGAGAGGAGGAAGGAAGAGTAGAAATAGGGATTAGTGGCTTAGGGGAAGTCAGGGAGGCAGAGAGAGGTTGAAATGGGGAGTGGGTGGATGGCAGGAATTATTAAGAGGGGTAGAAAGGGAGGAAGGCATTGAGGGACAGAAATGGGGTGAGTGAATGGGGAGGAAGGGAGAGAGAAAGAGAGGCAGAAACAAAGGAGGGAGGAAGGAGTAGAGGGAGGGAGGAAGAGAAGAGGGAGGAAGGAGTAGTAGAAAAGAGGGGTGGGTTAGAGGAAGACTGGGAGTAGGGGAAGGGTAGAAACAAGGGTTGGTGGAAGGCAGAGAGAGGGGAGGGAGGGAGACAGAAATGGAGGAGAGTGTGGTAGAGGCAGACAGGAGGACTTACCAGTAATCCTTAGCCTGGCTTTAGAGTTTGGAAGCCATTCTGGTTATCTGGGGAGGGGGATGTCAGGAGACTTGCCTCCCCCAGGGGTACTCCATCATCCCAGCAGTCCCTGTGGCTTTCTCCACTGGGGTGCCTGACACGCCTGTGTGCCACTTGTTGCAGAGTAATAACTGATTCGCAATCAGTAAGGACAAATGCAGCTGAAGGTTTAAAAAACAGAACTTTACTTAAGCTTTCTCAGGCACAGATCCTTATTTACATCTAGCTAGTATTAAGACAAAATGTAGACTGAGACAATGAGAGGGAAGGGAAGGAGGAGTGGTTACACAAAGGAATTCCACTGTAAAACCCCATCTCTCTTCCATGTACACATAAACTTAGCAGTGCCATCTGGAGGCTCTATAGTTAATTACTGTTCTTAATACAGCATGCATTAACTTGTGGATGTTGCATATATCAACACCCCTTCTCAACAGAAAGAAGTGAACCTACTATGCCCATTTTACTTAGTAGCTTTCAGTGGCGCTCTCCTGCTAAAGGTTTTGTCAGGCCATCTGCTACCATGTCTTCTGTAGGACAATATTGCATGTCTATACGTCCTTGTTCTTGCGAGTCTCTTGGGAAATGATATTTCACATCTATATGTTTGGTCCTCGGGTTTACTCTTTCAGTTTGTGCAAATACAATACAGCCTTGGTTGTCTTCCAAGATTTGTATAGGGCTGTTCAGTTCTTTTCCCAAGTATGTGAGTAATTGTCGTAGCCAAATTACCTCTTGACTAGCATGCGCGGCTGCAACATACTTGGCTTCTGTTGAGGAGAGTGCTACTGTGGTCTGTTTCTTGCTAGACCAACTGATGGGTCCCCCTCCTAGCAGAAATAGCCACACTGGTGCATTTTCTGTCAGAGCTGTCCCCAGTCCAAACTGCAACTATATATCCTGTCAGCTTACATCCAGAAGTTGCAGGTAGCTGCAGTTTAAGGTGTGCGTTCCCTTCAGGTAGTGCATGACCCTCTTTACCGCATTCCAGTCTTTCTGACTGGGTGCTGATACTTTTCTGCATAGGATTCCTATTGCTGCTGTAATGTCTGGTGTAGTGATGGTGGCGATATACAATAGTTTCCCAATTGCGCTTCTGTATTGTTGGTTGTCTGGCAGCTGTATGCTTTGTTCTTCAGTCTCCTTCAGGTGATTAGTTTCCATGGGAGTGCTTACTGCCTTGGCATCTTTAATTCTGAAGCTTTCTAGCAATTCTTCTATTTTATGCCTTTGGTTGAGGAGATAACCCAATATCATCTCTTTCTATATGTATGCCTAGGTAATGTGTTATGTTTCCTAGGTCTTTTGTCTCAAAGTTTTGATTCAGGATTTTCATTATTCTGCGGTCATCCCCTTCTTGCTCATAGCATATCAGTATGTCATCAACGTAAATCAATATGAAAAACCATCTGTCATCCTGTTTCTTTGAATATAATCAAGGATCCGCTTTACTTCTGATAAAATTTTCATTTGTGAGCACTGTGTTTATTTTTGTATTCCATGCTCTGGCCGCTTGTTTGAGTCCGTGTATGCTCTTTTTCAAGTTGTATACAAGGTCTGGTCTTTCGGTGTCTTTGCATCCTGGTGGCTGTTCCATGTAGATGTTTTCTTTTAGTTCTCCATGTCCAACACCACTTCCCTTTCCTTATGGAGCTGGGTGGAGACAAGGGGCAGGCTCCTCACTGTACAGGCAGGGAAAGAGTTAACTCATAGTTTGTTAGGAAGAACAGCACCTAGGTGTATGGCCATGCCCCCTAACCTATGTAAGGAAAACAGCTGTCGAACGTCTCTGCTGGTTACCATTCTAGTTTGACTAATCTGTTGCTTTCTTTCTAGTGTTTGAATGTCTGTCTTGTTATCTTCCCTCTGTGTCTCTCATTCGTGAATGTGCCATGGTCTGTCCTTGCTTACTTTTATTGCCTTCTCTCCTTCTTACCATTGTCTCCCTATTGTATTTTATTTTATTTTTTTATTTATGATAAAATTTATATGCTGCCCCCTCCTGCCTCAGGCATCTCGGCACAGCTCACAACATTTTAAAAACATTTCAAACATTAAAACAAATAATAATGATTAGAATTAAAAACAATATAAAACTTCAAACCCCCCCCACAACCCAACCTACCCACCCCATCTCCCTCGGGAAAGGCCTGGCGGAACAGCCAGGTCCTACATTGCCTGCAAAAAGAGGGGAGGTCAGCAGCCAAGCGGATCTCCGACCGGAGGGAGTTCCACATCTGCGTCACAGCCATGGAGAATGCTCTTCTCATAGTAGACACCCAGGAAACCCGGGGAACCCTGAAGAGGGTGCCCCCAGCCAACCGCAGGAGTTGATCCAGGACCAGGAGGGTGAGACGGTCCTGCAGATAGGCATAAGTGCCTAGTTAGTGCGTCCCTGGTACATCCTGCATTGGTGTTCTTCCCGTGAGGGCCTCCTCATTAGTTCTTTCTCCTTTCTTTTTTGTGCCCTGTACCTTTCCCTTCCACATTACCCCTCACTCTCACTCCACTGCCCCTTCATCAGTGTTACCTCGTGTGGTCTTCTTGGCTCCCCTCTGTCCATTTTTCCACTGTTCCTTCTGTCTGCTCTGAGCAGTCTGCAGTAACAGAAAAGGCCTTCTATGATGAGACTGGGTCTATACACTTACTGGAGCCTTGTTAACCTTTAAATGAGCCTTAGAAGAACTTTCTAATGATGAAGTTTGTTCTACTGAAAGTTACTGCTCTCTTATTCCTGGGTTCGTAGCTCCCCCTGCTCCCCTAAAGTGGTTGTCACACTCTGATTCCTGACAGGGAGACATGACTCCCAGCAGTTGAGAAGATACTATGCCTCTCACCCCTGTGCTATGCTGCTATTGGCCTATCACCACTCAGCAGCAGTGCTGACTGCCTGCATTGAGAATGCAGGGGAGTCCTCCAGCCCCCGCTTCCAATCTCTCCCCTTGCCAATACTGGGAGCTACCCTGGGAACTTGCACAGTAGAAACAACACATGGCCTTGTCCCCCTGGACCACTCTGCCTCTCCCTCTACCCCACCTCTCTCACACAGATGAGATGGCTTTGCACATGCGCTAGCTGTGATATGCAGCAACAGCCAGCTGTGATTCAGGCAGAGGAGAGAGGAATGAGGGACAAGCAGGGGTAACTGTGCAGGAAGCAGGGTGGAGTTCCATTGCGCCTACCCCACCAGTCACCCCTGTGTCCAGGTAGTTGCAAGTTACAGCATACCACCTGTAAAGTTCTATTGCCAGAATAAGGTCCCATATTGATAAGGGTGGAGGGGAGCAGACAGTTGGTTCACATGATTTTACTGTGGACAATTAGTTTGTTAAATGACTTATCTACCATCACATAAGAGTCTGTGGCCGAACTATGTTAATGAAAAGGACCTTTTACGTGATCTAGCCCATTTCCCTGCCAATACAGGAGTGTTCCCTGCTGTATATTTATTAGTGTTTTGTCAAGACTTGTTTTAAGCGTCCCAAGTGATGAGGTTTTCTTCACTTCTCTCAGGAGGCTGTTTCACAGCCTGATAAATCTTTTAGTCAGGATGTTTTTCTTTGATATTCAGCTCAGATTTCCATTACTGTTTTCATCCTATTATCCTTAGTTATATGTTTTTGTACAATTCTACATAATTCCTATTCCTTGTTGGTGTTTAAATCTTTTAAGTATAAGCAGGTCACTATCTGTTCTTTCTGTACTCATATTCATATCCAATATTCTTATTAAGCATTATTCCTTATATGTATTATCTTGCATTTCCCATGATGTATCTCATTGTTATTTTGAGCCCAAGGATCCTTTTAGCAATTCTGCTTCCATTAGTATTATTCATTTTTATGAATAGTCAATATGGTGAGACCAAATTTCAGCATTTTGGGTATTGCACTACATCTCTTGAATCCATCCTTGAAACTAGGGCTTCCACAGCTGGAGGGTGAGTCCTCCTGTTCATCTTTTTAAGACTGTGGTATGTTCTCAATTAATTCTATGGGTTCCATTTCTCCACTGTCCTTTAGCACATGTAGCTCATTTCCACCAACATAAAATGAGTGCAAAGTGAGTCTAAAATGCTATCACATCAGAATGGTCGTGTTTGGTATACACTTTGACAGGACATGACTGCACCAGAAGCAGCACACTATGACTAAAATGTCTTGTTTTCCTAACCCTTTGTCTGGGCCAAGACATAATCTTCTCCTTTGCTTGTTCTACTTTTTTCTGTTCTATTGACGATAGAGTCAGTTTAACTAAATTGAGGAAGGCTGGCCGATGTCTCCACATGAGTGCCCACTATCAGCTCAGTATTAAAGACAGAGATGTTACATTAGATCAGGGGTGGGGAAAATTTTCTGCCCTGGGGGGGCACATTGAAAACTAGTACAAGCTCCAAGGGTCACATAGTGGTTGGGGATGGTTAATGGAAAAGGAGGGCCCAGATCATGGATCTGTGCTGTGGATCTGTCCCCTACTCTTGTGTGCCTGCCCTCCTCTCTGATTCATTATCCTGAGCTCAGTTTTTCAGTGCTTTGGGGTAGAGAATGGATCCAGGGTCCAGGCACTGGAAAGGGGTTACATAAAAACTTGCTGAGGGCCGCATTTGGCCCCTGGGTCTGAGGTCCCCCCTCCCCCCCTGCATTAGATGATGGCAATAGCTTACTCTACCCATATTAATCCAACAAAAAATTGGATCTGTTGAGCATTCAGACACTCTGAGAACTGGTGCCATGTGACAGCAGCCAACCCATCTGTGACTAATTTAAAGAGTCATATCCTCAGCATATAACAGTCAGCATCAATCAAGGCAATGTTCAGAAGTTGTTATGTAGAGAGAGTGTTATGTAAGAGACCTGAAACATGGCTTGCAGTTCTCTTCTTGTAGGAGCTTCAAAGGACCTAGGTGAGATTCAACAGTTAATGCGGTAATTCTGGTAATCATGATTTTGGGAAGGTGTAATCCATCATTAAGTCTTTGCAAGCCTGCTTCAGGACTTGGCTGACAGGATTCATGATATGCTATTTGTGAAACATAATTTAGTTTCTAGAGGTAGCACTTCCAGAAGCATTATTTTGGAATTGTTTTTAGGACACCAGATGGGTACTTAGTCTATCAGATAAAAGGCGATCTCTAAATATATGGCTTTTTAAAAGTATAACACACTTCTTAATTTTAAATATTTGTTCTCAAAAGTTAGATTTCATGACATTTCCTTCTTAATGCTTTGCTGCTCTTGCTTGGGAGAAATTCTTCTCTCATTCCACTATAGCTATGCATACATAAATGGAAGTGGAGACGCTGTCTTTGTTTACAACAACCAAGCATAGCTTACAGCTAAAATGGACACATTCTAGTCAAGTTTTGAAATGAAAGAGAATATTACGAGTAAGTCCATATGAGACAAACTACATTGAGTGACTTACCCTACATTAGCCCATGGTGAAGCTGACCATCTGTCATATGTTCACCAGCTGCTCCTCAACATGTCGGCCAGAGAAGGCTGGTGATGCATTGTGGGCTACCATTGCCCCACCCAGGTTAATGTGGAATAATGAGCAGCCTCATGTCAGGGCAGTCCCATGCAGCCCTGCTCCATGGCAAGGTCTGCCGGCACCATAGAACCATGGGCATAGTTCGGAAATTCATGTGTGTCTACGTCATGGCAGGGAGTGGGATAGTGGGCAGGCTGGAGGGTAGGGTGGGGTGGGGTGGGGCTAGTCACCTGCCCATGGGAATGGCTCCTCGGTCTGCCTCTGGGCATGGCAGACAACAATGGCCCGGCCACACATTTTTCCCATGGGAGGGAGGCAGATCCTTTGGACTGCTCTCTCAGATGGCCCAAAGTGTGACAGCTGCATTCACCCTGCCTCAGGTGGGCAGGGGATCCAACCAGCCCTGTCTCATGTGGATTTACCTTAGGTCTTTTGACCTTGAAAGTTTATACGGTTCTTAAATGATCCAAGAAAATTAATTATGAAAAAGCTGATTTAATGTCTCCAAAAACATAAGCACTTCTCAATTAGTGAAAACTTAGCGCCCTGAGAAAAGTAGCATTCCTTCCAAATTGTTGATGAGGAGTACCTTCAAAAGCATGTAGGCCCTTTGCTAGACTGTGAGCCTGCAAAGATATAGTGAAGTGACCAATGGAAACCTAATTAAATCAAGGTTGAGTCTCAATGAAAAGCTGCTCAAAGGACTTTGTACAATCAGTTTTAAGGCTCAGGATATATATAATAAATAAAAAGAATAATTTTTGTAACTATGAACTGTTACCTTCAAATAAAAGATTACAGTCTACACAGAGTAAAGATTTTTTTTCCACCAATGAAGGATTGTCTGCTCATATGTGGGAGAAGTTAGGATATGCCAAACTGGATTATTGCCTAGTCAATCGGCAATAAAGTTTTCATGCATTGACTTGAATTTTCAAAGTGAAAATTTTAGGAGTTTGCAGGGAAAAAAAGATCACAGCTCTTGCACAAAATGGCTACTGGCTCTGTTCTGTGCATGCACACTCTTTTCCTAAATGGCACAGGCAGCATCAGTGCCATTTTGGAAAATGGTAGGCAGTCTGCGGTTGCAGCAGCACCATTTTGGAAAAGGGTGCATATGTGCAGAATGGACTCATACGCCATTTTGTGCATGTGCAGGAGGATTCTTTTATTTTAATTTTATTTTATTAACAAAAATGAATGAAAGCTAATGATAATTGTTTGCTTATTCATCTGTTTTCATATCGTTATGTATGAAAATGAACAGGAGTCCATTGGTTTTTGTTAATAAAAGAAAACTATAATAATGCACATCTCTAGTAATTTTGAATGTAAAACCAGAGACTCCTTATACTTGTAGGAATCTACAGAACATTTTCTGAAAATCTAGCAACTTTAAGATGTCTTAAGTTTACCTCCCCCCACCCACCAAAAAATAATTAGTGACTTTTTGAAATCTTAGTCAGAAGGTCATATTTTAGATGGCCATATTTTAGACTAAAAGGCTGCCATTGAACCATGGCATTTCTGCCTCTTCGTGTTTCACAGGTAAATGAGCATCATCATTTAAGAATTCAGTTCAAACACTGAGATAACTCCTTAATTATAGAGCCGGCAGGAGCAGCTCTATTAGTTAAGGTGGGTAGGAGTTCCAATCCAATACATTCACTTGTATTGGATGTTTCAGGCTGTTGGCGAGTTTTTTTGGGGGGGTTTCTCTATTGTGGGGGCATGCAAGTTACCTTGAATGTTCAAAGAAATTCACGGGATGGGGTCCTACAAGGTCTGGCAGTGGGGAAGGGAGCTTTGATGGAAGGGGGATGGAGACATCCGTGTTTTAAAATCCCATTTTGCGCTATGGGGCTTGGAGTTATGATGAACATTCTGAGCCATGAAGGCTTAGGCCACTGCTTCCGGAGCTGACAGTAGGGAGAAGGGGCAGGGATCAGGATTGTTGGGGGAGGGAGGGCAGGGAGTTATTATGTGCTTACAGCAGCCTGGATGAAGGGTTGGGGCAGGGAGGAAGTCAGGCCACCCTCCCCAGCCGCCCATCTGGCCATGCACCTGTGTGCCGGCTTGCCTGGCCTTCCTGTGAGCACTGCCACTTGCTGCTCCCCAATGACAGCTTCAAATGCCCCTGAAATCACAGCCGCCGCTGATACAGATAGTGCCACTGCCTCCTCCACTGCTGTAGCTGCCCCCGCTTCTAGAGCTGGAGCCATGATTTTGACCTGCCTGACTGCCTAATTGCCTGTCCTGGCCCCCAAGGCAGCAACTGTGACAGCAATTTGGGGGGTGGGGGAATAACACCACCCAACTGTTCACCTGGTTCTTTCATGCTAACTTAACAGTCGATCTGGTTGTTAAAGAGGCTGCCACGACTGCCGCTACTGCAACAGAAACTTTTAAAAACCCTGTGCCGCTGAGCAGCAGCCCTTTACAGGCTGGAGTTTCTGCTATGTTTTCTGTGTAGCTGGCTGGAACTACAGTACCCAGTATGCCCACAGTAGGAAACATGTCTGTTGTAGACATGCTGGGAACTGTAGTTCTAGCTAGCCACACAGAAAATATAGTGGCAGCCCCAGTTTATGCAGTGCTGTTGCTCAGTGGCACTTGGCTTTTAAAAGTTTCAGTGGCGGCAGCAGCAGCAGAGGTAGCCAGGCGACCAATGACCTGAGGAAGCTCTGTTTATCTTTATGACTGGGGAGGAGTGAGTAAGCAGACATACACACACACACACACACACACACACACACATGCAATCTCACCCCCTCACTCAAACACCCCCAGGAAAAGAGACACACACAGACTTACTCAATCCCTCTCACGTACTTCTTTCCAAGCAGACATACACACACACACACGCGCAGTCTCTCCCCCTCACTCAGACACCCCCCAGCCAGCCACACACACACACACACGTACTCAATCCCCCTCACTGACTTCTCTCCATGCAGACACACACACACACACACACACACACACACACTCTTACCCTCACTCAGGCACCCCCAACCAGACACACACATACTCACTCCTCCCACCTGCAGAGACAGACAGACCGACAGACNCCCCCCCCCCCCCCCCACAACGACAGCAGCATCACCTCAAAGCTTCTGGAACATGTTGTCTACTCCCGCTGCCTGGACCTTCTCTCTGCCAACTCCTCCCAATCCGGCTTCCCCCCCCCCACTCTACTGTCACGGAACTGTCACGGAACTACCCCCATCATCCAATGATCTACTTGTCGCTAAATCTAAGCACCTCTACTCCATTCTTGTCCTCCTTGACCTCTCCACAGCCTTTGACACTGTCGACCACTTGCTTCTGCGCAATGGGCCAAAGAACCTGGAAGTGCAGTGTAAAGCCGGCACTTCAGGGATCCACGTCGGAGGGGGCAGGATCGCCTTCCCGATCTGACGTGGGGGAAGATCTGGCTGCTATGTAAGTTAGCCATTTAAACGAGTGCCAAGAAATGTGGCTGATCAAAGGATCAGCTGCGTTTCTTGTCTCGTTTAAAAGCGCCCTTACTGTCTGCCCTCCTCTGGAGACTGCTGCAACCAACCTGATTGTAACCAAGCCAAGCACACGCACCTAAGACTTCGCATCCGCCTGAATGTTCGTTTGTCTTCTCCCCTGTCTCTCCCACTGTCCCCTCTCCCTGTCTCCCCCTCCTAGTTTTTTAGATTGTAAATCACAGGCAGAGACTGCGTCTATTTCTATGTTCTGTACAGCGCCAGGCACATGGCTGGCGCTATATAAATGTTAATAATAATAATAATTAATATAATATAATATTGATTTCAGTGAAGTCAGGATTTCATTCAGTAGCCATTGTGTTTTTCTTGATCTGTCACTAATTCTGCACTTGCATTCCTAAGAAGGATTAGGTCTGTCTGATATGCACAAAAGGCTTTCTGTACTTTAAAGGTTCTATATTATTTCAGGCTGACATTTGATATTTCCAATTGGGCTAACAGAATGCAGGATGCTAAAAATGTCTATACAGTTTTTTAAAACAATGCCAGCACTATAATAAGTAGCATGGTTTGGGGTATCTGGACCTAGTAGGTGCCAAGCAGAATAGATTTTCTTTTTATTATTCCGTGACTGTGGAACTCCCTGCCAGCGCAGGCTCATTTTGCCCCAGATCTCCCCTCGTTTCAATGCTGTTGCAAGATGCGACTGTTCCGTCTGGCTTTTGAGGGAGAGGATGGGAGGGGGATGGGTGGGTGGGGATATTTTTTTTATTCCTCCCATCTGGTAATATTTTAAAGTTGTTTTTAATTATATAATTTGAAATGTTGTTTGCCACCAAGAGTTGCCTGTGGCAGGATGGGCAGGCTATAAATGTTTAAAAATAAATAAAAATTAAAAATAAATAGTTTGCTTCTGGAACTTCAATGCTATTTGTAAATGCAACAGGATAATTGAAAAATGGTAGTGAAAAAATCAGAGAATTTTGATTAGATTCTGATTATCTTCATCTATATATTTCAGTTTGACATTTCATTCCTCCTTGAAAAAAAGTCTAGGATGACATCCTGGCCTCATTCAAATCAATGGGAGACTAGTGCTAATAGGAGAAGGAAAGGGCTTGGAGTGTGTGTGTGTTTTCCCAGCACAGCCCTTGTTACTTTGGAATTCCAGGAAACCGAAGCAAGACCCTGTAGTCACTAACTCAGGGGAGTAAAGAGAATCAATGGGTCTAGCTTGAAAGCAAACAATGACCTCTCAGCAGGACTGTGAGAATAACAAATTACACTTTCATTTAATGGAACTGCAACTTCAGGAGAACCTTTTCAGGTGGAAAGGGAACTGAAATGAAGACTGCATTCAGGAGACTGCACTGCTATATTATTTAGGAAGTGAAAATCTCTCTTTCTCCTTGAGAGAGGATGGCTGAAAAGACTGGACAGGATAGACTGACACAAGGGGGTTCGGTGTTCAGCCTGTTCAGTTTTCGGCCCCCTGAAAGCGTTTGGTTTTAGGCTGTTTGGCCTGAACCTGTTCGGTTTCACTGAACCCATTCAGGGTGGGTAAGGGGACAGGGGGAACCCAGTTTTTCCTCCCACTCCAGGCTACGCAGGTAGAAGGGATACCAGGGCTCACCTCCCCCCCACCCTGCCCAGCCTGGTAAAAACTTTTTGAAAAAAACAAAAACAAAACCCCACCCCAGGGATCGACCTACCTGGTGGTGCCAGGGCTCTGGGCCTGGGTTTGGTGGTGGTGGCAGTAGTGGTGGCAAGTCGGGCTGTGACGGCACTCTGGAGCGCTTCAGGCCTCTTTAGGCCTTCTGGGAACTGAAGGAGGGCTTATGGCCCTCCCTAAGTTCTCAGAAGGAAGCACTCCAGAGCACTGCCAGAGCTGGACCCGCCACTGATGCCGTCGCTGCCGCAGCCGGATCCAGAGCCAAAGCCCTGGCACCACCAGGTAGGTCAATCCCTGGGGTGGGTTTTTGTTTGTTTGTTTGTTTTTTAAGTTTTTACAAGGCTGGGCAGGGTGGCGGGGGAGGTGAGCCCTGGTGCCCCTTCCACCCGCGCAGCCTGGAGGGGAAGGGAAAACCAGGTTCCCCCCTGTCCCCTGCCCCCCGCCCAAACAGATTCAAAACCCAAACTTTGTTCNGGGGAAGGGAAAACCAGGTTCCCCCCTGTCCCCTGCCCCCCGCCCAAACAGATTCAAAACCCAAACTTTGTTCAGCTGGTTCGGGCAAGGAGCAGTTCAGGTTCGGGGTGTTCGCGAATGGCCTGAACATCCCAAGTTTGGGCTAAACACCGAACCTCCAACTCTGTTCACACATCCCTACTAATTCCTTTCCAGCTCCTGCTGTATTTGTCACAACTGACGCTAAGCGTCTATCTCTGCCCCCTATGCAACAGCAAATTTAGGTGGTGGAGAATTTTGTCCCACTCCTGCTTTTAGTGAGAGGAGCAAGGAACAACAGTTGGCTGCAAAAGGAAGCTGGCGCAGTTTCACACCAGTGGGAAGAACCCCATGGCAGTTGACTAGCAGCCCAGGGTTTCAGTGCCTTTTAAGTCTGCCACTAAAAGATTTTCACCCTGAGGGAAGGATGAAACTAACCGCCCCACTCTGCATTCATGTGAGCGAGGCAGAGAAGCAGTGAGACTGCATTGAGCTGTCAGTGGATTTGCGGGTGCTTGCAAGCATGTGGGGGTGATTCTGTGCTGGAAGGTAGGCTGTGTGAGACAGGGTCAATTGAATTTTGGGGTAAGGGGCAGGTGTTTGCATTTGATCCCCTGATAGAATTCACCAAGGGGAGGTTTACCACTCCTCTGGCTGCAGGGGGAGGTAGCTCTTTGCCCCCCCCTGCATTTAGGGGAAGGAGTAGTACCCCTGCATAATTAGGGGAGTGTTGTGGGGGCATTTAGCTTCCCTTCCCCCATTTGTGGACAGGGATCAAGGATAGGACTTGGGTTCAACAATGCTCAAAAGCAAGGGAGAGGTCCCCAAGAAGGGAAAAGGGAGAGCAGGTGGGAGGCCTGGGTCTGCTAGGTGCCCTTCTCGAGAAAGGGTGGGCGGCAATGAAAGACCTGGTTCCACACATGACAAACCTGGGCAGGGTGATGGGGACAGCCCATTGTTGTTGGGCGGGTGTGAGGAGATGATCCAGCACCTTGCTTCTGATGTGCTTGTTCTTGTTGAGTCCTGGGCAGCTGGGGGTGTTGATGATTCCAACGTTGTTGATGCCTTGGTGCTACCAGAGGTGCAGTGTGGGGAGGAGCTTGTACAGGTGGAGAATCCTCTCCCTGTTGCTGAGAATGAGCAGCCTGTGCTGCAGGGGGATGGGCAGGAAGGGGATCAGTGTATAGGGAGGAGGAGGGTTTCCTTGTTTCATTTTAGGGAGGGCACTCCAGATCCCAGGAGGCCTAGGAGACAGTTATTTATTTATTTATTTATTTTATAAATTTCTACCCCACCCCTCGTGCCATGCAGCTCGGGGCGGCTTCCATACATTAAAAAACAATAAAATCAATTAAAAATCATCATAAATGTTACAAAATATTAAAACAGGGCTAGATACAATAATAAAAACCAGAAATAGGTGGGGGAGCTAAAAACTCCCCACCCTACTCACGCTCCCTCCCAAAGACCTGGGCGAACAGCCAGGTTTTACAGCTTCACCAGAATGTTAACAGGCTAGGGGCCAGGCAAGCTTCCTCCGGAAGGGAGTTCCATAGCCGCGGCCCTACTACCGAGAATGCCCTCTCCATTGTGGCCCCCCGTTTAACATGGGGGACCTCCAGGAAGGCACCCCCGGCAGACCGCAGGAGTCGCTCTGGGGCGTGGAGGGCGAAGCGGTCCCTAAGGTATGAGGGGCCGAGACCGTATAGGGCTTTATAGATCATCACCAACACCTTGAACTTGGCTCGGCATGCTATCGGCAGCCAGTGCAGAGCTCGGAGCACAGGTGTAATGTGCTCTCGGCAGCCCGTCCCCGTAAGAAGAGGAGCCGCCACATTCTGCACTAGCTGCAGCCTCCAAACCAAGAACAAGGGAAGCCTCACGTAGAGCGCATTGCAGTAGTCGAACCTCGAGGTGACAAAGGCATGGATGAGGGAGGCCAGGTCCGGGCCGGAGACATACGGACGCAGCCTACGCACTAGATATAGCTGGCGGAAAGCAGCCTTAGCGACTGCCTCCACCTG
>QEPC01012651.1:222669-234629 GCA_003113815.1 Sphenodon punctatus | reverse complement strand
TCCCTCAGGACCTCTTGGAACCGCTGGGGTTCCATCAGCCTCCGAGGGCGGACCATCCTAAGTGGTCCCTTCCCCTTCTGGAGGGGGTGTGCTAGAAGACTGGCCTGAAGGAGATAATGGTCCGTCCACGACAAGGGCACCGCTGTAACCTCCCCCACAACCGGACCCCCCGCCTCAAGGCCAGAACCGAAGATCAGGTCGAGGATATGACCCCCCACGTGGGTCGGGCAGATAACTTCCTGGGACAAGTTCATGGTTGCCATGGCGGCCATGAACTCTCGCTCCGCCCCAACAAGACCGGCATCGGCGTGGATGTTGAAGTCCCCCAGAACCAAAGTCCTGGGGGAGCCCAGAACCACCTCCGAGGCCAGCTCTGCTAGAGCGATAAGGGATGCCGCCGGGCAGGAAGGGGCCCGGTACACCAGCAGCACCCCTAGATTGCCCCCAGCCAAATCGAATACCACGTGCAAGAGCTCTACACCCATAATCTCCTGAACTGGATACCTCCTAACAGGCCAGTACTCCCTAAAAACAATAGCTACACCACCTCCCCGGCTGCCCGTGCGGGGCTGATGCTGCACAGCGTACCCAGCTGGAACAAGATTCGCCAAAGTTGGACCGGCCAGATCATCCAGCCAGGTTTCTGTGATACATGCGAGGTCCACGGCCCCATCCGAGATTACATCTCGGATAATTGGGGCCTTGTTGACCACGGACCTCGCATTTAACAGCATCAGCTGAACCTCCCTCTCCCTCAGCTGGGGGGTGATGACATCCACCCTCCTCAGGCACCGTGGACCCCTAGGGTGAAGAGAAGACTGACCCAGTGGAGGAGCAGGCCAACTGACTAGCTGCACTGGATAAGACTATTAAGCAACTGGCAGTGAAATTATCAAAACCACAGCATACCCCTGCATTTCTTCAGGGAGGTGAGACTTCAGGAGTGAAGTCAGGTGAGTGCAGTTGTCTGGTTGGGGGGTTAGGCAGGTCACTACAGGTGTGTGGGTCACTTCAGAAGTTGCAGGCACATGCATCATGTGGTGTGGGACAGAGAATGGCATGGAAGGGTAAGTGGGTACCCTGACCTGGGCAGGAGATGGGCTCTTCATCTCCACCCTGTGGGCAGGCTTCGGAGGTGCCAGCTCATTGCTTGAGAAGGTAGGTTTGTGAGCGTCAGCACCAGGTGAGTGGTGTAGTAGGTAGGATACCTTGTGCTGGGCAGTCAGTTGTCCCCCAAGGTTGTGGGGCACAGAATTTGATGTGTCAGTGATATCTTAGTCAATTGCTTTCAGGGCCATCAAGTGCACAGGTGTGGACAGCGGTGAGTGCTAGTCAGTTGCATATCTGTTGTGCTGGGCAACACCCTTTGGGAGTAGATATGCGGATGTGTCTGATCCAATTGGTGTTCACCTTCTGCAATCCATCAGAGAGAGGATTTGGAGGGACGAGTACGTGGATCTTTTTGCTCTTCTGTATAGTGATTCCATACCTGATCCCAAAGACAAAGATGAAAAGAAAGATAAGGAGTGATTTAAGCATCCTAAAGTGGACCGGAACTGGTCCAATTGAACTGCAGAGTATTTCATATATCTGGGAGTGATTTTTCAGGCATTCCCAGAGAGAGCTGCTGACCTGGTAAAATATCAGGACACAGTCCAAAAGGTATATGATATGGATAGGTATCACTTGCATGGTATCACTTGGTTAGTTTATGATGAGGCATTTAGACACAGGGCTGCTATCACTCCGGGTTTGCACTGGGATATCCACAAAAATTATTTGTGGCTGGAGAGCATGAATGATGCTAACAGTGCTCCCTGAACAGATAGCGACCATGTGCAGCTAATTTAAAATTTGTGAGAGGTCTTGAACACGTGGTTTACCCCAAGCTCATGAAAGACCGCATTGAGGGGTATATAGCAGGTCCATTTGATCTTCCCCCATGGTTCATCTACACATATCTCTGCTAGGCGTGGTGCCTAAAAAGGCACCCAGGGAATTTAGTTTTATTCACCACCTCTCCAATCGCAGCGGGGCGTCTGTGAATGATGCCATCCCATGTGAATTGTGTTCAGTGCATTATGTCTCTTTCAATGAAGCAGTCAAAATGGTGCGGAGGTGTGGGGTAAGGGCTCAGTTGGCAAAAATTGATATCAGCTTTTCGCCTCCTGCCAGTCCATCCAAGTGACTTTCACCTGCTAGGGTTCGCCTTTCAGGGGAAGTTGTATTTTGACAAGGTCTTGTCGATGGGTTGTTCCATCTCTTGCGTGGCCTTTGCCTTCTGACCAATCAATCCAGAATTGAACTAAACTTCACAATCTGCCTTCTGTGATCTGCAGCAAGTCATCCGTTACATGGATGATTATCTGTTTGTGGGATGGGCCAACTACTTTATTGACATTTTGGGGCATAGGGCTTAATACAGTTAGAGAACAATCGTGTCTCTGCGGCAAGAAGATAGCCGATTTGAGGAAAGGAATTGATGCATGTCTTTGGGTTCCCAAGGTGACTTAAATAATTACAGTCACTACTGGGGAACCTCAATTTTGTGTGTCAGGTGGTGACACCAGGAAAGGCATTTTTGTTTAGACTATACAAGAAAGTAGCGAGCAACCTCCCTCTTCATTATCACCTGAGGTTAACTAGTGAAATGAGGGCAGATTTATCGACGTGAGTGGCCTTCCTATTCAACTTCAATAGAATGTGATTCTGGAGACAGAATCTTTTATTAGAAGATGAGCTTCAGGTTCAGTTGGATGCTGCAAGTGCCCTCGGCTTTAGTGTGTACTTTAGGGGAAAGTGGTGTATGGCATGATGGCCTGAGGATTGGTTTACAAGTGGGATAACTAGAAATCTGACATTTATTGAGTCTTTCCCAATAGTGGTCTCAGTTTATATTTGGGGCGGAACGTTTGCCAACAAGACGGTTTGTTTTTGGTGCGACAACATGGCGATAGTGCATGTAGTTAACACCTTGTCATCCAAAAACCATAGGGTAATGAGGTTTGTGAGGGCATTTGTGTTAAAATGTTTGCACAATAACATTCTTTTTCTGGCAAAGCATGTGCTGGGATTAGAGCTCCGGAGACACAGGAGATTCTACCACCGGACTTGTGGTTCCTTGGTTCATAGAATTGTTTGAAATGGTTAAGGGTTCATTAGCCCCTAGGACAAGGGTTGCTTATGAGGGGGCATTCGAGAGTTTCAGGCTTTCCAGAAGGGAAAGAGCTGGACTTTAACTTTTCCTATTCCAGAGTCTCAGATGATCCAGTTCGGATTAGTGCTTCACCACAAGGGTCTTGCCTCGGGAACGACAGCAAGCAAGTATTCTGCCCTATTGTATATGAGTGGTTTGGCCAGTTTCCCAGTGCCTGAGCAGGGTTTTTATATCATGTGCATGTTAGAAGGTTGGGCGCGGCAGAATTCAAGAAAAGGAGATGACAGGGTGCCAATTAATATCCCAAATACTGGAAAAAAATTGCAATGTGCTGGCAGGAGTTTACTTTAGTCAATGGGAAACCCGTTTATTTAGGGCAATCTTTACACTAGCTTTTTGCGGGGCATTTCAAGTAGGGGAGTTGGTGGCGGAGTCCAGATGGGACTTGTCATCAAGAGGTTTGGCAATAAAGGATATTGCATTAAAAGGCAATGTTTTGCGGGTGGTTCTTTGAAAGGTCTAAATCAAATCGGAAGGGGAAGGAAGGGTCAAGTGGTTATTTTGCATGATATCACCCGAAATGGGTGATACTTGCCCAGTTGCAGCATTGGGTGAGTATTTTCATGAGTATAAGGGGGATGAAGGTATGTTGTTTGTGCATGGGAATGGTACATTGGTAATGTGTTATAAGTTTAGCGCAGTGTTACGTAAGTGTGCGAAAAAAGTAGGATTAGCATACCAAAGTCTGCTCTCACTCTTTTAGAATTGAAGCTGCAAGTGTTGCAGCAGCTGAAGGAATCCCTGAGGAGAAGATCAAGGGTATTGGGCACTGGCAATCTAGTCCATTTAGAACTTACATTAGGCCTCACACAGAATAGAGTTGTTATTTACTGTGGTGTTTAACTTGTTTGTAACGGTTTAATTCTGAATGTTCATAGGGTCAGCAGCTGTGGTCCAGTGACAATTGGTTTGGATTGTGGGACATACCTTCATTCAATGGTTGTCTAAAGCGGCAGGACGGAACCAGGGTTCTCAGCTGGGGCTCAGTGAGAAGGCCGAGTTAGTTTGGAGTGGAAGATGGGGAATGTTATGGGAGCAGCTGTTGCTGATCGTGCATGCTGGACCATTTCCTCAGCACTCTGATGTTATTGTTATTCATTTGGGGAAGAATAATTTAGAGTGGGTTAAGGGAATGGAGTTAGTAAAATGGATGAGGGTAGATATTAGTAAGATTAAAAGTTTATTCCCCGGGGTGTTGATTCTATGGACTCAGTTAATGGAAAGACAAGTATGGAAGTGGACTAATAGACCAGGAAAGTTGAATGGGGTAGAAGGAAAGTGAATAAGTTAATGGAAAGGTGGTTGATGTCCCAGGGTGATCAGGTTATATCTTATGCTGAAATCAGATACTTTAAGCACGAGTTATACTGGGTGAACGGAGTCCATTTATCTGCCCTGGGTATGCAGATATACCTAAAAGCTTTAGCTGAGGCACTATCCAAGGTGTTATCTTGGGGAATCAAACTGGCCCAGCATATTCTGGTGGTTTGTAGTGGCATGGGTCCAGGTGGTTTTTGATTATTGTTATAAGAGGGTTAAGGTAGTTAGTAATGCATCTCCTTAAGAGATGGAGAATAGAACCCTGTGCAAGAACTGGGTGAGGCCAGTACAGGTGTTCATCACACGATGTGGAGATACCATATGCCTAATGGGTTATTACACCTTACGGCATCCCCATACCTATTTTGTATAAAGTTCCCTAAAGGGACCAAACTGCCCTTATGCCCTCCAGGGGCATACACTGTCGGGGGGAAGAGGTTGACAAAATTTTAGATAATTAAAGGACTGTAATCCTGAGAGCCCTCAGGCAGCCCAAGGTCATTATTAATGCTCTTAAACTTAAGTTAATTGGACCCTAGACATTGATGGGAATTCCTCCCTCTTCCTGTTTATATAATCAGGCAATAAAGATTGCGGCCATTAAAATCCAATACTGTATACTTGTCTCATTCTGTGATGCAGTGACAAATAGGGATGTGCGAACAGAACGGGGTTCGGATGTTCAGCTGTTTGGCCCGAAAACTTAGTTCGGCTTCGTGCGTTCGGTCCCACAGAGTTCAACCCCCCCCGAATGTTGGGAAAGCCTGGAGGCTTGGGGCATTCCAGGGTGGCCCGTGGGGGCATTGCAGGCCATTGGAGACACAGCAGCATCAGCAGAGACCTGGAAGGCTTGGGGCTTGGCATCCCAGGTTTCCCGGGAAGGCAAGCTTGGCGCTTGGCCCCTGGGGGTACCCATGGGGGCATGGCTGGCTGGCTGAGACCCAGCAGCAGCAGCAGCAGCAGCAGCAGAAGAAGACATTGGCTTGCCCGGGCACAGAACCCATGGCACAGCAAAGACAACAGAAGTGGACATGGGATTGCCGGGGCACAGAACCCATGGCACAACAGAAGCAGCAGAACCAGACATTGGATTGCTCGGGCACAGAATCCATGACACAGCACAGGCAGCAGAAGCGGACATTGAATTCCTCTGGATGGGCAACCCTTCTCGGTGGTCAGGGAAATGGGTTTTAGGCACCTGATTGGCTTCCTGGCCCCCCAGTTTAAGCTGCCCTCACACACCACCCTGAGTCAGCAGGTGCTACCAGCCTCATACCAGACTTTAAAGGAGCGGGTGAGGGAGCAGTTGGCAAGGGCTGGGAGTGCCACCGTCCACTTCAACACAGACATATGGTCAAGCAGAAATGTGCAGTGACGGCACACTGGTGGCAGGACCTGGAGGCAGCATTTGGGAGTGGCAGGAGGGGTCCCGAAGCAGGGTATAGGTGAGCCCTAATTCAGGCAGAAGTAATGGATGGCCTCCATACTTCTTGGAAAATCAAGGCAGCCCTGACCGCCATGGTGAGGGAGTGGGTCACGCCAGGTGTGCCCTTCACCAAGGGGTGTGTGATGACAGAACGCGTCCAACATATTGAGGGCAATCCATGATGGGGGCTTCACCAGCATCCCTTGCATCACACACACCCTTCACCTGGTAGTCAGGGATGCTCTGGGCTTGGGGGAAAAGGGGATTGGGGCAGGTACCCTTAGCTCCCTGATCGATCAGGGGAGGAAGCTGGCTGGTTTCTTTAACTGGAGCGTGAAGGGCAGCAACCCCCTCTGGGTGAAGCAGGCAAAGCAAGGCTCCCCAGTGCACCAGCTGGTGCAGGCTGTGTCTACCAGGTGGAATTCAACGTTCCTGATTTATTATTATTATTATTATTATTATTATAAACATTTATTTAGCGCCAGTCGTGTGACCTGGTGCTGTACAGAACATAGAATTAGACGCGGTCCCTGCCGGTGGCTTACAATCTAAAAGACAAAGGGGGGGAGACAGGGAGAGGGGACAGTGGGAGAGACAGGGGAGAAGACAAACAAACATTCAAGCGGATGCTCAAGCACGAGCAGCTTCTTGAGCAGAAAACCTCCTTGCATCAGGTTCAACTGGTGATGGACAGCAGGGCACCTCCAGGGTACAATGGGGCTTAATGGGAGATCCTGGCTCACACCGTCTTCGTGCTGAGACCGTTCCTGGCCATGACGGAGACCATCAGCTCCTCCACGGCCACCATCAGCCAGGTGACCCCTCTGGTCCAGATTCTCCTCAGGACGCTGGATGAGATTCTTCAGGGGCAGGATTGTGGCCCTCAGGGAAAGAAGCTGGTGGCTGAGGCAGTTGCCGTGGTGCGGCAGCTGAAGGCAGGGCTGAAGGCGTGGTTTCATGAGCTCCTGCAGTGGGAGGAATATGTGTTGGCAACTTCACAAAAGAGATGGCTACAACAATCTGTCTAGTATTTGGTCTTAGCCAAACGGCTCTTATTTTTAAGAGAGGCAAACTTAAGACAGAGGACACACTCTAGAGTCAAAAAAGAGAGGGATGGACAAGGCAAAGCACTGACTCCTCACTCAAGAGGTTCACACATATCTGCAGTTCACTCTGACAATAAGAGAAACTTAATAGTGAAATATGAAGGAGGCCTGTGTGGTGAATCCTTTTATCTGTATTGTACTCTCCCCTATTAGTTCAGCTGCACTTGTTTCGCAACCTGAACTCTCCTTTTTCAACAGGACAGACAGTTTGGGTATAGCTTTTTCACTTACATTCCAGGTTGTTGAAACAGGAGGGAGGATGGATGGATGTTCACTATATGTTACAATTGTTATCTAGTTCATCCTCAGAACAACCCGGTGAGGCTGGTCATCACTATTCCCATTTTTCAGATGGGGTGTGCATGTTGTTTTTGTTATTACAATAACAATAACGAAAATTGTCTTTTTCATTATTGTTATTTCAAAAATGAAAATGACAAATAATAATAATGAAAATAGAAAGGAAAACAACTTTTTGTTTTGAAATAAAGGGAAAAACTGAGAAACATATTTCTGGCTATATCTTTTATTTTTCTTATTCAATTCTGATGAAACTTGAGAATATCATACCCCCAATGGATGGCACTTTTAACTTTTTGAAATGATTAGATAAAGGGAACCAATTTTAGAAGCAATTGAATGTTGTGATAATAAAAAAAGCTCCATACACATTCATGGCTACAGCTTTTTTTTTTAACTTCCATCCACTTTTCATGAAAGCTGTGAATATTATATCCCTCCAAAAGGTTAACAAGTTTTGGAAATATTGGATAAAGGGTCTTGATGGTAATAAGATATTAACCTTCAAATACATTTCCAGCTATAACATTTGTATATTCCATCCTGTTTACAAGATATTTGGCAGGAATGTATTACATACTTTCCCTGTCATCTCTACCAATGTACAGGACAATTTTATAAAGCGACCCAATTTTATAAGCAATTGANTCCATGACACAGCACAGGCAGCAGAAGCGGACATTGAATTCCTCTGGATGGGCAACCCTTCTCGGTGGTCAGGGAAATGGGTTTTAGGCACCTGATTGGCTTCCTGGCCCCCCAGTTTAAGCTGCCCTCACACACCACCCTGAGTCAGCAGGTGCTACCAGCCTCATACCAGACTTTAAAGGAGCGGGTGAGGGAGCAGTTGGCAAGGGCTGGGAGTGCCACCGTCCACTTCAACACAGACATATGGTCAAGCAGAAATGTGCAGCATGCCTACCTGGCAGTGACGGCACACTGGTGGCAGGACCTGGAGGCAGCATTTGGGAGTGGCAGGAGGGGTCCCGAAGCAGGGTATAGGTGAGCCCTAATTCAGGCAGAAGTAATGGATGGCCTCCATACTTCTTGGAAAATCAAGGCAGCCCTGACCGCCATGGTGAGGGAGTGGGTCACGCCAGGTGTGCCCTTCACCAAGGGGTGTGTGATGACAGAACGCGTCCAACATATTGAGGGCAATCCATGATGGGGGCTTCACCAGCATCCCTTGCATCACACACACCCTTCACCTGGTAGTCAGGGATGCTCTGGGCTTGGGGGAAAAGGGGATTGGGGCAGGTACCCTTAGCTCCCTGATCGATCAGGGGAGGAAGCTGGCTGGTTTCTTTAACTGGAGCGTGAAGGGCAGCAACCCCCTCTGGGTGAAGCAGGCAAAGCAAGGCTCCCCAGTGCACCAGCTGGTGCAGGCTGTGTCTACCAGGTGGAATTCAACGTTCCTGATTAATTATTATTATTATTATTATTATTATAAACATTTATATAGCGCCAGTCGTGTGACCTGGTGCTGTACAGAACATAGAATTAGACGCGGTCCCTGCCGGTGGCTTACAATCTAAAAGACAAAGGGGGGGAGACAGGGAGAGGGGACAGTGGGAGAGACAGGGGAGAAGACAAACAAACATTCAAGCGGATGCTCAAGCACGAGCAGCTTCTTGAGCAGAAAACCTCCTTGCATCAGGTTCAACTGGTGATGGACAGCAGGGCACCTCCAGGGTACAATGGGGCTTAATGGGAGATCCTGGCTCACACCGTCTTCGTGCTGAGACCGTTCCTGGCCATGACGGAGACCATCAGCTCCTCCACGGCCACCATCAGCCAGGTGACCCCTCTGGTCCAGATTCTCCTCAGGACGCTGGATGAGATTCTTCAGGGGCAGGATTGTGGCCCTCAGGGAAAGAAGCTGGTGGCTGAGGCAGTTGCCGTGGTGCGGCAGCTGAAGGCAGGGCTGAAGGCGTGGTTTCATGAGCTCCTGCAGTGGGAGGAATATGTGTTGGCAACTTCACAAAAGAGATGGCTACAACAATCTGTCTAGTATTTGGTCTTAGCCAAACGGCTCTTATTTTTAAGAGAGGCAAACTTAAGACAGAGGACACACTCTAGAGTCAAAAAAGAGAGGGATGGACAAGGCAAAGCACTGACTCCTCACTCAAGAGGTTCACACATATCTGCAGTTCACTCTGACAATAAGAGAAACTTAATAGTGAAATATGAAGGAGGCCTGTGTGGTGAATCCTTTTATCTGTATTGTACTCTCCCCTATTAGTTCAGCTGCACTTGTTTCGCAACCTGAACTCTCCTTTTTCAACAGGACAGACAGTTTGGGTATAGCTTTTTCACTTACATTCCAGGTTGTTGAAACAGGAGGGAGGATGGATGGATGTTCACTATATGTTACAATTGTTATCTAGTTCATCCTCAGAACAACCCGGTGAGGCTGGTCATCACTATTCCCATTTTTCAGATGGGGTGTGCATGTTGTTTTTGTTATTACAATAACAATAACGAAAATTGTCTTTTTCATTATTGTTATTTCAAAAATGAAAATGACAAATAATAATAATGAAAATAGAAAGGAAAACAACTTTTTGTTTTGAAATAAAGGGAAAAACTGAGAAACATATTTCTGGCTATATCTTTTATTTTTCTTATTCAATTCTGATGAAACTTGAGAATATCATACCCCCAATGGATGGCACTTTTAACTTTTTGAAATGATTAGATAAAGGGAACCAATTTTAGAAGCAATTGAATGTTGTGATAATAAAAAAAGCTCCATACACATTCATGGCTACAGCTTTTTTTTTTAACTTCCATCCACTTTTCATGAAAGCTGTGAATATTATATCCCTCCAAAAGGTTAACAAGTTTTGGAAATATTGGATAAAGGGTCTTGATGGTAATAAGATATTAACCTTCAAATACATTTCCAGCTATAACATTTGTATATTCCATCCTGTTTACAAGATATTTGGCAGGAATGTATCACATACTTTCCCTGTCATCTCTACCAATGTACAGGACAATTTTATAAAGCGACCCAATTTTATAAGCAATTGAGGTTGTCCCCTTGAAGACCATTATTCAGATAAATAGCAGCACATGCAGTGCCAGTCAGAGGCAGGCACCTGGAATGGCAGAGGGAGGGAGGCTGTAGGAGAGAGGATGTGGAGCAACCCAAAAGACTGACAGACATATTCAGTGGCCAGTTATTGCGTGCTTCTAGCTTTACAGGACCAATTGGTAGTGGCTTTGAGGTCCTCAGGCAGGCATATAAGGCACATAACTGGGACTTTGGGGATAGCATCCCAGAAATCAGGAGGCATTTGCATTACACATCCAGGCTGGCCAATTTTATAATCACAATCACATCCTGCAGCACTGTGACAGAAGACATAAGAGAATCTCTATTGGCTCTTTCCTAAACAGATGCTTCTGACTTCCCAGTAAAAAGTGGGGGAGAGATGTTGGGATGGTCAAAGCAGAGAATGAGTATATTTGGTTGACATTTCTGCTGTCCAATTGGCATTACAAACAGATCTTATTTTACAGCGACATGTAAGAGAATCCCTGGCATAGGCTCCTTCTCTGCATATGCTGCTCAGGCATAAAAAATTGGGACCCTCTATAACATCTTTCTGATATTTGTCAGAGGTGATCATGAAAATGTGATATACAGCCCTGCCAAATTTCATGTACACTGGTTGGACTACAAAGTTGATACAATCAGACATACATTTATAAGTTTATTGCTTATACCACCAGGACCCTTTATCCAATCCTTCTGAACGTTGGAATAGATAGTAAATATGGGAAGGGGTATATAAATGTGCCAAGTTCATCTACATTAAATGTGAGGCAAAGAAGTTACGCCTAAGAATGTATATGAGGATTTTTGCAAAATAAAATAATTCAACTGCTTCTAAAATTGGATTCCTTTATCCAATTATTTTGGAATTTGATACATATAATGCCTTCCACTGGAGGTATAATCACTCCATGTTCCAGCCATTTATAGTAAAAAACAAAAAGGTTACAACTGAAAATGTGTTTTTCATTGAAACCAATGGAAAATGAAAGCAAAAATGAAAATGACAATTTGATATTTATAAAAACAAAACCAACAGATTTAAATAACAAAAACAGAAAACAAAAATAAGAATGATATGGGCCCCTAGTGCACACCTCTAGTTCTGATGCCCAACCCCAGGTGATACCCCACCCCCCTCAGGGTGAGAAATAGGAACTTGCCAGTGCCACTCAGTAAGTTCTAATTTTTCTCTCCTCAAAACAAAACCTATAAGTTGCTCCAGAACTTCTTACTTCTTGGGGAAGAAGTTGAATGAAAATTTGTTACCCTTTTCAGTCCTTCTTTTTGACCCAGGTGATCCGAGGCTGCAACATAGGACTGACTGGGGTGTCTTTACAGTCTGAGCTATAAAGTCAAGGCTCCGTAAGTGGGAAATTAGAGGAAATTTAACAATTTAATTAACACTTAACACTATACTTAACCAACATTAACAAAATACTTAACACTATATAAACATGAAAACAGAACAACAACAAAAGCAACATTTCAAACAAAAGCAAACATGAAAAGGAAACTTACAAAACA
>QEPC01012651.1:197086-210528 GCA_003113815.1 Sphenodon punctatus | reverse complement strand
GACAGAGTTAATGCACTCCTGAAATAATGTATTGCCAAATTGTGAGAAAAATGTAGAGTGTATGAACGAAAGAATGGCAGAGTGTAGGGAATGATAAAAGTGACTGAAAGTATGTATGGTAGGGAGTAAGCAGATATATTACAGTGATGACAATGAGGGAAACATATGAATAATTTGTGGATTGATGAAATAATTTCTATGTTTTTTAGTGTTTATAATTTATAGGAATGTAGAGTGGCTGGGTTTTAGAATTATAATTGTATAGAAGTTATGGTTTTTTGAAAGTTGAGTTGGAGTGAAAATGATTGCGAAGAGGTAAATGTTTTTTTTTTTTTTTTTAAAAGAGTTGTGCATTTAATGTTTTTTTTTAAACTGTAAAGTTTTTTGTTTAATTAAATATTGTTCTTAATGTGAGCCGCCTTGAGTCACCTGTGCAAGAGAGGCAGGATATAAATATGAAAAATAAATAAATAAAAATAAATATTCTCCTCTAATTCCTTCCCCACCCCAACTCTCCACCACCACCACTCCTCAGCAAGAGGCACTCCCATTCTCTAAAATAGCTAGAAGAGCAGTAGTTGATACAGAAGAAAACTTAGTTTGCTAATCATGATTCCATCAAGGATCTCAACATTAATATAAAAATTATGGACTATGGTCCTCCTGTGTAACCTTGGATAATAAATTTCTTTGTCTGATATTCCCATTTCCAATACTAGGATAATAATTTGAACTAGGGATGTGCGAACATAATGGGGTTTGGATGTTCGGCTCAAAAACTAAGTTTGGATTCGTGAGTTCGGTCCCAGGGAGTTCGGTCCCACCGATCGATCGGAAAGTTCGGCTGTGGTGGAGGCTTGGGGCACTCCAGAGGTGCCTGTGGGGGCATGGCAGGCCGTTGGAGACACAGCAGCAGCAGTAGAAGAGACTGGGAAAGTTGGTGCTTGGCACCTCGGCTTGCCCGGGCAGGAGGGCTCGGGGGTGCCCATGGCACCATGGCTGGCCATCTGAGACCCAGCAGTAGCAGCAGAGGCCAGGAATATTTGGGGCTTGGCCAGGCATTGCAGGCTTCCAGGCATCAGTGGAGCAGCAGCAGACATTGGATTGCCCGGTAGCAGAACCCATGGCAGCAGCGGCAGCAGCAGCAGACAGACACCTTGATGAAAAGCAACTGCTCCACCAACTTGGTCCCAGTGTCAGGCAGTGCGGTGAGCAAATGTTCCCCGCCATAGAGAACAGACACCCGCTCACTTGGGACACTTGTTGGTGGGCAGGACAACAGACCCATGGCCACTTTGGACAGGGCTGGCCACACGTCCCTCTGAGAGCTGTGTCGCCACCATGTTCTGTTCCTTCCATCAGCGCTGTCAGTGATGCATCAGCATCAGCCAGTTGAGGCCTAGAAGCATCAGTGCACCATGGAGGAGCTGGGGTGAGGGCAGCTGCCAAGTTCATTGGCAGCTGCAGGACATGGAGGGTGGTGTGGCTTTCAACTGAAAGCCACACGCATGTTGGGGGAAATGATTGCGCTCGATGGTCAGCCCTTCTCGGTGGTCAGGGACATGGGGTTTAGGCACCTAATTGACTTCCTGGCCCCCAGTTTAAGCTGTCTTTGCACACCACCCTGAGTCAGGCTGCCACCCATGCCTGGCAACCTGCAACGTCTGGCTAAGAAGGGGTAGAAGCCACCGAGTCCTGGCCAAGCCTCTGCTGCTGCTCCATCAATGCCTGGAAGCCTGTAATGCCTGGCCATGATGGTGACTAGAACTGGAGAACCCAGCATAGAGTGAGCAGAACTGGAGGCCTGCCAGCACCACCCTGAATCGGCAGGTGGTGCCAGCCCTGTACCGGGCTTTAAAGGAGCGGGTGAGAGAACAGCTGGCAGGGGCTGAGGGTGCCACCGTCCACTTCACCACTGACCTGGGGTCAAGTAGGAACATGCAGCACACCTACCTGGCAGTGACAACGCACTGGTGGCAGGACCCAGAGGCAGCGTTTGGCAGTGGCAGGAAGGGTCCCGAAGCAGGGTATAGGTAGGCCCTGCTTCAGGCAAAAGTCATGGATGCCGCAGCCCCCACAATTCTCGGAACATCAAGGCAGCCCTGACTGCCATGGTGAGGGAGTAGGTCACGCCAGGAGTGCCCTTCATCAAGGGGTGTGTGGTGATGCACAACGCGGCCAACATACTAAGGGCAGTCTGCGAGGGAGCTTCACCAGCATCCCTTCACCTGATGGTCGGGGACACTCTGGGTTTGGGGGAGAAGGGGATTGGGGCAGGCACCTTTAGCTCCCTGATTGAGTGGGGAGGAAGCTGACCGGTTTCTTTAACTGTAGCATAATGGGCAATGACCTCCTCCGTGCAAAGCAGGCAGATCAAGGCTCCCCAGTGCACCAGCTGGTTCAGGATGTGTCCACCCGGTGGAATTCCTCCACATTCCTGATGCTCGAGTGGCTTCTTGCGCAGAAAACAGCCTTGCATCCGGTTCAACTGGTGATGGAGAGTGGGGCACCTCTAGGGTACTATGGGGCAGAATGGGAGATCCTGACTCACACTGTCTTTGTTTTGAGACCGTTCCTGGCCTTGATGGAGACCATCAGCTCCTCCATGGCAACCATCAGCCAGGCGACCTCTCTGGTGCAGAATCTCCTCAGGAGGCTGGAAGAGATTCTCCAGGGGTGGGATTGTGGCCCTCTGTCATGGGGGGGGAGGTTCAAAGGAATAGGGACAAAGCAGGGGTAATTCTGAACCCACACACACCCCTGATGACACACACCCCTAGGCTCGATACACATGGGGGTTCTCTTCAAGTTATAAATGCACATCAGGATAGTAGTAGTATAAAGGTTTTATTGTTGGCCCATAGGCCATAACAATATTGACATACACACATATTTATACAAAATCAACAAATACATATATATGTATGATCAACTCCCATAGTTGAACCCAATATTAAATAACACAAAATGCATGAGCAGATAAACTAAAAATAAATAAATTCCCTAGCTGGATCCAAGATCATATCCCTGTGTTTTATCCATTATTTGTCATATACATTAAAGGGGAGTCATAACAAAGGATACACCCACACAGAGCTGCAGTTGTGCTGGAGATTGGTGAGTCTCTCTCTGCTTGAAGTAGACAGAGAGCAGAATCAGATTGCAGCCCCTCAGTGGGTCTGCTCATAACTGGACCCAAGTAAATATTCCTCCAGCTTTCATAGGCCCCACAACATAAGATTACATGTTCTCTCGTCTCCGGGGTTGCTTCGCTGCAATGAGAGCATAACCTCTGTTCCTTTGGGATCTCAAGGTATCTGCTCACCAGGAGGGCTGAAGGGAATACATTTCATCTCATTAATGAGAAGGCCCTTCTAGAGGGGCCGACTGGCCACTGAGTTAAATACTTGACTGGTAGAAAAGGAGAGGTCTCTTGGTAGTAGCCAGGAACTATCCTTTGAGAAGCCAAGGTACTATTTTCAACCTGAAACATTTGGTCCACAATTCTTTGCTTGATCAAAAATGCTGCGCCTTTATAGCCTAATGGTTTTAGAGCATCTCTCGCGATGACCAATTTGGAAAACTCGGACTCTACTGCCCAACCCCAGCTATTCTCAGTATCTGGTAGGAAAGACAAGAGAGAGTCCGGCGCTGGCGAAAAGATTTTAATCCTTAGCCATAATTTAAACACCGCTGTGAGGGCAAATGTTCTTATAGGCTTCATATCCACCTCAGCACTCATTGCTACCTGAGGGACACAAGGCGGGAGACCCAAAATGGCACGCAAAAAATAGGATAGTATTTGGACTATAGGCCTCTCAGAGAACAGATATTTATCATCATAGGGTGCCAAATGTTCAAACTGGAGCCGTAGGCCACAATCACACACAGAACATACTTCACCACACCGGAAGGGGGGGGAAAGGATACGAGGTGGGGATAGTGCTGAAAACCAGGAGGAGTGGCATGGGCCCGGGGGGCAAAGGAAATCAGCGGAATGGGAGGGACCACATGCTCTGAAGGGGGAAGAGGGGACCAACACAGGGAGGGGAAAAGCTTGCTCTCGCTGTTACCCACGCTGCTCAGTCACACCCTCAGTCTTGCCACAGGAGAAGGGGAACAGGGTTACATAACACAAACACTTAAACAGTCACTAAGCACTAGTAAACAAGGTGCCCAAACACTTAGCTCTCACACGGGGCTGGTCTCTCCAATTTGATCACCAGTGCTGAGTGCTTCTCTGCGCTGGTATTTCTATGAGAAGCTTTGTCCCCTGTGGGGGTGCGCAAACACGTGGAGCAGCACAAGCGAGGTGGGGCTGACTCCCTGCTGTCAGTAGGTTCCTTTTCCCCGCCCGGTGGCTGCTGCGCTACCGACAGGGTTCCCTATGTCAAGGGGGGAGTGTCAGGCACTGCCGATGATGGCGGCACAAAAAAGGAGGGGTCCCAGAGGCGGCAACCTGGCCGGACCCTTGAGTCGGCAGCTGCCCCCGCCAATGGAGGCGGCCTCAGGGAGGCATGATACCCTCAGTGCAAGAAGCTGGCGGCTGAGGCAGCTGCCCTGGTGCAGCAGATGAAGACAGGGCTGAAGGCATGGTTTGATGAGCTCCTGCAGCGGGAGTAATATGTGTTGGCAGGCAACGATGTTGGACTCCAGCATCAAGGGCAGCTTGGCATGCCAGGCACCACCCTATGACCCCTGAAAGGTTGACCTGGTAAAGAGGGAAGGCAGAGCGGGCTCTAGAGAGTGCGTGGCAGCAGCAGCAACAGGACACTCCTTGGGATGGTGGGAGAGGGAGCAGGCACCCATTTCAGCCAGCGTGGTCTATCCCTGACCACAGACCTAACAGTAGCAGCACCAGCAGCAGACTGAGCAGCAGCAGCACCCCTATTGTTTCTGGATGACGTGGATGGACAGCCCTCCCTGCCTGGAACATAGGCCCCAGAACCGTGACGGTGGGTCCTGGGACTAGAGTGGCAGTTGCTGGATGCAGTGGTATGAAAACCCTTCCTGCTGGTAACGTAGACCCCAGAACCCTGAGGGTGGGTCCTGGGACTAGAGTGACTGCTTCTTGATGTGGTGGAATGACAGCTCTCTTTGAGTGGAATGACCGCCTCAGAACCCTGATGGTGGGTCCTGTGATTAGAGTGGCAGCTTCTGGATGGTGTGGATGAACAGCCCTTCCTGCCTGGAACGTAGGTCCCAGAACCCTGATGGTGGGTCCTGGGGCTGGAGTGGCTGCCTGTTTCTTGATGCGGTGGAATGACAGCTCCCTGTGAGCGGAATGATGGTCCCAGAACCCTGATGGTGGGTCCTGGGACTAGAGTGGGGGCTTCTGGAGATGTAGATGGACAGCCCCCCTGTGCCTGTAACATAGGCCCCAGAACCCCGACGGTGCATCCTGGGGCTGGGGTGGCTGTCTGCTTCTTGATACGGTAGGATGACAGTTCCCTGTGAGTGGAATGATGGCTCCAGAACACTCATGGTGGATCCTGGGACAGGAGTGGCAGCTTCTGGATGACGTGGATGGACAGTCTTCACTGCCTGGAATGTAAGCCCCAGAACCCTGATGGTGGGTCCTGGTGCTGGAGTGGCTGCCTGTTTCTTGATGCAGTGGAACGAGAGCTCTCTGTGAGCGGAATGACGGTTCCAGGACCCTGATGGTGGGTCCTGGGACTAGAGTGGCAACTTCTGGATGACGTGGATGGAAAGCCCTCCCTGCCTGGAATGTAGGTCCCAGAGCCCTGACAGTGGGTCCTGGGGCAGGAGTGGATGCTTGTTTCTTGATGTGGTGGAATGACAGCTTTCTGTGAGTGGAAGGACGGCTCCAGAACCTGACGGTGGGTTCTGGGACTAGAGTGGCAGCTTCTGGTATGCCAACCCTCCCTGCCTGTAATGTACACCCCAGAACCCTGATAGTGGGTCATGGGGCTGGAGTGGCTGTTTCTTGATGCGGTGGAATGATGTCTCCCTTTGACTGTAGCGTAGGCCCCAGAAGCCTGACGGTGGGTCCTGTGACAGGAGTGGCAGCTTCTGGATGCCGTATATAAGACCTAAATCTATCTTATCTAATCTAAATAAATGAAATATGAGGTAAATGTGTGGGAATGAGTGAAATTGGAGGAGGATGGCAATGGATTAGGAACACAAACTTCTGGGAGAGAGAGACTTCTGAAAATGCCTGCTGACAGGATCAGTGGCTAGCTCAGAAGGATATGGAAGGGGGGCGAGGGCAATTACTTTTGTTACTTGCTGCAGCTGCCTTACCACAAGCCCCATCGGCTCTGTGCAGCCTATGCCAAATGCAGACTGCAAAACCAGTGGTCTGAGGAAAAGAGGAATGGCAATTGGGCAGGCTTACTGCTAGTCCAAGCCTCTTCACCCCTGGTGCCAGTAAGTCTGCTCCTCATCTGCCTCCCCACATCCCTGGGCCTCCCAGTCACGTTTTTCCTGCCCAAACGTTGCCGAACTCACTGAGTGCAGCCGAACTGTTCAGCAGCTTCCGAGTTCAGTTCAGCCATTCGGTTCTGCCGTCCGAACGGGCCGAGTTCGGGCCAAGCACCAAACGCCCGAACTGCGTTTGCACATCCCTAATTTGAACTAACCACTATAACCATATAGCCCCATAACCATGCTGCCACCAAGCGCTGACTCGGGCTGAAACAAGCATCACATGAGATTCTCACAGCCCCTGGCAAGATCTTGTGGGCTCTTGCTGAGATTTTTGGCCATTTTTCACATCTACAGAGTGTATTTTAGGGTTCTCTAGAACCTTGTGAGATTTTGTACATGTGCAGAGCTGGTTTTCAACTGTAAGAGTTTTGCACAAGAATGGGTCGTGAATCAGCTGATTCTTGACCAGTTCTTGCTTTCATAAATCTCGTTCAGAACTGATTGTCACTGAAATTTGTGAGATTTTCAATGGCAAGTTTCATCTCTAGTGTTGACATGACATCAGTGAAGGTGCTAAGATTGTGGGGTCTCATTACTCTATTATTACCCCTGTCACGCTGGCCTTTCTTCTGTTTCTCTGGTTCTATTTCACTCTTACCTGGAAGACGTATACCAGTGGGAACTGCGTCTCCTGTTACAGCAAGGAATCCCCCTTTGATGAGTTCCAGCTGCGGCTTTGCTCACAGCCAGTGTAACATCCTGAGGGGGCATTTAGCTACACTGCTATCAACTTGGTACCTATACGCATCTCGGAGGCTAACTGTACTGGGTGTTGCTGATGTGATTCTGTATTGGGCTGGTTCATCTTTGCAGTTCCCCTGTCATCCCCAAACCTGGTCCTTACTAGGTCTGCACCAAATAGGCAATCCAAGTACTCGCGAGGATTTCCATAGTCCCAAGTACCAGGACTGGGTCTTCAGTCAGAACTTGGAACTTTTTCAGAGGGCCCAAAAATTGGAACTCCAGACCTTGGAACCCACAGTAAAAGTACAGTGCACAAAAAAGCAGACTAGCAAAAGTGAGACAATCACAAGTCAAACCCAGCAGCAGTGCACCTGCTTTAAAATAATTATGCCAGCCCAGCTGGCATAAATACCTACGAGGAACCAGATATACACTCCCAAGCAGTGCAGTGCAAGCAGCACCCACTTATTTTATAAAAAGGCATGGTTGCTTGGTTAGGTAACCCCCCCACCCCCAGCATTGCCCCTATGAAAGGACAGGCACCCCTCCCCCCAGACAAAATACTTACAGATCAGCAGTGTAGCACATAAATACATTCACCGAAGAGAATGGAAAATAGCCATATAGCCACTTTTAGTCTACCCCTGCCAGCCAATCAAAAACTGTCCTGTGGCTTCTCCATCACTCACCTGCCTCCTCCCATAGCTGTCTGCCTACTAAATATGGCACTAGGGGTGTGCACCAGGCCCCCATGTCATTTTCATTTTTCATTTTTTGTTTTTGTTATTCAAAAATGTCATTTTCATTATCGTTATTAACGACAATGTTGCTTTTGTTACCATTATTGTTTTTGTTATCATTTTTGGTATCGTTTTCATTATTGATAGTGATCGTGATATTAATATTGATATGTGTATGTTATCGGTATCAATATTCATTACCATTATTGATATTGTTATTGATATCAGTACCATTTCAAACAAAGATTTTATTTTTTATATTGGTATTGTTATTGATTCCTGTGCACAATTAATATTTATGTAAATCTAAGGGAGACAGGGGAAGGAAAAAGGGAAACTAGCTATCATCTAATCAATTATCTATATAACTATTCTAATCTAATCTATATGTCTACTACTGATCTATATATAATGTACAGGGGGAGAAAGGCAGGGAAAGGGAGAAGGTAAAATGTAGGGTATGAGGAAGGAAAGGTATTGGTGGGAATACTAAATAAATAAATAAATACATACAAAAATAAAATAAAATTAGGGCTAGGGAGGATTTTTTATGTGCAAGCACTACAGTTCTGTAAACGCAACCTGACCAGCAGAGCTCTCACACAACAGAGAGAAAAAAACTGGCCCTCTCATTATATAGGGTTTCAGTGCCGCCCTCCCCCAGAGCCCCCCTAATTTGTTGTGGGAGGCAGCAGGCCTTGAGCAATAACAGAGTTTCATGAGACTGCTGGGGCCCGCTTGCACTGCTCTTTGGTTAGGGATACATCCATCAGATACTGCTGAGCTGCTCACCCCTCCCAACACAGGCATAGTTCAAGAGTTCAATCCTTTTAAGACTCTGAGATGTCTGCTCCCTCCTCCCCTCTCTACATTTCCCCTCCAAAACCTAACTGTCAAAGCATGAATAATTATGACAATGATAACGACATTGTCGTTTTTGTTTCTTGTTATTGTTTTTGTTATCATTTTTGTTATTGTTTTCAGTATCATTTTTAGTATCGTTTTTGGTATTGATATCAGTATCTATATCGATATCATTATCGATATTGTTACCATTATCGGTATTCGTGGTTGTCGTTTTTGGTATTCTCGGTTGTCGTTTTTGTTATCATTGTCGTTATTATCATTATATCATTATTGTAATAATGAGAACCACATTCACATCCCTATATGGCACTACCTTTCATTTCCTAGTTCAGAGAAGCTAGGGTCAACCATCTGGGTCACTACAGTTATGTGCACAATGGTGCCTCAATCACTCAATCGAGGGTTACGAAGTTTCTGAGCACCAGCATTGGTCCTCAGAACCTCGGAACTCAGAAATTCAGAACCAATTACCATTATCCCCACTGAATTCTGAACAAAATTGAGTACCGAGTCTCAGCTCTAGTCCTAAACATTGTAACCCTGCCTAGCCATATTACATGACAGCAGGTGAGCAACTTGCATTCTGGACTTGAACTCTGACCATTTTTCTTTGACTGTTTGGGCTTTTCAGATAAATTTAAAACAAACCTTCTTTTATAACTATAAATATAAATAAATCAAACTGATACATCTTTGGTTGGCAGATCTACTGGTTAAGAACTGAGGAAACTATGCTGTAGCCTCTCTGCTCTTTTTTCACAAGGCCAACAATGACACCTTGATAATGATTCTTGATATGAATAAAAATTACTTTTCTTTTATTGATTTAGAACCCTTCTGCTACTGCTGACCACTCCTGACTTTCTACATTTTAAAGGGCTGCTTCATAGGCTTCCACAGACTAGAAAAAACTCTGATCTTTCTCAGACGTTGGTGTTCTCTTTATAATAAGGTATTATATTAATAATACATGTAAAGCTTATTTAAAATATCAACTAAAGTACTGGAATGAGAAAAAGGAATCTCCAAACAGTTCTCCGGCTGAAAATCAGAAGGATTAAGCTAATGCAATGAACTCCAGGGAGGCAGTTCTCTTAGGTCAAGAAGGGATTCACAAGGCAGTGGCTAATCATACCTTAACTGAGATACTAATGACCCCCTTTTTCAGTGTTCTTGGTTACCTGCAGCTTCCACTGAAGTCTATATTAACAGCACAGGCAATGCAGAGGGGAAAATCAGGAAACAGTTGCCCTTCAGACATAGTACACTGCAGTGCAAAACACACACACACAATACTGTCAATGAAACAATATATTTGTCCAAATGTTTTGGTTGCAACATTTTTTTATTAATTCAACATTTGAATATAATGAGCTGATCATTTGGAAAAAGGCACTAGCACAAGTAATGTCTACTGCTCACAAAGTAATGGGCAAAGTAGTTACGTCCAAAAGTGCAATTGTGGCAGTTAGCCCCTTTTTTTGTTTTTCCTCTTTGAAAACTGTGCATTTAATTTATTCACTCTTCCAATTATTTATCAAATGATTATACCAACTTATTCCAGTTTGTGGCCAACTGTTTTAGTTTCCTTGGAAATTCTGATGCAGCTTGCCCTCGTACATCTTCTGAACAACCTTGTTTGACTGGCATTGCCACCTTTTAGTTTTACCAGTATGTCATATTATTATTATTATTATTAATAATAAGTACTGTATATGTTCAATTCAGCTTCTTTAATTGATTTCAAGAAGACGATAGTCAATCAAGACGTTTTTCATATTCATGTCATTTTTCAAAGAGAAATAATGAAATGGAAATGTTGAACATGAATTTATTCTAATTAAAAGCATATTTATCCAAAATTGTACTACACTTACAGCAAAGCTTGGCTGAGCCTGTGGGGTACTTTTAAATGGAAACATGTTTTGGAGTAAATGAAAAGTAATATACAGATCAATTACATTATTTAAATCATGTTACTGTTACCATTATAATAGTAAACTGGAATCTATTAAGCTAAAATTCTGTGATTTGCTGGATTAAACTACATGGATATGAATGTCTCTAAAGCTAAGCTGCCAAGGAACCGAAAAGAGTTCCAGGAAGTAAAGCTTTCAGTGCCACTCATCTAGAAAAATTGAACTCTCAACCAAACCCCAGCCCACAACTCCGAGTTGTCACAATTCATTTCTATTATTTCAGGAAATGCAAACGTTTCCTTGTATTCATCAATGTAAAAGCAGACACACATAAAGCAAATAGTCATGTTTAATATTATTTATTGTTTACTCGTATAGTGCACATTCTTTCCAACCAGGGCCATTGTAGGGCTGGAACGGATTATCCAGGTGGATTCCATCTCTGACGGATCCTCCCAGTCCATTCCATGTCCAACAAAATGTGGACTAGACTGGATCCAGTCACCATTCCTCTGGAGGGAAGAGTCACTGGGGTCCAATAGCAAAGGGCAGGGAAGCATTGGAGTAGGGTCAGGGACCCATGTTCACTGCATTTTCCCCATTGCTGCCAATGGGGAAAATACAGTGAAGAAGAGTCCATGAGTATGGGCCACACCAGGTGGGCAGAACAAACTGGTAGGGGTCACCTGCCAGCCCACTCAGGTGGCACTTCTGGCCCTATCTTCCTGCTCCAGTGCAACTCCTGCCCCTCTGGACAGCAGTACACTGCCTCCTCAGCCACTGCTATGGGGTCCCCAACCTCTTCCTGATCCTAGCAAGCAATCCCTGCTCTCCTGGCTCTGGCACCACTAGTCAACCCCACCCTCAGTGTTATCCCTACCACCCTTGTTCTGTCCACACCTGCCCTAGATTGCTCCCGATTTCGGCTGGTCAGGCTCCAGCTCGTAATGAAGGCTGCAAGAGGGAGAAGTCTCATTGGAAGCCCTCTGGGGTTCCCACTGATGGCAGCAGTGGGGGCTTCCCAAACCAATTGTTCAGAGCACCTTCAATAAAATCAAATATAATAATAAATACCATTCAAACCAGATTAAAAAAAACTCCCCAGTCCCCAAACCCAAGCCCATCTGTGGCCACCCCCACCTCCTGTTTTCTCACCCAGGGGAGTCCCCATCCCCTACCCTGCCTGCTCCTATGCTCCACTCTCACCAAAGGATGTTGGCATTCTCTCCCACCCACCTTTCAATGTTAATCTTTCCCTAATGCCCATATCACTCCCTCCATACAGATAGTGGGAGGCCATAGCTTGGCTTACAACCCCCTTTATCATAGGAATAATAATATCTCTGAAAGGTTACTGAAAGTTGGTTTTTTAAAATTTAGAAAAAATGAAACCACCATTTTACTAGTAAATTATAGCCAAATATTTGAAAAGGTCAGTGAACTGGTTAAGAAAGAAGTCTGAGTAATGAATTAAAATCTTCCGACAAAGACAAGCATATCATACATATATTGAATAGTCTATGCAGAAAAATAACCTGAAGGTAACATTTCTTCCTTAAGTGGGTAAATCCTTAAAGGTTATGAACTGAGGATGTTAATAGAGAAAAGCTCAGAATGTTTATATTACAAAGTATCCCCACAGACACCTCTAATTAAAGACTCACTTTAAATTATCCACTTACTGTTAAGGGGGGAGGGGGGGAATCTTTGGAAGGATACCAACTAGTGTTCATCTACAACATACATTTTTGCCAAGCAAAGGTGTTGTCAAAGGATGTTAAGAAACCAGAGGTGACATCTACCTCTAGAATCAACACAGTAAATAAAAGAGCTAAAGGTTACAAAGCTACTATACCAGTTTTTTCAAAATCCCTAAAAATGCAATCTGTTGTAAAGCGTGGAAAGTCATTTATGGGGCAAAGAACATTAGTGGTGGTTTTTAAAAAAATAAAAAAGATAAAATAAAACCACCTTGGGATTGACTTACAAATTAATTCTCAAGTGAGTAATGCCACTGATTTGAATAGGATTGTTTTTATGAATAATGATTTTCAGCATCAAGCCCATTCCCCGGCCCCCCATCAGAATAATATTTTTTTTAATGTAACAGTACATTTCGTATAGTATCTATGTTGAGTCAGCTAAAATCCCAGAGTTTCAGGACTTTGACCACTTTCTCACGGGGCAATATGTGCAGCATTTGGCTCCATGAAAAACTCTGGGAGGCAAATGTTGCACAGCTTTTGTCTAATGGGAAAGCAAAGCTGTGCAGCTGTGCTTCCAAAAATGCAGAAGATACAGAGCTGGAAAATCAAGCTCTGTATCCTCCACATGATCGGAGGCAAAGCTGCGTGGCTTTGTTTTCCCATGAGACAAAAGCTGCGCAGCATTTGCCTCCCAGAGTTTTTCCCAGAGCCAAATGCTGTGCATATTGCCCCGTGAGAAAGTGGTCAAAGTTTCTCTAACTAAAAACATGTTTAACACTGGAGCAAACAGCCTAGGTCTCCACCTGAGAGAAAACTGTTTTACAACTTTTGGGGGGATGGAAAGATATTGGGTAGGGCTGATGCGAAATCAGCTGTTACCGCTCCGCGATTCCATTCCTAAACCTCGGCATCCCTGTTTGCGCCTCGCATAATTTCGTTCTATACTCCTCTATTCTGCATTATTTTCTCTACAAGAATTCGCGGATGTGAAATGTGTGTGTATCACCGCTTCCTTCATCGTTACCGTTGCCGTATACAATAAGCGGTATTTTCCCGCATTTCGCAAATTTAAT
>QEPC01012651.1:170062-196986 GCA_003113815.1 Sphenodon punctatus | reverse complement strand
ACTTGGCCAAACAGCCAAAAATAGCACTATCAATACCGAATACACATTTTTTTTGTTTGACCCTGAAACCACCCCTGGTCTCCAGGACTTCCTGGTGCCAGGAAGTCTGCTCCTCAGCTGTCTCCCACTTCCAGTCACATTTTTTCCACCCCCGAACTCATCTGAACTCATCCGAACTTGAGCTATGTCCACAACGGACATAGCTATAAAAGGTGCATGCAGAGCAACTGCAATGGAGTGGGTGTTAACACGTGGGCTGGGAGTCCACTGTAACCTCCCACCCCCTCCAAGCTGTCCCATGCTTTCCCCTAACAGCTGCTTCCTGTGGGCTTTGCGAGGACCCCAGCAGATGGGCTGGTGATTCCCCTGGCCATGGTTTGCCCGTGTGCTGCCCCCACTCCACCATACAGTTACAGCTGCTCCCATGACCACTCTAGACTGTGACCATAATTCTATGGGTGAAAACAGACATGACACTAACTCCACTTTAAAATCAGTTTTTTTCTTATGCATGTTGCAGGGCTGTATAGGGCACCAATACAGCCCTGCAGCATGCATAAGAAATGTTAAAATGGAGTTAATGTCATGTCTGTTTTCACCTTATGGTGGAGAACCTGGCCTGCCCCTCTCCACCCATCAGATGGGAGGTTGCTCCAGGGCATAACATTGTCCTGGTTAAGGTTGGGGTACCCCGCACGATGTGCTCCACCTTTCTGGGAATGACATCGTGTGGAGATACCCAAGGTCAAGCCCAGATGAGGATGAACATCTGGCAGCTGCCCTTCACATGGGTGGGTAAATCCAGGGTAAAGTGGGTCAATGTGGGGTCCCATCTCATGTAATAATACCCAGCTTGAGAGCTTGGGGCGGGGAGTTCCACACGCATATGGAATATATGCATAGACAAATGGGTGATTAGGGGGGCACATTCCATCTTCTACACCACAACCCACTCAAGCCTAGATATACCTCTTCAACACATCTCTGGTGACCCTAAATTAGAGCTGAAATGGGTAAACCCATCAAATTTGCAGTACCAAAACTACCGCTCACAGTTCAGGTACCTTAAAGTTCCCAAATAACTAATTAGACTTTTAATTAAACTCTACTACATATTTAAGATGAAGTTAAACTTTTGGAATCAGTGTTGACTGTTATAGATTCATAGTGTATCAGACTGGGAAGGGATCTTGAGGGTCATCTAGTCTAACCCCCTGCTTGGATGCAAGATGACAACTACAACATCCCTCACAGATGAGGGATGACTATTTAGTTTGTTTTTGTTTTTCTTAAACCTTCCAGTGATGGAGAGCCTGCAACCTCCCAAGGCAATTTGCTCCATTGTTGAACAATTTCTACTGTTAGGATTTTTTTCTTCATACATAAACTTCATAATATTATCATGGCTTGAAACTTTTCCTTTTCCTTAACACTCTGTCTTCCATAGTCCCCTTTTGGTCCATGTTTCCTTTCTTCCCTACCTCCTCCATCCTTTTCTGCATCTTACCAGTCTCTTCCATCTCTCTTCTGTCTCTCCCAGAGCTCCACAAACACTCAAGAACATAGACCACATTCCCTGTAGGCTTTGCTCATGCATCCCTGTCACTCCTGGACTTCTACCTCTTAGGGCGTTTATAGATGAGACAAAAAAGGCGGCTGATCCTTTGATCAGCCGCCTTTGTTTGCGCTCGTCTAATTGCCTAGCCAGGGTCTTACCCCTCGTTGGAGGGGGCAGGCGATCCTGCCCCCTCCAAGGCGGATTCCCAAAGTGCCGGCTTTATGCCGCACTTCTGGGTTCCGTGGGCGAGTGCACATGCGCGGAAGGGTGCGCATGTGTGAAGGGTGCGCATGCGCGGAAGGGTGTGCATGTGCGGAAGGGCACGCATGCGCACTCGCACTCTGCGCCGTGTCTGAACATCAGGCGGGGGAAGAGATGCCGGCGCAGGACGATCCTGCTTTTCAGCGGGATCATCTATAAACGCCCTTAGTATGTCTTCCAGCTGTATCCCATTCCCCTTTAAATTTTGCTTAAGTTCTTTTTATGTTTTTTATTGCATTTTAATATTGCATATTTTATTTTTTTGTAAGCCACCCCGAGATGCCGTAGGCATGAGGGGGCGGCTAAAAATGTAAATAAATAACTAACTAAATAAATAAATAACTCAGAACCTACTACCTCTGGCTCAACTAAGCATCTGAAGTGTAAAAGCCAAGAAAAAGCATGTTTGTTTGCATGTGTAGACATTTATAGATATTTATGTGGATTGATATGAATAAAATTAATTAATAAATAAGTTTTCATGTTTTTGTTAAGCCAGTTGTGTAGTGGTAGTACAGGATAAAGCCACATATAGCAGGAAGGATGTTGAGGAGAATAAGCAACAACGTTTTCAAAATGTTTCTGATGGGGAATTACCAAAAGCCTTTGCTTAAATTTTCCTTTATGATTTCCCAGTAAAGATATTATCTCCAGCAAGAAAGGCTAGATTTATTATTTATTATTATTATTATTATTATTATTATAAATAGAAGCTTTGATTATCATTGTTCCAGCTGTGGGGGTTTTAAGAAAGCAAGACTGGCTATAAAATCAAGAGGATTGGTGAGCCTTCATTGCATAGTTGCAGGGGGCTATTTAGTTTGGGGTGCTGGGTGTGAAGGAAGAAAATTATATTTATAATGAGAGGCTAATTTCAACTGTAGTAAACACATCAAAATAAGCCTCCAACCTGGCATAGCTCCATTGTCTAGTTCATCAAATAATGTGACTGACAGTCTCTCTTCACTCCTGCTATTGTGAGAGTTTAGGCTAAATTCTGAATTTTCTCCTTCCTGATTTTTAAGGCATGATAATGAATGCTCACTTTATCTTAAAGTAACAAAAATAGAGTATTTTATCAAAATGGAAGCTTATCCATCTTCCAAACTGCAAAGTATTTTTCTTTTCTGCAGCGAATAAACTACTAATAATTCTAGGTTCCATGCAGGCATTTATTTTGTATATGTATATGTATATATATATATATATGTATATATATATGTATATATATATATAAATCTGCTTCCTAAGGAAAACATACTACCTCTGTAATGTACTATGTGTGTTCCATCAAACTAACCTTTCCTCCTCTACTAGCTTTTATCTGAACAGGTTATTGACATTCCAAGAGATTGGCAATATTCAGAGAATATACAGGAGTGTTTACTTTAAAAAAAGAAACTGTTCAATCAAAGAAGGGAGACAGCTAGCACTTTCATCTAAGCCAAAGTCATCTCAATGGGAAGTTTTCTGCAGCATACTGCTCTCTATTCTGAATTGTTACCATGCTGTGCCTGTCTTATTTTTAGCCAACAAATACAGTTCATTGCTTGTAATATAATTTGCGGATTTTTATAATAGACATATGAATTATTAATCTGCCTTTCATTTGTAACTTTTGATGTTGTAACTCAGTAAAGAATAGAGAGCAAGAAATCAACACGCAAACAGTAATAGGTTTCCTAACATCAAATAGCTAGGATAGTAGAGTTACGAGAGATTGTGCTCATATTATGCTGTGGAGCTTCGGTGACCATAACAAAAATGCATACTCAATTTCTCTTCCAGGGCTGAGGTGTATTCCTGAACGATTATATATTATCATGATCTGTTATCAGAGGAGGGACGGTTTCTTATTATATATAGTTCAAAAACCATCACATTTCTGAGTCTCACGTTATTCAGACAGGATGTAAAAACATTTTTCTGAAGTGTTATCTGTAGAACTGACAGAGTAACTTCTATATCCTCCCAGAAAGACATTGTAATAAGAGAATCCTCCTTAGGAAAAGCTTTTGTACTTCTTTAAGTTTCAATCAACATTATTTTTTATTTAACATAATGGCATCTTATAATTTGAGATTGATCTTCTGTGGTGTATGGAATTCAGTTAGTCAAAAAGGAGAACAACAGTTTTACAAACAATCCCAAATTCTGAAATTAAAACTGACATGTAGAAATCTGGAAAAATCTGTTAAATTTTTCCAAAAGTCAAAAATGTTAAAATTGAATCTAATTTTGAAAACACCAAGTGAACAAAAGACTTAGACTTCAGTGCAAAAAAAATCTTTGAGAAATACTTCATTTTTACATTTATTTCATTTTATTTATTTATTTAAAAAAACTTTTACCCCATTCCCTCCTGCCCACATGGCAGCTCAGGGCAGCTAACAATTAAGATAATACAATATAAAAACAGTTAAAAAATTTAACACACATAAATAAAATTTATAAAACTATCAGGAGCAGAACAAATTTTCCCCACCCTACCAAACCCTTCCCACCCTCCCCATCTCCCTCCCCAAAGGCCTGGTGGAAGAGCCAGGTCTTACACTGTCTCTGGAAAGAGGGGAGGTCTGGGGCTAGGCGGGCCTCCATCGGGAAGAAATTCCACAGCCTAAGAGTGGCTACCGAGAACGCCCTTCCTATCGTTGCCACCCAGGAGACCCGGGGGACCTCGAGTCAGGCATCCCCGGCCTACCTCAAGGGTCGCACCATGGCCTGGGGAGTGAGGCAGTCTCACAGGTAAGCAGGCCCCAGGCTGTTTATTTATTTATTTATTTATTTATTTAAAACATTTCTGAGTCGCTTCATAAAAACGTACAACTTCATAAAAACATTCAATAAAAACATCTTAAAAACAACACAATAAATGTAAAACTTAAAACAGGATTGGGAAACACAATAATAAAAATAAAACAAAGGTAGGGGAGAGCCAACACCCTAACCCACCCTCCCCCACAAGCCCTCCAGAATGTCAAAAGGCTTGGGGCCAGGCGAGCTTCCTCCAGGGCTTTAGGGCTTTATATATTAACACTATCAATAATCTTTATAGGTTAATGCAATTTCAGGATGTTTCTTTTTGAAATCCCTGTGCTTCCCATTTTAGCCATTCCAAATACAAAGTACACTGCCTAGGGGGGATTTCTACTGCCTGCTATCTTCCAGTCCTGGAACATCATTTTAGATGTTGAGACTACACTATCAAGAAACCATTTCAAATCTTTGCAAGAAAAAAATAGAGAAATTAAGTTTATCACAAAATCTTTTGATGTCATAGTTGCATTTTTATCAAAATCATCATCATCATCATCAACAACACAACTCTACTGAAAAGCTTTACGTTTAAGTCAGATCTAAAGCCCATTAAAGTCAGTGTATAGACAGTAATTGAACAGAATGGGTTCTGTATCAGACTCTTATCGATTGCTGTACTGAAAGAAATAGGCTCAAAGAGTAAAAAGTGTTCACATTCTCTGTAATTGGACAATATAAAACGTAACAGTGCTTACAGTACCAATAACACCTGAGCCTGCATTTTTGCATAGCAAACACATGTGCAATGCAAGAAAATAATCAAAGACTTTATTGAACAGGAAATTGAACAGAGAAAAGGAAATCTGAACTGGACCAAAGCAGGAAACCACATCTGTGCGACTGCGACACACCCACCCTATAATAATAATAATAATTAATAATTAATAATGCTGGGGGTCTGCCATGACTGGTAGCCATGGCTGTGCCTCATTGGCTGTCATGACTGCCTGTCATGGTGGGAGGTGTGGTTCTGGGAGCACAGCACAGTGGGTCAGCCACTCGCACATTTTTTGTGCTTGTGGCCCTAACCATGCCAGCTGGATGGCTCTCTGGCAATTGGCACATCTTCAGTACCCCAACCTGACCCAGACAATCTCAGCTGGAATTTTCCACCCCGAGCAGCCTGGAAAGCAGATCCACCAGCCGCACTTCTGTTTTTACCCAGAGTTTCTTAGTTAAACACAGTCCTTGTGCGGAGAGAAGTATTTAATTCAGTTGTGCCCTATGCATAATTCTTTTACTGGAATAAATTAATTTGATACTGGGTGCTTTTACATCCACAGCATCCACAGCTCTGTTCTACCTCACACCTGGACAGCCCATCCATCTAAAGGCAGATCACCAGATGTGCAGGAAGGGTAGAAGCAAAGCAGAGATGATTCCTGCTCTGCTCCAGCCCTGCTAGTGGTGCTCCGGAACATCCCAAAGCACCACCAGTGGGGAGGGGCACCCAAACCTGGGGCACCAGTCAGAGGCAGAGCTGAAGTCCATCTACTCACAGATGGCCACTGCAGCTCTAATCCTAGCTGGGGGTTGTCCTGGGCAATGCCATAGAGCTTTGGGCAGCAACCTAGAGTGGCAACCGATACACCCACAGCTCTATGGTATGGGGGTGGGGTGCTGCATGGGCAGACTGTGGGCCACAACAACTGCTGGGTCTGTATAAACCTGGCACAGATGGGGCTGCATGTAGGGGATGCAGGGCTGACTACCCCCGGAGCAGGTTAAAGGGTGGCCACCCCCAGATCCATCTAAAGACACTCAGTATAACTAGTGGCCAATCATATCCTCCTTCCTGTTATTGAAACACACAAGAAATAGGAAAGAAAGAATAGGGAAAGGCAAGAAAAATGGTTCCCTGTTGCTGCCATTAGGCATAGGAACAGTCAGCAATGAAAGTGCTCACGCCAGTCAGGTTATCTCTGGGATGTGGTTTGCTTCTCTGATCCAACATTATCTTGCATATGTTCATTTTCCTCCTTCAGTCAGTGATAGTAGTCTTAGGATAATGTCAGAGAATCTGTGAGAGAAAGAAAAACAGGACAATAATGGAAGGGGCAGAAAAAATTAACTAAAGTGGGAGGGCAGACAAGCAAAAGGATTTTCAAATGTCTGGACTGGTGATGGGTTACTGGTCCTCAAAGGTTTCCATGCATCATGACTGATGGTACAAGTCACTAAAGCACAATGAAATTCACATGTCATGATATCCCTTTGTTCCTTCTCAACCCACTCTTAAACAAGATTTAATAAGGAAGAGATAAGTGACTGGGCCCAGTTGGTACAACAGAAGCTAACAATATACAATGGTTAGAAGAGGGATTGGGTGTCAGATGTTGTGGATTCTGTTCCTATCTCTGTAATTGACTAAATGTTTCACTTTGATTTTATTTATTTATTTATTTATATTTGTATCCCACCCTTCCCTGAAGGCTCAGGGCAGCTCACAAAAAATATAAAATATACAATATAAATACAATTTAAAATACATTTAAAATGCAATCCCCCCCAAGACCCAACCAACTCCCACCCTCCAATAATTTCCCACCTAATCACCCATCCCATCCTCTCCCCCCCACCGCCCCAATTTAGCTCCCACTACCAAAAGCCTGATGGTACAAAATGATTTTACATTGCCTCTAGAAGGCCACCAGGCTTGAACACATGTGGAACTCCTCAGGGAGGGAGTTCCACAGCAAAAGTGTGACAGCTGAGAATGCCCTCCTCATAGTAGAGACCCAACAAAAAACTGGAGTCTCTAAGAAGGTGCCAGCCAATTGCAGAGGCTAAGATGGGACACGGGGAGCCAGACGTTCACTCAGATAGATGGGGTTATTCCTTTTAGGGCTTTAAAAGTTATCACCTTCAGCTGTGCCTGGAAGACTATGGGCACCCAGTGCAGCAAACAGAGCACTCGTGTTATGTGCTCATGGTAACACGTCCCTGTAGGGAGGCGAGCCACTCCATTCTGCACCAGTTACAAGCCTCCAAACTATCACCAAGGACAGTTCCACATAGAGTGCATTACAGCAGTCCAGCCTCAAGGTGATGAAAGCATGGACAGCAGTGGTCAGATTTAAGTCCAAAAAAAAAAGGCCGAGGCCTCCTCACCAGCTGGAGTTGGTGAAAAGCGCTACTGGCCACCACCGCAAGCTGGTAATCCAGGTGCAGCAAAGGATCCAGAAGTACTCTGAGGCTGCAAACCCAATCAACCAGAGGGGCCCGGACCCCATAAATAAGAGGAGTCCTAATCCTCTTCAGGGCACAAGACTGGCTGACCATCTGCATATACACATTGAACAAGAGGAGGGACAGAATGGAACCCTGAGGGACCCCACAAGGGAGACCCCAAGGAGATGATGATCAATCGCCCACCACCACCAACTGGGACCTCCTGGCCAAGAAAGAGCGGAACCACACAAGAACAGTCCCACCCACTCCAGCCAGGTCCTGCAGGCGAGTCAACAATGTAATGTATTTTCAATTATAAACCTAAGATATTTTGGCTATCTGTGTTTAAATGTATTAACTTAGAGTCTTTATATGTTAACTTTCTGTTTTAATGTAAGCTAATTGTGACTTACATAATAGAATTTTAGAATCAGCTTTTGTGACTAGCTAGATCTAAATAGGGCCCCATAAAAAGCACATTCCTTTGTGTTTTTTCTAAACTTCCCAAATGACATTTGGCTGTTACTAAGGAGACCACCACATAGATGAGCCATAAAACAGGCTCTCTGAAACTTTCCCTCTGGTCTAAGCTAAGGCCATAAAGAGGCCCATTCCTGTTCTGACTTCTTTTGATTTACTTAAGATTTTCTCCTAGCCTAGGAGTCTGGAGTGTTATCTCTAGGTGTCTAATTGACAGATAGTTCTATTCATAAGATATCTCCTAGACTGGAGAGGAGTATCTTGTTAGTTCTTTCCAGCCAACATATTTATTAAATTTATGGTTGAGATAAATATTGAAAGGTCTGGATTTTCTCTCTTTATCTGACAATTATCTCTGATAAAAAATACAAAGCCTCTCTTCATTTCAGAGCTTGAGGAAAGTCAAAACTTTTATTGGTCTCTTTACAAGAGCCAATTAGAATCCAGTGTATCTCCTTACTGACTGACGTGTATCTGGTGTCAGCGTGACAGCCTAAGGATAGAAACTCCCCTAGTATTCCATCCTTTAAAAGGAAAGACACAAAGAGATGATTTTCAGACTGAAATCCTAAATATTATTGGGTTTCTTTCTCATTCAACATCTTTATGGCAAAGGGATGGATCTGGACTGTATGTAAGATATAACTTCTTGATATCTTTGAGCCAATGAATTGTGCAAATGTTAAGCTTTTACAAGCTTTTTCTTAAGATAGAAATGTTTTAAGATCATGTAACTTTGATTGGCCATCATACCATTCAATCTAAGATACTGATGCTTTCTATTTATATTTAAGTAAACTTTGCATATATTTTTATAATCCAAAAGTCTCATGTTCCATTATTATAAATGAATTGTCATTTACAATACTTCCTTTGCTAGCTGGACAACAAAGTGAAGTGTAAACTCATAATATACAATTTTGGGAAAAGTGCAGCCCAATTTAGTTTGACTAGTTCACCTAAGCTCCATAGCTCACTTTCCCTTTGTAATTTATGAGAAAAAATGCAAAACTTGACAACACCACCTCATGATCAACCGTATCAAAAGCTGCCGGAAGATCTAAGAAAATCAACCGGCTAGTGTTTCCCCAGTCGAAATACAGTCAAAGGTCATTGACCAAGGCCACAAGTGCAGTCTCCATGCCATGACCAGGATGGATCCTGCAAAGGATCCAGGAATCTGATAGCATCCAGATGCACCTGAAGTTGATGAGCCACCACCCATTGAATAACCTTCCCTAAAAAGTGTCAGACCCTGGCAACAGGGCCTGAGGATTTGGGGTAGGGTCTTTCCTGGGGTCCAGCAGCACACCCGTATCTGTGGCGGTGCTGGGGGTGCGGAAGCAACAGACCCCTGCAGCACCCCCGCTGCTCGAAACCCCAGTGGTACCATCAATGAAGCCCCTTCCAGGGCTAGGAAAGGCGGGGAAGGTAAATACGCTGACGCCACAACAAGCAGCGGTGGAGCAGAGCAGCACAGCTGCCAGTGTCAGTCCTGTCCAAGCACGTTGCGCCTAGTCACACCGCTCACACCACAGCCCCAATGCTCAGAGTGTCTGCGCCACCATTCCTGCAGGCAGCAGGATATAAAAGGAGCTCCTTACTCCCAGCTCCTGCCAGTGAGTGATGCCTTGAGCCTGTGAGACTGGCCCCCTTGTTTGTTGTACTTGTGTTGCGAATGAACCCCTACCCTGAGAGAGAGAGACTCATGTGCAAGACTGGTGAGTGGAAATATTAATGTGTGGAGTATCTATTGCCCTGGTGCACCACCCTAGTTACCTGGTCCCCCATCCTTGTGTGCCCATCCTATTCCCCATCTCCTACCTTTTGGGGCTCTGGACACCCTTCCCTACCACTTCCCTTCTTACCCTGATCTCTTGGTCCTGGTCCCCATTAGGGATGTGTGAATGCGGTTCGGAAGTTCGGAGTTCGGACCGAACTTGGGCTGTTCAGATGACCAAACTCGAACCTGAATGAACCGAACCTGATTCCGAACTCCGAACGACCGAACAGTTTGGTCAGTTCCGATCGCGTTTGGATTAGTTCAGGTGGCAAAAATGTGTCACTGGAAGGCAAAACATGACAGGGAGGGGGAGTCAACTGAGGAGCAGACTTCCAGGCACCAGGGGTGGAGAGGCTGGTCCTTCACTGTCCAGCTGGTCCCTCTGGTGTGTAGCATGCGATTCATCTTTGACTCCTCCATCTACTTTATGCCTCAGTTCTTGGCTATTGCTAAATCCTTTTGCTTGGCTCTATATAATACTGCTAAATTCCAGCCCTACCTTACTGTTTCGGCTGCAAAAACCCTAGTCCATGCTAGGGTCACTCTAGTCATTCTTTTCCCTTGACTACTTCAACTTCCTCCTTACTGGTCTCCCTGCTCTGATCTCACCTACCTCATCTCAGTTCAACGCTACACTACTAAAGTCATCCACCCTTGCCTGTCGCTTTGACCACTGTCAGCCTTTCCACTCCACCCTACACTGGCTCCCTTTATGTGAACGCATTTAGCACAAGCTCCTGGTCTTCTCCTTCAAGGCTCTTTATGGCCTTGCTCCCCCATATCTCTCTGCTCTTTTATCCCACCACAATCCTGCCTGGGAGCTTGGCTTCTCCTCTTACCGCACCCTCACCTGCTCATGACCCCCTTGCTCCTCTAAACATCTTCCCCCCTTCTCTCTTGCTGCCCCTCATGCCTGGAACTCCCTCCCTGCATGCATTCACTCTGCTCCTTTCCACTCAACTTTCAAATCACTCCTGAAAACCTACATCTCTCATCAGGCCTTCCCTAGCTCATCATGAGTAAAATTGTGTCCTCTTCCCGCTCTTTCAGAATCTAGTTCCCTGTAACTAAGTGAAGCACGTGCACCTGCAACTTCTCAACTACATGAATGTATTCTTCTCTCTTGCAGTGTTCACCTCTCCCTTGTTTCCTCCTCCCTTGTCTCTTAGATTGTAAGCCCCTAATGGGTAGAGACCTGTCTATAACGATTGATTGTAAAGCTCCTGGTATCCAGCTGTTGCTATATAATTTATAATTATAATTATTTATATATAATAATATTATATAATGATATATATATATATATATATATATATATTTTTTAAAAACAACCTAAAGCAATTTACAATAATATTCCAAAACAATAGTCACATTGTCTGTGTGATTTTTTTATAAGGAATGACTATGATTAATGAAGCAGGTGCATGGCAGGTTTGACCTGTAACAACATAGCTACTGTAAACCGACAGTCTATTATATTGAAAATGTAGTATGGAGTGGCAGAAGTGACCAACAAACTTGTTTTCTCTTGTGACCCATAACTAACCCTGCACTACTGGGATTACGGCTATTATGGAGAAAGAATAATACAAGTGAAAATTGTTGCATTTGACTACAGTCTTATTGCAGCCCATCTTTTAATAGCTCCTCTATAAAGAAATGAAAGCAATCATGAGTTTACAGCCTTTATCAGCAGGACAGGAATAACCTCGGTAACAAAATGGCATGATAGTGAATTTATGCTGAGCTTGTATAAATTTAGTTTTATATGGCATTGCATCTGAAGCACTATGCTATAGTGCCATTATAGCCCTTAAAATCTATTCTCCTTTTATTAGTCTTACAGTGTTTTGATGTTTAAAAACATATGATTTTGAGTGACCATCAAAATATTTAAGTATTTAAATGACTAAAGCTTATATCTATACTCCAGGCAAATGTATAGCTGCTCTTAAAATTCTGTCTACAGGCAAGGACCTTTCAAAGCCAGGCATACTGTTTTTGCATTTTATTCATTTCACACCAAGTGCATCGGATCTCTTCTATTATCTGGGGTTAGGAGTGCTTGAACACTCCCATGAGGTTAGAATTCCAATATGGAGACATGAGGGTGAGCACTTTCTAGGAATTTGTCTGATTTTTAGTCTGCTGGGTAAATTCACTGCAAGACATGGGTTTTCTCCATGCTATTTTCCTACCTTCTCAGCAGAATATTACGTACACTTGGTATCACTATTAATTCTTGACAGTGAAACACTGCAGATTTAAAATGATCTGAGTAAATTTATTGCTTGTGTTAGGTGCAAGTTTAATAGCTGTGGAAACTGAATTAATCCACTTCTATGATCTAGACTAGCCTACTACAGAACCTGTAGGACACACAAAGTGTCATATGTTGTTATGCCAAGTATGTGTTCAGTATTGCCTACAGACCATTCTGAACATGTACATGGTTGACGAGACGTACCAGCTTCTGGGTAGCTAAATGAACATACAACTGCTACCCATAAGCAAACATAGGAGGCAAGGTGGGAGACTTTCCAGGAGCAGCAATGATGATGGCAGGAGGTTACAGGAAGCAGAGATAGTGGTAGCGGGAGCAGTGGTAGTGGCAGTATCAGTGGTGGCAAACATGGCAGTGGCATGGCCTTACTGTTGCTCTAAGGAACACAACACTGCTGTTTCCTGGGACCTGCTGTGCAAAGGCTACTCCTAGAGTCTAGTTAAGTGTGTGGGGTGTGGTGAAAAATGGGGAGAGCAAAGCTGCATGCAGGGCAAGTGAGTATTCCATGCATAGCGGGGTGCTAACAGACATTATGTTAGCTGCATGTTGAACACCTGAATTCATAGCTATCATAACATTCAACAACTAGGAATGTGCGAACGCATTTTGGATGTTCGGAGTTCAGCCCGAACTTGGTCTGTTCGGACATTCGAACTGAACATCCAAACCGAACTCGAAAACGGCCGAACAGTTGGGTCATATTTGGGTGAGTTCGGATGAGTTTGGGGTTGGGAAAAACGTGACTTTGGGTGGGAAAAACGTGACTGGAAGGGGGAGGCAGCTGAGGAGCAGACTTCCTGCCACCAGGGGTGGAGACCAGGGGTGGTCCCAGGACCAAATGATACCGATACAAAAAAAAATCTTCGAATTCAGTATCGATTTCGGTATCAATAGCGCTATTTTCAGATGTTCGGCCCTCTGCGGGGCTGTTGAGTGGGTGGGCCACTATTGGAGCTCCTGCCATGGCTGCAGCAGACTGAGCTGCTAGCCACATGAGCAGGTGCCTGGCCCTTCCCTACATCCCCTCCCCCTGACCGACCAAAATTCCACCAAGGGCCATGATGTGGCTGTTCACAATGGCCGACAGCACCGCCACCCACTACAGAGCATGCCACACAGTGGGGCAGATGTGAGCCACTGAGCCATGTCTGCTACCACTGATACTGCCACTACCACTGCTCTCGCTACCTCCATCACTGCTGCCTGAAATCTCCTGCCATCACCACTACTGCTCCTGGAAAGTCCCTCACCTTGCCTCCTATGCCTCCTTATGGGCTACCACATACTATGCAATGCAATCCTTGGGCTTTTCCCAAAAATGCATCTTGTAGCAACCAGCTGCTTGCCCCACCACGTGGTGGGGAAAACATCTGGTAGCTGCTGGCCACATGTTGCATAGCATTATGTGGTCCAGCTGCCCAGGCTGGGTTAAGGCTGTGCAAGGCATGGTAGCCTGCCCAGGGTATCTGGTGTGGATACACCCTATGTCACTGGATAAGTTTCTTTATGCTGATGGAGTCCTCAAGCGGCCTCTAAACCGGCTTAGCAATTACTTTGCACTTTTGGTTCAGCACATGGCATACTTGAGAGAGATCAGGATCCTTCCAGTGCATAGAATCATAGAATTTTAGGGTGTAAAGGGCCACTAAGGTCATCTTGTCCAACCTCCTCCTCAATGTGGGAAATCCACAGCTACAGCATCCCTGACAGATGGCCATCCAGCCTCTGTGAAGAAAAGCCCACCACCTCCCTAGGCAGTCTGTTCCACTGTCGAACAGCTCTTACCGTTAGGAAGTTCTTCCTAATGTTTAGCAGAAATCTGCTTTCATGTAATTTGAGCCCACTGGTTCTAGTCCTTTCCTCAGGAGCAATAGAGAACAACTCTGCTCCATCTTCTATGTGACAGCCCTTCAATCAATCAGTCAGTCAATCAATCTTTATTTTTATTTAGCCTCGGCTCACCCCAAAGAACCTTTTCACATGTACTGCTGCCAAGCCAGGTATCATGCATCCTATACTTGTACGCCATAGCCAAATCACTTAAATGGACAATACACTTAAACAAAAAATCCTTTAAAAACAAAAATAAAATACAAAAATAAGACAATACAAAATAGTAATTTAAAATTATAAAAAGTGACCACAATACGGTCTTTGCTCCTAAATGGAGTAGTGGGACAGACATATCCAGCTCCTTCAACCTTCCTCACAGGACATGGTTTCCAGAACCCTGACCATCTTTGTCGCTCTGCTCTGAACCTGACTGTTCAATTTGTCAATGTCCTTCTTAAAATGCAGTGCCCAGACCTGGACGCAGTACTCCAAATGAGGCCAGCACAGAATAGAGTGAAAATATTGCTCCTTATGACCTGAACACTATGCTCCTGTTAATGCAGCCTAAAATTGCATTAGCCTTTTTAAAGCTGCATCACACTGCTGACTCATTTTCAGCTTGTGATCGACTACAACCCCAAGATCCTCTTCACATGTACTGCTGCCAAGCCAGGTATCCCCCATCCTATACTTGTGCATTTGATTTTTCTTACCTAAATGCAAAAGTTAATGTTTATCTTTGTTGAATTTTGTTTTCTTAGTTTTGGCCCAGCTTTTCATCCTGTCAAGATCATTTTGAATCTTATTTCTGTCTTCGAAGGTGTTAGCTAACCCTCCCAGTTTAGTTTCATCTGCAGATATTATAAGCATTCCCTCTACTCCTTCATCCAAGACATTAATTAAGATGCTGAACAGTTCAGGGCTCAGGACCGAGCCTTGAGGCACTCCACTTGATACCTCCCTCCAGATTGACGGGGGGCCATATATGAGCACTCTTTAGGTACGGTTCTTCAACCAGCTGTAAATCCACCTAATGGTAATATCATCTAACCCATATTTAACCAGCTTGTCAAGAAGGATTTCAAATGCTTCGTTGAAATCAAGATATATTACATGCACAGCATTCCCATGATCTACTAAACTAGTAACACAATCAAAAAAGGAAATAAGATGAGTCTGGCATGACTTGTTCTTGACAAACCCATGCTAGCTCCTAGTAATCACAGCATTGTTTTCTAAATGTTTACAGATTGACTGCTTTATAATCTGTTCTAGAATCTTTCCAGGTAAAGAGGTCAGGCTGACCAGTCTGTAGTTTCCCAGATCCTCCTTTCCCCCTTTTTGAAGATACGGACATTTGCCTGTCAATAGTCTTCCAGCACCTCACCTGTTCTCTAAGAGTTCTCAAAGATTATAGACTGAGGTTCTGAGATTACGTCTGAATGTTCCTTCAGTACACTGAAGGAACTGAGATTTAGGGATGTGCACCAGGCCCACATGTCATTTTCCATTTTCATTTTCATTATTAAAAATGTCATTTTTGTTATCGTTATTAACGACAATGTCATTTTATTTATCGTTGTCATTATCGGTATCATTTCAAATAAAGATTTTAATTTTGGTATCGGTATTGTTATCAGTATCGATTCCTATAACATTATATATATATAAACAGACTAACCTAAATACCTATATAATATCTAATCTCTCTCTATATGTACACAACTAATATCTAGCTAAATCTAAGGGAGACAGGGGAAGGGAAAAGGAACACTATTTATTCTCTAATCAATTATCTATATAACTATTCAAATCTAATCTATATGTCTATAATATATATCTATATCTAATCTATACTACCTATCTATATATAATGTACAGTGGGGATAAGGGCAGGGAAAGGGAGATGGTAAAATGCAGGGTATGAAGAAGGAAAGATATTGCTAATACAATGAGGGCTAGGATTTTTGTGTGTGCAAGCATCACAGTTCGTAAATGCAATCTGATAAGCAGAGCTCTCACATAATGAAGAGAAAAAGCCTGGCCCTCCCATTATAAAGGGTTGCAGTGCCCTCCCCCAGAGCCCCCCTGATTGGCTCTGGACGGTAGCAGGCACAGAGTACCATGAGACTGCTGGGGCCTGCTTCTGCTGCTCATTGGCAAGGGATACATTCATCAGATACTGCTGAGCTGCTCCCTTTCCAACACAGGCACAGTTCAAGAGTTCAACCCTGTTTAGGACTCCAAGATGCCTGCTCCCTCCTCCCCTCTCCATATTTTCCCTCCAAAACCCAACTGACACAGCACTAATAATGACAACAACAATAACGACATTGTCATTTTTGTAATTGTTGTCATTATTCTCAGTTGCTGTTATTCTCGGTTGTCATTTTCATTATTGCAATATTGAAAACAAAAATGACAATTTTTGTTATCGCTATTGTAATAACGAAAATTACATGCACACCCCTCCTGAGATTACATCTGAAAATGACAGTACCCTGCGAGTCAGTGTGATGTACTGGATAAGGTGAGCAGCTTGTTGCTATGTGATGCATCCTTGGAAAAAGGATTAAAATCTTGTCCTAGCCATGAACTCACTGGGTGGCCTTGGACAAGTCACCACTCCTCAGCCTCAGTTCCCTATCTGTAAAATGGGAATGTCTGTCCCTGTGTTCCCCTCACCCGTGTCCATTTTAGATTGTTAGTCCACTGGGCATGGACCTGTCTTAAAAAATATGTCACTGTAAAGTACTGTGTACGCTTAGTAGTGCTATAGAAATTATTGTATTAGTACCCTAGGATGTAATTCATCTGGCCCCGAAGACCTGAACTCATTTAAAGTAGCTACATGTTCTCTAACCATTCCTTTACCTATCCTGAGCTGCAATTACTCCCCTTCATCATTAGTGCTACTCTTTCCTACTCTTTCCAGGGTAGACTTAGTTTCCCTTGAAGTAGAAGATGGAGACAAAATAGGAGTTGAACAATTCTGCCTTCTGTCACCTGTTAACACTTCACCATCTTCACCAAGCAACGGACCTACTGCTTCCTTGTTCTTTCTCTTGCTTCAGACATAGGCCGTATTTACATGGATGCCTCCTCCCCCCCCGGCCATTCGGTGTTTGGGCAGGTGTGCGGCGGGGGGGGCAGTCCATGTACACAGCCAACGGTGGGGGGGGATGGGTGTGCGGTGGGTGTGCGCCCGTGTAAATATCACAGACGGTGTTTGTGTGTGCACACTCCCACCGCACACCCACCTCATACATGCCTCCACCCACCTCCACACGTGCAGCCCTCCGGTAAAATGGAGGAGGCTCTGTGGTTTACATGGACACCGACCCACCTCCACCCACTGTGCCAAAACACCCACCACCCACCCCCGTCCATGTATTAAAGTCCATAACTGAAAAACTTTTGTTGTTGTTATTCTTAGCATTTCTTGCAAGCCTCAGCTCATTCTGAGCTTTAGCCTTCCTGACACTGTACCTACAGGTTTGGGCAGCTCATCTGTACTCATACTTGGTGATTTTTCCCTCCTTCCATTTCTATACATGCCCTTTGTAATTCTCAGCTCATCAGAAAGCTCCTTGTGCAGCCCCACACTGGTTTCTTTAGATGTCTCCCATGTTTCCCCTTCTGTCCAAGCTCGCCTCATCAACTGTCTCTCTTATATCACCACCTGGATGTCCCAATGGCAGCTCAAGCTCAACATGGCTAAGACTGAGCTCCTTATCTTTCCTCCCTACCCTTCCTCTCCCTCTTCCCTGTCCATCCTTATTGATGGGGACACCATCCGCCCTGGTCCCTGAGCCTATAGCTTGGGCTTCGTTTTTGATACTCACCTTTCCTTTAAACCTTACATTGACTCTGTTGCCAAGTCCTGTCGCTTTGCCCTCCACAACATTGCTCGGATTCGCCCCTTTCTCTCTGTCTCCTCAGCCAAAACCCTTGTTCAGGTCATCTCTCACCTTGACTACTGCAACCTCCTCCTTACTGGCCTCCTCCGCTCTTACCTGTCCCCCCTTATCTCCCTCCAAAACTCCGCTGCTAGGGTCATCCACTCAGTCCGTCATTTCGACTATGTTCAGCCTCTCCTCTCCTCACATCACTGGCTCCCCCTTCCCCAATGCATCCTGCACAAACTCCTGGTATTCACTTACAAATCCCTTCACAACCTGGCTCCCCCTTACCTTTCAGACCTAGTCTCCCTACACACTCCTGCACAGACTCTCCGCTCCTCCTCTTCCCCCTCCCTCGCTCCCCCTCGTCTTCCCTGTTCCCCTAACCGTCTTCATCCCTTCTCCCTTGTTTCCCCCCATGCCTGGAACTCCCTCCCTGACCACATTCGCCTTGCCCCCTCCCTCCGCACCTTCAGATCCATCCTCAAAACCCACCTCTTCCTTACCGCCTTTCCCGATGACTGTTAGAACTTTCCTTTCAATATTTACTATCTGCCCTCCCCGCAGGCTCCTGCCTAACTGCAACCAAGCCAAGCACATGCACTTGAAACTTCGCATCTGCTTGAATGTTATTTTTCCCTTGTCACTCCCTCTGTCCCCTCTCCTTGTCTCCCCCTCAATGTCTATTAGATGCGGTTCCTGCCTATGGCTTACAATCTATCTTATTGTTCTGTAAAGCACCAGGTACACAGCTGGCACTATACAAATGCTGCTAATAAATAATAATAATAATAATTAATAAACTGTTCATAATTGTGCTTTCAGTATCTCATTTTTCAGAAACTCCAAACCATCTTGGACGCCTTTCTCCTTTTAACTCTGAATGCCAAACAGATATTGCGTCTTTCCACAGATTGCCTCATGAATGTGCCTCAGACCTGGCCAGTAAAATGAAAGGACACAGTGCATCTGCTTTATTTTCACCAGAAATGTCACTTTTGCCTTATCTGCAGCAATGGTAGCAGGGAAAGTGTGTGGTCATAAGGGAGTCAGCAGATCAGCTCCTGTGGCTTGGCTGTAACTTAAAGAAAACTCCAGGGATAGTGGCAGCATCCTTGTCCTTCCTGAAAATCAATAATTACAGCATCTGTGCCCTATCTGTTGAACTTGACTCCCTTTGTTTTCTGTTATTAACTGTGGAAGATAGTAAAAGAGACTAGGGAATCTGCTTAAAGATTAGACTAGGATGAATCTTTTAAAGTAATTATTCATTAAGAAGTTATTTAGTTTTAGCTGCTCTTAAAATGAAGTCTAGGTTTTGTTTAGCAACCCACAGTGTGTGCAGTAGGGCTGAAATGAAAAGCAATTTTTTTTTTCTCACAAAATTTTTACAAGAATTAAGAATTGTCACCAAATCCTCGATACAATCTTGATAACAGACTCAGATCTCAGTCAGGAAATTTTCTCAAAATACCATTTAATGTTTACTATTTACTGTATACTATTATACTGTGTACTGCTTACCGTGTACCGTATTCATCCTGGTAATGTGCAAATGCAAAATACAAAACCACTTTGTGCAAGTGCATTACTGGAATGAAACATGGTACGTTGTAAGCTGTACATGGTAACGTGGTATTCAGTAAACTGTAAATTGCAGTAAATGGTAATAGTAAACAGTAATGGTAAACAGTATTTTGAGAAAAAAATCTCAGCGGAGAAATGTTGAGAATCGGCATTTTTCTTGATTATTGTTCTTGATTAAAATGAGTCAAGAAGCATAATTCTAAACAATAACCAAGAAAAACTTTAGATTGAGTTTTAGTCCTAATGTGCAGTGATGACCATGCTAATTTTATTCCCATCATATTATGTTCTAAGAGAAATGCTCTATATTGCCATAAACACTTCGAGCACCAAAATCTACTGCAAACCCCACTCCCTGTCCTGAGGTAGTCTGTACAATTAGGAGATGTACATTACCTTAATGGGCAACACATTTAGAAAGGCAAAAGCACATTTCAAAAATGCAAAGAAAATGCTATAATTGCTAAGGATGGGCGATTGCGGTTCGGAAGTTCGGAGTTCGGCCTGAACTCAGCCTGTTCAGACGACCGAATCCAAACCCACCGAACCTGATTCCGAACTCCAAAACGACTGAACAGTTCGATCAGTTCAGATCACGTTCGGATGAGTTTGGGTGGCAAAAACCTGTCACTGGAAGGCAAAACGTGACAGGGAGAGGGAGTCAACTGAGGAGCAGACTTCTGGACACCAAGGGTGGAGAGACTTGGAGTAGCAGCTAGTTTGCCCTATCACCATCCCTGTTCTCCTCAGACCACTGGCTTCACAGGCTGCGATTGGCCACGGGTTAGGCTGCATGGAGCCAATGGGGCTTGCGGTGAGGCAGGCACAGCAAGTAACAAAACTCATTGCCCTCCCCCCTGCCAACACCTTCCGAGCTAGTCACTGTTCCGGAACAGCAGGCATTTCAGAAGGCTCCCTCTCCCAGCAGTTTTGTTCTCCTCAATCCTTTGCAATCCTCCTCCTATTTCACCCAGCCAACCCATTTACCTCCATATTATCATTTATTTAGCTTAGATTAGATAGATTTAGGTGTTATTTTTTGTTTTTACCCCTCCCTGTGTTCAATCTTCCTTCCTCCCTCCCCCCTCCATTGAATCCTTTCCCTCTCCCTCTCCCTCTCTCTCTCTAAATATTCCATCCCTGATTCCCTTCCCCTGTTTTTGATCCATTTAGAGTAGGATTTTTAAATTGATTTAGGTTTCATTTCAGTTTTGTACCCCTCCTTGTGTTGTTTGTGATTCCCCCCCATCCGATCTATCGATCTATCTATCTGATCGATAGATCGATAGATTAGAGACAGTAGACAATTGTAGGAGTTACTAGTTAGGTTAGTGATAGAGATACAGTGTTTAGTGTTAGTGTTTGTAGGAGTAGGCCTTTGTGATAGATAATCCATTTAGTTAATAGTTGATAGCATTTAGAATAGTTATAGCAGTTATATTTAGTGTATGTATATATATATATTAGATTAAAAAAAATAAAAAATGTTAAAAAAAAATTAAAAAAACAATATAAAAACGTTATTTTGGAGGGAGAATTGGAGAAGGGAAGGACAGGCCAGTCTACTGCCCATAGGGGAGGCAATGGGGCACGTGCCAGAGGCAGCAGGGGCCGTGCCAGGGGAGTGGCAGCAGGATGCAGCAGTAGCCCGAGCACATCACCAGAGCCGACAATAAAGTTATCTATCTATCTATCAGTAACCCAAGCACATCACCACACCCCAAACTCCGCAGACCTGCTTGAGGGAAACAAACTTCAGCAGCTCAGCGTCGCCTCCAGGCGGTGCCCTCCTCCACTGCCACGCAAGGCACTGGAAGGCCTGCAGTACATGAGGCTGCATCTATCTCTGCTGGTGCTGGGGTTGCTTGTGATGTTCCTACAGGGCCACCAATGTCCCCCACTGTCAAAGCGATCCCCAGCAGTCCAGAGCTGGTGGATCCCACCCCAGTTGCTAGAGACAAGGCCCGATCCCCGGGCAATGTCAGTAGTGAGAGGAGTAGCAGCAGCAGCACTAGCAGCTATAGAGGGGGGCACAAGGAGAGTGCCAGCAGCATGGCAGGCATGAGCAGTCTAACCTCAGGGTCCCAGTACTTCCCTTTGTGGGACATCACCGTGATTGCGGACAGTGAGTCAGAGACAGACACTAGTGTCGCAGAGGAGATGTCTGGAGCTGAGGTGATGGCTGATCCTCCTCCCAGAGCTGTGTCACCAGTGCCATCAAGTTCTCCCCTTCCCAGCAGCACTGGCAGCAGTGCGTCACCCAGAGCAGGCCAGAAGGCAGGAGGGGTGGGAAAAATCCTCTGTCTGGGAACATTTTAAGCTGGTGCGGGCAGATGATCCCAGAGTGGTGCAGTGCACTTTGTGCAATAAGCTGGTGAAGTGTGGGCAGGTGCTCGCCAACCTTGGGACAACTGCAATGGCGAGGCACCTCAAGGCATGCCACAGTGCTCTGATGCTAAGCGGGAAGGCAGGGGAAGTGGATGCCAGTCGGTTCCCGGCTGCAGCATCCAGTCGCCCGGCTCCTTCAGTGGGCAAGCCTCCCACACCAACTGATGCTACCTCTAACAGCAGGAGCAGTATGGGGGCAGAACAGCAGCAGGAGCCTCACCAGCAGCAGCATCAGGCCACTATGGAGAGGCTGGGTTGGAGGCGCCTGCCAAGGCCATCGGGTGCTGGACGGCAGCATGACTTCTTTCAGGAGACAGCCAAGCGCCTGTTGGCCAAGATGATTGCACTGGATGTGAAGCCCTTCTCAATTGTAGAGGACAAGGGCTTCCAGCGGCTGATTGGATTCCTGCCCCCTCAGTTTAAGCTGCCTTCCCACTCCACCCTGAGTCAGACTGTAGTGCCACAGCTGTACAGGGCTTTTAAGGAGCAGGTGAGGGAGCAGCTTTCAGGGGTTTGGGGGGCCATGGTCCACTTCACCAATGACCTGTGGTCCTCCAGGAACGCCCAGAACGCCTACCTAGAAGTGACTGCACACTGGTGGCAGGACCCATAGGCAGCACTTGGCAGTGGCAGGAGGGGTCCTGAAGCAGGGTATAGGTGGACCTTGCTTCAGGCACAAGTAATGGACAGCTCTCACACCTCAAGGAACCTCAAGGCAGCCCTGGCCGCCATGGTGAGGGAGTGGGTCACGCCAGGCGCGACCTTCACTGAGAGGTGTATGGTCATGGACAAAGCGGCCAATGTACTCAAGGCAGTCCATGACGGGGGCTTGTGCCTTATCCCTTGTGCCACACACACTCTCCATCTTGTGGTCAAGGACACTCTGGGCTTGGGGGATAAGGCAATTAGGCCTGGAACCCTTAGATCCCTGTTTGACTGGAGGAGGAAACTGGTGGGATTCTTTAACCGGAGTGTGAAGGGCAGCGAGGTCCTCCTAGAGAAGAAGGCTGAGGCAGGGTCCCCGGTGCACCAGCTGGTCCAAGATGTCTCCACCAGGTGGAACTCCACCTACCTGATGCTTGAGCGGCTTCTTGAGAGCAGAAAGCCGCCCTTTATTAGGTGGACCTGGAGACAGACATCGAGGCAACTCCAGGGTACAACAGGGAGGAATGGGACATTCTTGGTCACATGGTCTTCATCCTCAGACTGTTCCTGGCCATGATGGAGACCATGAGCAGCTCTGCCAGCACCCTCAGCCAGGTGATACCGCTGGTCCATAGTCTCCACAGGAGCCTGGACAAGATTCCTGGGGGGCGGGATTGTAGCCCTGCGGGAAGGAAGATGTCCAGTGAGGTGCTTGACCTGGCACAGAAACTGAAGCACTTTGATGAGCTCCTGTGCCTGGAGGAATATGTCCTGTCAACCATGCTGGAGCCCAGGATCAATGGCAGCAAGGCACACAAGACAGTGGTCTGTGGCCTCCGGAAAGGTGCGCTGGTGCAGAAGGTCCAGCAGGCAGAGTGTACTATGCAGCAGGATGCCCCTGGGGATGGTGGCAGTGGGAGCAGTGACCCCTTCCAGCCATCTGTGTCTATCCCTGCCCCCAAACCTAGCAGTAGCGGCAGCACCAGCACCAGGATGAGCAGCAGCAGCAGGACCCCTATTGCCAGCAGCTCCTCCAGGGTGTAGGCCACTCTGGGGAGCATGGGACCCAGCACAAATGGGCAAGCAGCGTGGCTGAGGGAAGTGGGTCAGGTGGTGTCCACCCAGAGCTACCAGAGGGAGTATGATGGCACCTCAGCAGTAGTGGAGACCTACCTGGAGGAGGACCCATGCGTTGATCCCAGAAGCAATCCCTTGGCCTAATGGGCCAGCAAGGCCAATGTGTGGCCGGCCCTGTTGAAAGTGGCCAAGGGTATCCTGTCCTGTCCAGCAACCAGTGTCCCCAGTGAGCAGGTGTTCTCTGTGATGGGGGACATTTGCTTCCCGCACCACCTGAGACTTGGGTCCAAGTTCATGGAGGAGTTGCTCTTCTTGAAAGTCAACCTTCTGATGGTGGAATTCCCCGAGATGTCCAGGGACAAGGTGTGATGGTGCAGTGGCACACGCCATCCCATGCCAGAGGCAGTCTTGGGACAGGGCTCCTCCTCCTCCTCCTCAATCTGAGCTAGGGCTACTGCTCTTGAGGTTCTGTCCCTCCCTCCCAATGCCTGGCATCCACCCTGCCTCGCTCTCTCATACTAGAAGGCCTCGACCGACTTATCTGACTGACCTCATGATGCAGGGTGGCACTGGGAAACAAACTGTAAGCCTGCCAGCTGGCCTATGGCTACACGATCTCGGTCCATCTATGTGACGCTGACTGGCTCTCGCTCTCTCATGCTGCACAGTCTTTGCTAGCCTATCTGAGTGCCCTGCTGCCAATGTCCCAGCCTGCCTGCCCTACTTCCTCCCATGCCACTCTGCTTGTCTACCTGCCCAGCTTGCCGTCAAGCTCAAAGCATGCCTCACTCCACCTTCCTGACTCCCATGCCAAGGTGCCTGTTAGGGATGGGCGAACAGAACCGAGTTCGGAAATTCGATTTGGTTCAGTTCGGAAATTTTGTTCAGTTCGGAAGTTCGGTTGGGTTGACCGAACTATTCGAGTTCGGTCCGAACTCCGAACTTCCGAACGAAGTTAGTAAATTCAAACCCCATTGAACTGAATGGAATATTATCTTTCAGGGATGGGCGAACAGAGCAAAGTTTGGAAATTCGGTTTGTTTCGGTTCAGTTTGAAAATTCAGTTTGGTTCAGAAGTTCATTTCGGTCAACCGGACTGATTGAATTTGGTCCGAACTCCGAACTTCTGAACTGTGTTCGCCCATCCCTAGTGCCTGTCTGCCCACCCAGGTTGCCTAGCTGAAAGCCTGCCCAAGCCTGCCTTCCCTACTGCCTCTTATGCCATGCTGCCTGCCTGCCTGCCCACTCACCCAGATTGCAAAGCACGAACCCTTCCTCAGTCTTCTTAACTGCCACTCATGCCACGCCATCTTCCTACCTGCCCTGGCAACCAATGTCTGCTTCTGCTGCTGCCAATGGTCCCCCAGGCCTATATACTGTCTGTGCCAAGGGTTCTGAACCCTGGCAACCAATGTCTGGTGATGCTAGTGCTAATGACCCCTAGGCCTATATGCCGTCTGTGCCAAGGGTTCTGTACCCTGGCAACCAATGTCTTCTGCTGCCAATGGCTCCCAGGCCTATATGCTGTCTGTGCCAAGGGTGCTATGCCCTGTCCACCAATGTCTGCTGCTGCCAATGACCCCCAGGCCTATATTCCATCTGTGCCAAGGGTTCTGTACCCTGGCAACCAATGTCTTCTGATGCTTGTTCCAATGGACCCCAGGCCAGGCCTATAAGCTGTCTGTGCCATGGCATCAAGAAACAGTCACTTCAGCCCCAGGACCGTCAGGGTTCTGGGGCCTATGTTACTGGCAGGTAGGGCTGTGTCCCATATCTGGAAGCTGCGACTCTAGCCCCAGCCCAGAACCCACCCTCAGGGTTCTTGTGCTCTGTCATTTCACTCATAGGGCACTATCATTACACCTTTTCTTTATGCAACCTGTTGTTCATGGCGAGAGAGAGAGAGACAGAGACAGAGACAGAGAGAAATAAGAGAGAGAGAAAGTCTCCCCACTGCTAGAAGGAGATACAGATACAATCCCACCCATGATGTCACATGCACTATATAGCCAGAGAGAGAGGCTCCCCGCTAGAATGAGAGAGGTGGAGGGGGAGAGGTAGGTGTATCCAGCTCAAGCTGCCACCTGCCAGAACCAGGAAGAACTCCCATCTGTGCTCATGCACCCGATCAATGCCCATTGGTCATTGCCCACATCCAGCAGCAAACCTACCAGAATGAGATGGACTATATCAATATAGGCCTTTACCACAGCAGACTCCCTGGGCCCAGGGGACTCCACATTGGGGCTGGAGGAGGGGGAAGGGCTGATGCTCTAGCTCCACAGCCACACCAGAGTCCTCCTGCCACCTCACCATCTTGCCATGGAGCCTTTCAATATGGGCGATTAGCCCCGATGTGTTCCCCTCTCTCTGCCGCCTGAATCTTTTCTTGCAGATCTAAAGAGCATAAAAAGATAGGAACATAAGAAGTGCCATACTGTGTCAGACCAATGGTCTGTGTCAAACTCTGCCTGCATTCTGTCTCCACAAGTGGGTGGGTGGCCAATCTCTCTCTGCAGGGGACTTCCGTTCCTAACAGGTCATAGAGGGCAATGCATATTGCATACCCTGTTGTTCCATCCCCCGTGCCTTACTGTGCAGATGGCAAACCTGTTCTCCTTATCATACCACCTCCAGACATTGGATCTTCTCCGCCGACTGTCTGGGGGTGGCACTGGTGACCTCCGCCCGGGTGTTCTGCATGGCATGTCATCAGCGCCAGCATCCTATTCCTCTCTGAAACAGGAACACAAACAACATCTAAGTAATATCATGCATTTATTATGATACCTCTAGTCCTCCCTCCTTGGGGTGCTAGGGATGGCAATGGGAGATGGTGACCCTGGCTGGCACATGCAAATCCTGCCCTCCTTGGGGTGCTAGGGGATGCTAGGGATGGCAAATGGAGAGACCCTGGCTGGCATGTGAAAATCCTGCCCTTATTTAGGGGTGCTAGGTAGGAATGGCAACTAGAGAGTGAAGACCCTTGCTAGGGATGGATGGCAGGCACATGTTTGGGTGGGGGTGCTGCTCATGCTTGTGCCTGACTGGAAGAGCCCCCCACACTACAGTACCCTCTCTCTCTGTGGCAGATATCCGCTGCTACCCACTGATGCCCACTGTTTGTGCCTGACTGAT
>QEPC01012651.1:130678-156474 GCA_003113815.1 Sphenodon punctatus | reverse complement strand
GGGGCCCCCTGGGCTGGCGCCCGGGGGGCCCTCCCTCCATCCCGGCTCTTCCGCCTTACCTGGGTCCGGCACCTGTTCTCCTGTCCCCTCCGCGGGGGCCTGCACCGTCTCGCTGCCCCGCTCCTGGGGCTCCCCATGTCCTGCGGGCGAGAGAGGGGGGAGTGGGTGATGGGGGCTGGTTGTGGCCCCTCCAGCTGGGCCCCCCCCGGGCCCCTGGCGTGGGTCCCGGTGGAGGTGCACCTCATCCCAAATCTTCTTGCCTTCCTACAAAATTGTAAGTCCTGGCTCTTCTGCCAAACATTTGGCAGAGGAGAGGTGGAGGATGAGAAGGGCTTGTAGGACTGGCTGGGTGGTAGTTGTTGTTGTTTTTGTGCACTAGGAAAATTTGTTTTGCACACATTGGTTTTGTATTGTTTTCATATATATTTTAATATTTCAATGTGTTTACATTTTTTTGGTTATATTTTTAGTATTTTGTAAGCCGCCCCAAGTTACTTGACGTGAGAGGGGTGGGGTAAAAATACAAATATAAATAAATAAATAAACCATGTAAAAGTGAGAGAAAAAATATTCAGACTAAAATAAGTTCCTTCAGACAGTGCCATGCACTGGATATTTATTCATTAATGATCTGGAAAAGAGCATTAAGAATTAGGTGATCAAATTTGCAGATGACACCAAGTTATTCAAGGTAGTTAAAATGTGAGCAGACTGTGTAGAATTGCAAGAGGATCTTCCTATCCTTTAACCAGTTACCGATCCATAGTAAGACACTGCCTCCTAACTCATGACTTCTTAATTTTCTCAAGCGTCTTTTATGTGGGACCTTATCAAATGCTTTCTGGAAATTCAGGTAAACTATATCTACCATGTCTCCTTTCTCCACATGCTTATCTACACCCTCAAAGAATTCAAAAAGATTAGTGAGGCATGACCATGGGTGGATTGGCAAGTCTCCCTACTGGGAGATTTTCCAGTGGGCCTAATGACATAATGGGGCCGGCTGAGCTGGGTTTTTTTTTTGGGGGGGGTTGGGTTTGTTTTTATTCAGTCAGGGGCCAGGGCCAGGGCCAGGGCAAGGGCAGTTAGCCACCTGACTGGTCTCCCTGGCTGCTGGCCCCTACCCTCAGTTCTCCTCCCATCACAGGAACTGTGCATGTGCAAGTTCCTGTGTCGGTGGGAAGAGTGAGAGCGGCATGGCTGGGCCCTGTGTCAAGGAGGGTGGGCGCAGGAGAGCGATTCCCCCACACCACCACCAGCAGAGGAGTGAAGACAGCAGAGGAGTGAAGGTAGGAATGGCAGGCAGGTCCTGCTGAGGGCCCAGCCGGCGTTGCCTTGCTGCTGTGGCCAGGAGGGGCTGTGGAGGGCAGGAGCAGGATGAGCAAGTGGGGTGGCCAGCCACTGCCTGCCAGCCTGCCTTGGGTCTTTTTTCTACAGCAGACCTTGCCGGGGGCAGAGGGGGGGATGCCCCCATATCGGTACTTCTTGCAGTTGCTAGGATGGCAGCCGGCTTGCTGCAGGGTTTCTTGAAGGCCGGGGGGGGGGGGGTAAAGTCTCCTCAGTCAGCAACTGAGCGCTGCTGTAAAAAAATCAATTGCCTCCCTGCCCCCACCAGCCCACCCTCAGAAGTAGCCTGGGTGGGAGACGGAGGGAGAGGAACTTCCACTGCCCTCTCCACTTGTCTGTCAGGGTGCCCTCTGCCCTGAGCCCCCTTACCCACCACCTTGTGTAAACAAGGATCTTTGAAATGGCTCCAACCATTCTCACAATAACCCATTGTGAGAATGTTTAGATCTATTTTGAAGAACCTTATTTACAAGGTAGCAACCTTCTGTTCTTCTTTGAGTTGCTCCCTCTGACCACTCTCACAGTTGGGAGTGGGTGTTGAGAGAATGAGAGGAGCCACTTGAAGAAAGAAATGCTGCTGGCTGGCTAAGCTGAAGAGTATGTGAGTAACTGAGTGAATGTGTGTTTTTGAATGGGTGTGAGTGTGACAGTGTGAATGAAAAAGAGAGAGGTGAGAGCTTGAATTGGTGTGTGTGTGTGTGTGTGTGTGTGTGTGTGTGTGTGTGTGAGAGAGAGAGAGAGAGAGTCTGTGTGTGAGTCTCCTTCCCTGTACTGTGTGACCCTCTCTCCGCACCCCTGCATCCCCAAACAGATCCCCCCTCCTCTTTGCCTGTGAGACACCCCCCATGGCCCCAAACAGACCACCCCTCCTTCCCTGTGTCCCTCCCCTGCCCCCAAACAGACCCCCTCCTTACCTGTGATCCTCCCCCTGCAGCCCCAAATGGATCCCCCCTCCTCCTTCCCTATGACCCTCCTACTGTGGCCCCAAACAGATTCCCCTCTCCTTCCCTGTGGCCACCTCCCTGGCAGCCCGCAACTGATCCCCAACTCCCTGTCATCCTATCACCCCCAAATGTCCCCCCAACCACCTCCACTTCTCCCCTAAAACTCTCCCCTCCCAATTCCCCGGTCCGCACCCCGCCTCCTCCCCCTCCCCCCGCACCCGTTCCCAATGGGTTTGGAAAGAGGCTTTCAGACAGGGGCGGATTGGGACTGGGGAGGGAGGCTCCGTGGTTTCAGCTCCCCCCTGCAAGTTCCCCCCCCCCAAGATCATGGCCACACACACACACCTCTCTCACACATACAGCACACAGACATTCACATCTCTCTCAACATAGACACTCTCACACAACCCTCTCACACACATACAGGCATACACCTCCCTCTCTCTCTTCCCCGCCCACCAGACAGACCAAGCATGAGCCATTCTTGGTCTGTCTGGTGTGTGAGTGAGTGAGTGAGTGAGTGAGTGAGAGAGAGAGAGGGGTATGCCTCTATGTTTGTGAGAGGATTGTGTGAGAGTGTCTATGTGTGAGGGAGATGTGAGTGTCTGTATGTGTGAGGTATGTGTGTCCATGGTCTTTGGGGTGGGGGAGAAGGGGCTGGGGCATCTAGAAGCAGCTGAAGGGGTTGCAGGGGCAATGATCTTGGGGGAGGGGGTTGGGGGAAGAATCTGGAGACATGATCCTGGGGGAGAGTGGGTTGAAGGAAGGAACTGGGGGCTGTAAAATGCTGCAACTGTGGCTATTTACTTTTGTTTGGACTGTGCAGACTTAGTGGTCTAAGGCTGAGATAGAAGAAGTAGTTTGGAGGCTCAGGATTTGTCACAAATGCTGCACAATTGGTGGTTGTTTGAGGGTGTCTTTGGTTGGAGTTTAATAAACACATGCCTTGAAGGGGCAAGGTGGTCTGCATTCAGTGTGCGTTTTCTATTCATTGCATATTCTATGGCAATGTCAAAAATCAAGCTGGTCCTGCCTACCGTTGGCTCTGCCTACAACATGGGCCACTTTCAGAATAAAGCTCCCAATCCACCCCTGGGCATGACTTACTTTTGCTAAATCCATGTTGACTCTTCCCCATTAAGCCATGTTTATCAACATGCCCAGCGATTCTGTTCTTAATGATAGTTTCCACCATTTTGCTTGGCACAGCCGTCAACCTTACTGGTCTGTTGTTTTCAGGATCGCCTGTGGATCCCAAGTTTTTAAATATTGGGGTTACATTTGCCACCCTCCAGTCCTCAGGTACAGTATCAGATTTTAGAGATAGGTTACAAATTACTAACAGTAGGTCTGCAATTTCATATCTGAGTTCCTTAGAACTCTGGGATCAATACCATATGGTCCTGGTGATTTGTTAGTATTTCGTTTGTCAATTTTCTCTAAGTCCTCCTCCAGAGTCACGTTGATTTGTGACAGCTCTTCCAATTCATCACTTACAAAGTAGGATTCAGGCATGGGTATCTCCCCAACATCCTCTGCAGTGAAGACCAAAGAAAAGAACTCATTCAGCTTCTCTGCAATGTCCTTTTCCTCCCTAGGCACCCCTTTCATCCCCATGTCATCTAACGGCCCCAGGGGTGTAGCTAGCTTGGGATGGGCCCAGGGACGAGAAATGTCCGTGGGCCCCTTCCCTCTTTTTTCCTGCTGGTGGTGAAGCTGCCGGCCAGCCTAGGGGTGATGGGCTGATGGTGTTCTGGACTTACTTGCTCTCTGCAGAGTCTGTGGCAAGCTTCTGGTGGCCTGCTGCTGGGCCCATCCATCACTTGGGCCAAGCGTGGCCACCAGCAGCAGTGTCATTGCTGCCCCGGCCCACCCAACCAGTCCTGGAGACCAGGGGCTGTTTGGGCGGGCTGGGCCAGCTCCTTCGGTCTGCCGGGGGTGTCTTCTTGGAGGTCCCCCGTGTTAAGCGGGGGGCCACAATGGAGAGGGCATTCTCGATGGCCGGGCTGCACCTTTGGAATTCCCTCCCAGAGGAAGCTTGCCTGTCCCAGAGCCTTTTAACATTCCGCTGAGCTTGTAAAACCTAGCTGTTCACCCAGGCCTTTGGGGAAGGTTAGTGGGTTTTTATCCTCCTACCCTTTATTATTTGTTATAATTTTTTTGTCCTTCCCTGTTTTCACTGTTAAGATTTTTTATGATGGTTTTAAATATTTTAAATGTTTTTATGTGAAATTTGTTAGCCACCCCGAGCTGTTTGCAGGAGGGGCGGGGTATAAATGTATTGAATAAATAAATAAATAAATGCAGGGAGCGCCGGAGCAGGAAGGTGCCCGGTGACGGTTCCACTCAGTTACGGAGTGGAGCCACTGCTGGGCACCTTCCCGCTTGGGCTGGGCCTCCCTTGAGCCAACCTAGCCCAGACCGGGTCCAGACTGGTGGGGAGGACTCCTGCTTCACGACGCGGTACCAAAGGGGCAAGCCAAGCTGTGAGGCTTGTGAGTGTGACCTGACCAGACGCAGACTTCTGCATGGGGCCCCTCCTCCTCCCTGCCCGCGGTTGCAACATTGTGTCAGACACAATATTGCAACCACGGGCAGGGAGGGGGCCTATGCAGCTCAGGTGGAAATTTTTAAAAAGAAAAAGGGGGGGGGGGAGACTGGCTTAGCTACCTTGTATATTGGGCCCCAGCCAGTATGGACCCCGGGACAAATGTCCCTGTTTGTCCAATTGTAGCTATGCCCCTGATGGCCCAACTGATTCTCTAGCAGGCTGCCTGCTTCTGATGTACTTGAAAAAGCTTTTATTATTAGTTTTAGCATCTTTAGCAAGTTGCTCCTCAAGTTCCTTTTTTGCCTGCCTTATTAACGTTTTACATCTACTTTGGCAATGCTTATGCCCTTCCTTATTTCCATCATTGGGACTCTCTTTCCATTTTGTAAAGGATGCCCTTTTGGCTCCAATAGTCTCCTTCACCTCACCATTTAGCAACAAAGGCAGACATTTGGTCCTCTTCCTACCTTTCTTAAGTTGTGAAATACATTTAATCTGAGTTTTCAAAATGGTGTTTTTAAATAGTCTCCATTCTGCCTGTAGTTATTTAATTTCAGGCCTACCATGACAAGTTCACTAAGAATTATAGCAGGGCCAAAATTTCATTTAAATCAATATGGAAATTTCAGCTTTTATACCTGAATGGATGAAAATTCCAATAATACTGAAAGTTCCAATTGAAAATTTGTTTTCCATATTTGATCATTTCTGGAAAGCAAGGTGTAACAGTTCAGTCTCTACTCTATTGTGAGGAACAGTACCAGACAGTATAATGGAACCCACTATGTTCCATCACAATTCCTAAGGTTAGGTTAGCCAGGACCAGCCTCCTGCTATTCCATCATGGTGCCAAGTGTGTACAGTCATTGCCCCTAGTGAGGCTCTTGGTGGCTGCTCCACAATTCTTGAATTCCTTTCCCTTGGGAATTTGCCACAACCCAAGCTTGTACTTCTTCTGGACACAAAGTAAGACCTTCCTATTTCACCTGGTATTTGGTGAATAAGGAGAGACAGTAGGGGGTTGGAGGGTTTTTTTGGAGGGGCTATGTATATATGGTGTTTTGATTATGGGTACTTATTTACATGATGGTCATGCCTTCATCGCACCTGGGCACCCCCACCAGGACAGCTCCGGTGGCGAGAACAGACATCTCTGCTGCCTACTGGCCCAGCATCATGTTCGTTAACACCCTATGCTTTGTAACCAGCCCCAAGCCCTCAGGAAAGAGTGGTGTCACGAGTCCACTCCCATGGAGGGTGAGTCCACCACAGGGCCAGTCCCCATGATGTTCTCTGACTCCAAGTATGGAAGCACACAGTACCAGTTACTTTACCCCAATTGCTTTTATTTACAGTGTCTCCATCAATATACAATACAGTCTCTCCAGGGCACCTGAGGACAGTAGGCCCCTAGACACACCAGGTATAACTCTTTTCCTTCTTCAAGTACTACCTGTAGCTCCGCCACATAGCAGTTGTGCAGTAGGGATGTGCGAACGTGGTTCGGAATTCAACCAAACTCGAATAGTTCGGTCAACCGAACCAAACTTTCGAACTGAACTTAATTTTCGAACCAAACTGAATTTCCAAACTCGGTTCTGTTCACACATCCCTACTGTGCAGCCAGAGCTGTACAGCCAGCTTCCATGCAACTCCTTTGCAGTCCCTCATGCTAATATCACTCACCAACAACAGAGACTCTGGTCCTCGATCCAAAATCTAAGCACCCTATGTATAGGTTTGCCAAGAGCCACCAAGGGTAAAACAGACATGCATGTAACTGCTTTAACACCACTTTAACATTTCGTATGCATGTTGCAGGGCTGTATCGATGGCCTATGCAACCCTGCAACATGCATAAGAAATGTTAAAGCAGTGTTAGAATGGAGTTAAGGTTCATGTCTGTTTTCACCTCAAGACTCTATCCCTCAAGGGCTTCCACATGATCACTCCCCTCAGCAGGGCTTCTAAGCAGTCTCTTCTCTATCAGGGCTTTGCCTCCTAATTCACTGAGAAAAGGATCAGGGTCGATTGTCCCTATTGGTCCTTTTAGATCTGTCGGCAGCATTTGATACTGTTGATCATGAGATGCTGGTGACGTGCCTGCAGGACAGTGTGGGAGTGGGCGGGATCATTATTGAATGGTTCTGCCCATTCCTGACAGGAAGAACTCAACGGGTGGTACTCGGTGATTATTTTCCATCTTACCGAGACCTCCCATGTGGGGTCCCACAGGGTTTGGTTTTGTCCTCTCTCCTGTTCAACGTGTATATGCAGCCACTCAGCAAAGTGATCAGAGAGTTCGGGGTGAGGTGTCATCAGTACGTGGATGACACCCAACTGTATCTCTAATTTTCAACTGACCCAGGCCCGGCTGTCTCAGTGCTTACCCAGTGTTTGGCAGCTGTAGGGGACTGGATGAGATGGAATCCTGACAAGACAGAGGTGATGCCAGTGGGTAGGTCAGTGGAGTTGACAACTCCATCGATTGATGGAGTTTGCCCTCCGCTGACGTCCCAGGTGCAGAACCTGGGGGTGCTCCTTGATGGCAGCTCTGCCTGGATCTCCAGGTGGAGGCTGTGGCGAGGAGTGCCTTCCACCAGTTACATCTGGTGAGGCGGCTTCAGCCACTGGTTTCAGATCCAGACCTGGCCACGATCATCCATGCTTTTATTACCTCTTCATTAGACTATTGCAATGCGCTCTATGTGGGGCTACCTATGGTGATGGCTCGGAAGCTGCAGCTGGTGCAGCACTCTGGCTCCTGGTGGGGTTGGGCCACGAGGAGCACATTACATCAGTGCTCCGATATCTGCACTGGCTGCCAACAGTCTTCCAGGCCTGATTCAAAGTGTTGTTTTTAACCTATAAAGCCCTACACGTTCTGGGCCCTGCTAATCCGCGAGACCGTCTCACTCCCCAGGTCCTGGATCAGCCCCTGTGGTCATCCGGGGGCGCGCTGCTGGAGGTCCCCCGGGTTTCCCGGGGGGCTACACAGAGCAGGGAGTTCTTGGTGGCTGCACCGTGCCTTTGGAATTCCCTCCCGGTGGTGGCACGTCTGGCTCTGGACCTTCCAGCCTACCATAAGAACTATAAAACCTGGCTGTTCCATCAGGCATTGGTGAGGGAGAGGGGTAGGGTTGGATGGGCTTCGGGAGGGCGGGGGAGTTATTTTGGTTAGGATCAACAATGTTTTTATAATGTTTAGAACTGTTTTATATATTTTTAATATATTGTTGTTAGCCGCTCTGAGCCGCATGAGGCGGGGAGAACAGGATACAAACTCTGTGAAATAAATAAATAAATAAATAAATAAATAAATATTTCCTTCTTCAACTTCTTCCTCTGTCCCCCAAATCATGCTTTCCTTTTTTTCTCTCTCTACTGGGTTTGGATGTCATTTTATATTGCTTTGGCCAGTTGTGTGTCTACAACTTCCCAGAAAGGGGCCATTACAATTTAACATCAGTTTTGTGTCCAAAACTGTAGATTATTCCTTGTTTCTTTTACAGACCTCTAGATTCCTCGACAGCTCATTTCCTTCCAATGGAATACTCTCCACTCTTTCCCTGTGATTGCACGGATTCATAGGTTTCTGACACAAACTTTCTTTGAAGATTCTTTTATGAACTAGAAGCCAAATTCTGTCTTAATTCGTATCTTGCAAAAGCATTCACTGACAGATCCTCCAAAGCGAACACACAACATAAATTAACTCCGAGAAAGATTTTTTTCCCCTTACGATAGTCATATTTCAAGTATGTTTAGAAGATGAACCTTGAGGTCCTTTCCAACCCTATGATTCTATGATCCTCACATTCTTGTTTTTAATTATAATCTTTTATTTCTTTTACATTTCAGATTTGGGGAGGTTTTTTACCTAGGTTCTATTATGTTCCCATTATAGTTTCCTGATTTATATCAGAAGAGATTAAATCAGAAATGCATAATATTTTTATAGACAAGCACCATGTTCTGAATTAACTGTACAAATTTTGGAAGAAACAGAATTAATAGTACATTTGGTTTAATGAAATGCTTTCCTTTAAAATAATTGCAATTGTGTGATTTTTCCTTCTCTTTGTTTCTTTTTTGGTTCTATCTTTTATGAAGTTGTCTGATCTAAGAGAGAATATTTATACTTCTGAGTGATGCTGAGGAGAAATGTCATTGCAAGAATAAAAGAATAATATTTTAGAAACAATATCTCAGTGAAACAAACATGTATTGACTTCCTTTTTGGGGGAGTATTAAGACCTCTTGAATCACAGCAAGTAAATTTGTCACAACATTAGTTACAGCTCTCATCAGTGGCAAGCCAATCTTGGCAGCAATTCATTATCTGCTTGATAAGTTCTACGTGCATACGTTTGCACATTTTATATTAGGAAAGATGAGGCATGTCAGTTCTGAATTGGCCTCCAGTTGTCTTCAGAGGTGACAATCAGTAGGAAGCATCCAGTTGTCTCATTCTAGAAAACAAGGTGATTGGGGGCACAGTAGAAGGTAACAGAAGATTTATGTGCTAAAGGGTTAGCTGTATGATATAGGCCGTATTTACATGGACGTCCCCTCCCCCCCGCCATTTGGTATTCGGGCGGGGGGTGGGGTGTCTGTATACACGGCCAGCGGTGGATGCGGGGATGGTTGTGTGATGGGTGTGCGTCTGTGTAAACACCACGGGCAGTGGTTGTTTGTACACGCTCCCACCGCACACCCACTTCCACCCACGGAGCCCTCTGATAAAATGGAGGAGTCTCTGTTAGTGGAGGTGGGTGTGTGTCCGTATAAAAGGACACACACACACCTCCACCCACCGTGCTGAAACACCCCTGTCCGTGTATTAAAGTTCATAGTAACCTTGCAAATTAGGCCGTTTTGCCACAGACGCTGCCACAGATCCCGTGGGTGGAGGTGGGTGGGTGAGCACACTCACCACACACCCTGTGGCACCAAGCAGGGAGACATTTACACAGACACTGCCACGGGGGGTTGTGGGAAGTCTGGGGAGGGGCCAGAACACAGCCATTGGGCACCCACCCACCCAGGGCAACACCGAGCAAACACCCATAATGTTTACACGGACCTCCCTCACACCGAATGGAGGGAAAACCACACCCAGCACAGTGATGTTACAACATGGCCAAGAGAGGGCAAATGAATCAGCAGCACACAGAACCGCCCCAAAACTTCCAGACTTGGAGTGGGTGGGAGAGGAGGGAGCTGGAATATCAAGAGATACAAAGAAGCAGCCCCTGTCACGTCCCGAGACACAGGCCAGACAACCGGGTGCCACGGACCCCTCAAAACCCAGACACTGCCCATAGACCAAAGTACACACAAGCACACAGGGAAACCCAGCAGGATGAGGGAGAAATGGTACCCCAACTGGGGGGGGGGGCGGGACTGAGCACAGTCACTGGGAAGAACAGGCAAGCCCCAAAACAGATGGGGACAACACCAATTCCCCCTTGCAAGGACTACTACCTACAGAACCCCCCAAACCCTGAAACAACATGCCAGGAATAGGACAGCAGAGGTGACAGTGGCAGGCACTAAAGCACAAGGTAGAGTCAGGATTGGAGGGTACAGAGAGGAGAGACACTTCCTAACAGAGACAAACCGGCAGCAGTGCAGCAGACAGTGACTAAGCATGGGGCAGGGATGCACAGGGTTCAGGATGAGCCCCACGCCATAGAAGGGAAGGGGGGGTCAAATAAAGCAAGGGTTATGAGGGCAGGCAGCCCTCCCCCTGAACACCCCATAAGACAACAGGGAGGGGGGGAATAGGACACCAGGGACAATAGGGGGGGACACAAAGCACCCATGCAAATATCTGAGGGGGTATGACTCAGAGGACAGGGTACCAAGGGACCAAGTCAAAGAGGACCCACTGATAGAAAGCACAACCACAGGGAAGGGGAGGGGGGACACAGCAACAGACCCATGCCCTGCTAGACAAGCACTCCACATCAACCTGACACGGCCCACACAGAGGGGTACAACAGAGGGAAGGAGAACACAGACACCAGGTGATACCAAGCAAAGATAACTTTATTTATAAACCAGATGGAGCAACAGGCTCGCATAAAACAACAAACACCAACACTGAGAGGCTACAAGGTGGGGCGGATCTGAGCACTGAGTAGGGCCTGCGATCCCGGACCTGGCTCCAGTGATCCGCTTGGGCGCAGTTCAGTAGGTGTACCCACTGTAGCACATGCAGGACCAGCTGGACAACCTGCTCCTCCTCCCAGGTCCTCTTGTTAATCATCACCTGCACTAAAGGAGAGAGGAAGCACACCACTAGGGCAGGCCACAGGCTACAACATCCAGGGAGCCAAAACATACAGGAGGGGGGGGACATACACACACAGGGGTAACTCACGGATCTTCTGGTATACCCTGACCTCAGCACGAAGCTCAGCAGCTCCCACTGGAGTGGACTGGCCATCTCCCCCAGTCGCAACACAGTCAGGAACACAATCACAGCAGCTAGAAGGGAAGAGGAAGCAGGAGATGGGCATGGGGATCCAGCAATGACAGGGGGCACGGGGGGCGTTGGTCACCACCCAAAAGCTCACAACAGCCCAACCGTTCCCACCAGGCCCTCCCAGCCACTGCCTCAGTGGTGGAGCCCAAGGGAGCACACAGGGAGGCAGATCACACCCAGAAAGCTGCCCAGACTCATGGTCAGGAGCCCTCCAATTATGGCACCCCTCCATGGCTGCAAGAGTAGGAATGGGGGACTGATAGGGGGTGATAGAAACAACATACGACGCGTTCAGAACCAGAATGAGGCCAGGCTAATAGGAACAGACAGTAGCACATGGAGAGAAGCAAGGACCATGCCCTGTGCAGCAAGCAAAATCACCTGAAAGGGGATGGGTTGGAGGCATCCAGGGACTGACCACAGCGAAATGTGGCACAGAGGGCGATAACAGTGATCAGTTGGAGACATGCACAACCACACAGCCCCAGTTCACGGCCGGCCATACACAAGGCTGCTGTTGGAGACAACAAAGTCTTGAAACATGCCATGGGGCTCACAGAGCATGGGGAACACACCTAGGGAGAGCAACAACATGGTGGGAAAAGACAGATCATGGAGGGAGCACCCACTAGAGAGCCATGAGCCCATATCACATAACATCCCAACCGGAAGAGCTAAGAACCACCACCCATATGTCTGCACAAGGGTGCATGGGCAACCCTGACAGAACAGCCCAGTGCCCATCCACATTCCCAATGCCCCCACCATCTGTGGACCCTGAACCCACAGGCCAGTTGCAAGGGGTGAAAGGTAGGGCCCCACAGCACAGTAACACGCAGCTAATAAGAACCATGAGCTGCAAAAGCCCGCAAGGCGCACAGACACTGCACATCGCCGGAGCTGGGAGTTAACACCCCCTCCTCAGGTACGGATGGCCATAACAGTAGCATCCTAGCATTCTCCAAGCCCTAACACTGCCATAACATCCTGCCCTAACTCTGTTCTGAGCCCCTCAAGACCTGACCCCCGCAAACCACACCGAAGACACCAGCACCTAGAGCAGCTGGTGGAAAGAACCCACAGGCACAGCAGGAGAACAGAGGCAGCTAAACAAGACTAATGTTTATTGACACAGGGACTAGGGATGTGCAAACAGAATGGGGTTAGGCTGTTCGGCTGTTCAGTTAAAAAACCGAGTTCGTATTCGGTCGTTCAGTTCGGGAACCGAGTTTGGGTTCGGTCGTTCAGTTCAGTTCGGTTCGGTCAAACGTTCAGCAGAGTTCGGATGCACCGTGAGGCTTAGAGCACTCCAGGGACCCCCGGGGGTGCCTGTGGTGGCATGACAGGCCATCAGAGACCCAGCAACAGAGACCGGGAAGGCTTGGCACCCCAGGTTGCCCAGGCATTGCAGGCTGACAGGCCTCCAGTTCTGCTTGATCTATGCTGGCTGGGTTCTCCATTTCTAGTCGCCATCATGGCAGACGGTGGCTGGCCACGTGAATCACCACCTGGCAAGGCTACTTGACCATTTTGCAGAAGGGTTGGTTGAGATCTGGCAAGTAGGATGCCAGTCTGCAATGCCTGGCCCCGTATGGGTGCTATGCCAGCTACCAAGCCCTGGACGGGCCTCTTCCCTGCCTGAAACGTAGGCCCCAGAACCCTGAGGGTGGGTCCTGGGGCTAGAGTGGTTGTTATTTGATGCGGGGGGATGACAGCTCCCCGTGAGTCGAATGACGGCCCCAGAACCCTGACGGTGGGTCCTGGGACTAGAGTGGCTGGCTTCTAGATGAAGTGGATGGACACCCCCCGTGCTTCTAACGTAGGCTCAAGAACCCTAATCAAATGAAATGAAAACTAATTCCAGACATGTGGAATTTTTGCTGGATATAACAACGGCTTCCAGCTCACCCATTTCTTTGTCCATAGGGGAAAGTTACATCAATTGCACATTGGGCTTAAGGCAGCATTTGCACACAAGAAGGTTGTGCAGGGTGTTTTGTGGCTCCACACATGGCTGGAATTAGTTTTCATTTGATTGTCCACTGAAGAAGGGGAGGAATCCCCGAAACGTGTTTGGACTTATCAGTTGGAGTTATTGGATTTATCCATTGCCTTATATATTGCGTCTTTGTGACGGGACATAAACATACATTGTATATTTTAATGTTAATTATGTTAAGATTTTTTTATTGTAATAATTTGATTTTTAGTAATAGAGTTGTCCTGTAAAGGACACATTTGTAACTGGTTCATTTTTTTGCCAACTGTGATGATTTTCAGGATAGCTATTTTATAATGATATTAGTATAATAGAAGGAATATCGTGACAGTTCTATATTAATGTGCAATTGTGTGTTGTGCATATATACACATATTGGCACATGTAGTTTTAAGCTATTTTGCAATATTAAAGACACTGGTGTATATATCTCATACTGTAATTTGAGGCCATTCATATAACAATCGGGGAATAGCTTGGGGCTTTTTTATTTTTCTTCTTGTCTTTGAATCTCCAGCTTCCCGGGAGGAGACAGAAGAGGCAAGGGCCTTTCGGGCACAGCTGGAGAGGCCCAAAACCAAATATATTGACAGGCTAAGGGTCCAAGCCCACACCATGGAGGACCGGCTGGTGGAACGGTTTGAGGCGCTCCAAGTAAGGGAGCGCAAGGCAGAGGCATATGCAGAGTACCTACACAGTCAGAAGGAAGCCCTCAATCTGTACCACCAGTCAGTCACCAAATGGAAGGCGTCCTTGGCGGGGGCCCTGGACAGTGCCCAGCAACATGGATTTGAGGCAGAGGAGAAGGTGCTGCCCACCCCTCAGTCCTGCACACCCCTTTCTCCTTTCCCCTACACTCCACAGGTCCACAGACCTCGAATTTATTTTCCTTTGTTTGTATATTAATGATTATTTTTTGTTTTATAAAGTTGTAATGTATGTTTAAAAAGTTTTTAGAAAAGTTATATTTGTTACCAGCTTTGTTTGACCAACCAATCTTTTAACCCTCAGCTTGAAGACAGACCCCCCAGGAGGGGCAGGGATTGTGTCTGTGTGGGTGTGCCAGAGAGAGAGAGAGAGAGAGAGAGAGAGAGGCTGTGGTAGTCTAGCAGAGGCATAAGCAGGCATCGGCAGGTGCACTGCCCGATCTCACAGAGAGATTGCCGCCTGGGGGGAAGCCAAGTTGGGATATATAATACTTGGTTACATTTGTTGGCTGGTCCCTTTGAAGCCCTCGAGTGGAGAGGTGTTTTCCACTTATAGAAAGATCACCCCGGGGGGGGAGGGAGGCGGGGAAGACTTGTAGACAGTGCCCCAGGTAGAGCAGCCAACCAAGGATATCATATTTCCTGTGAGGGGGTGCCAGAGAGAAAGAGAGAGGTGCTCTTTGGCAGCGGGCAACAGGCAGTGGGTGGGCAGAGGGGCTATTTCAGCAGCCGCAACGGGAATCAGCGGGTGGCTGCACAGCAGTAGGCTAGTGGGGGGGGGACAGGCGGGGGGACGGGCACCGGTGACCACTGGCCAGTCAGGCATGAACAGCAGCAGCACCCAGATGATGGTTCTTGGGACTGGAGTGACTGCTTCTGGATGCAGTGGAATGGAATGACAGCCCCCCGTGACTGGAATGATGGTTCCAGAATCTTGATGATGGTTCCTGGTACTGGCATGACTGCTTCAGGTACAGTGAAATGACAGCCCATGGGAGTTGAATGATGTCCCTAGAATTACTGCTTGGTTGGGCACACTTCATTCAATCATTTCAATAGATGGTACAGGTGGTACAGGGAGGCACATAGGCATCGGCACATAATTATTACATTGTCTGTTATTTCCGTCTCATTCTGGTAGGTTTGCTGCTGGACGTGAGCATTGTGCATGAACACAGATCATATCTCCTGCCGGTTCTGGCAGGTGGCAGCTTGAGCTAGATGCACCTCTTACTCTCCCCCCCTCATCTTTCTTGTTCTAGGAGCGGGGAGCCTACCTCTCCCTTTGTCTCTGGACATGTATTGCAGGTGTGATGGCATGGGTGGGAGCATGTTTCAGGAGGGGCAGGGTATAAATGTGAGCAAATAAATAAATAAATAAATAAAGGTTCTTAGCGCTGGCTCTCATCATTCTCACCAAGTCACCCTGTGTTCCATCCCCACATGGACTTGTCTCATATCCATAGAAAGGGTTGGGTGGAACTGTCACTCTGAAAGGGGAGAGTGCTGTTTTTTAGCCTAGAGAGGAACTCAAGGCCATCAGAGTTGGTTGCTGCCTTAAACACTACAAGGTGGCTTAGTTTTATGGAAGAAAGAGACCCGGACCAATATCCCAGACCATTGTTTATTTAACTCAGGCCTGAAAAACATGCAGCCCACATATAGATAGGCCCGCCTATCCACTGCTTCCAGATGCAGTGGACTGACAGCCCAATAACCCAGATATCTGATGGTTCTTGGGACTGGAGTGGCTGCTTCTTGATGCAGTGGAATGACAGCCCATGGGAGTTGAATTATGTCCCTAGAATTAGTGCTTGATTGGGCACACTTCATGTGATAGGTGGTAGCTGGTACAGGAACGCACACAGGCAGGCACATATAATATGTTGTGTGTTATTTTCATATCATTCTGATAGGTTTGCTGATGAATGTGGGCACAGATGAGAGCTCTTGCTGGTTCAGGCAGGTGGCCGCTTGAGCTGGATACACCTCTCCCCCTCCACCCCCATCTCTCTCGTTCTAGCGGGGAGCCTCTCTCTCTCTCTTGTCATATACTGCAGGTGACAGCATGGGTGGAATCGTGTCTGTCTCTCCTTCTAGCAGTGGGGAAGTTTTCTCTCTCAGCACAAGCAGCAGGTTGCTAACTCGTAAAGAAAAGGTGGAATGACAGCGCCAAGTGAGCAGAATGATGGGCCCAGAACCCTGAGGGTGGGTCATGGGGCTGGAGTGGCAGCTTCTGGATGAAGTGGAATGATGACTCTCTGTGAGCGGAATGACAGCCCCAGAACCCTGATGGTGGTTCCTGGGACTAGAGTGCCAGATTCTGGATGATGTGGACGGACAGCCCTCCCTGCCTATAATGTAGGCCCCAGAACCCTGAGGGTGGTTCCTGGGGCTGGAGTGGCAGCTTCTAGATGGCGTGGATGGACAGCCCTCCCTGCCTGGAATGTAGACCTCAGAACCCTGATGGTGCGACCTGGGGCTGGAGTGGCTGTTATTTGATGCCATGGAATAATAGCGCCCTGTGCAAAGAATGATGGCCCCAGAACCCTGACGGTGGGTCCTGGGACTAGAGTGGCAGTTTCTGGATGACATGGATGGACAGCCCTCCCTGCCTAGAACGTAGGCCACAGAACCCTGATGGTGGGTACTGGGGATGGAGTGGCTGGCTGTTTCTTGATGCGGGGAAATGACAGCTCCCCATGATCAGAATGACAGCCCCAGAACCCTGATGGTGGGTTCTGGGGCTGGAGTGGCAGCTTCTGGATGAAGTGGAATGACAGCCCTTCCTGCCTGTAATGTAGGCCCCGAACTCTGACGGTGGGACATGGGGCTGGAGTGGCTGGCTGTATCTTGATGCCGTGGAATGACAGCTCTCTGTGAGCAGAATGACGGCCCCAGAACCTTGAGGGTGGGTTCTGGGACTAGAGTGGCAGCTTCTGGATGACGTGGATGGAAATCCCTCCCTTTCTGGAACATAGGCCCCAGAACCCTCAAGGTGGGTCCTGGGACTGGAGTGGCTGGCTGTTTCTTGATGCCGTGGAATGACAGCTCTCTGTGAGCAGAATGACGGCCCCAGAACCCTGAGGGTGGGTTCTGGGACTAGAGTGGCAGCTTCTCAATGACGTGGATGGATAGCCCTCCCTGCCTGTAATGTAGGCCCCAGAACCCTTGAAAGCCATGCCACCCTCCACGTCCTGCAGCTGCCGAGCGACTTGGCAGCTGCCCTCACCCCAGCTCCTCCATGGTGGATTGACATTGCTGGTGCTGCTCCCCGCTAGCAGTGATACCGCTCATGCTGCTGGACACAGCTGTTGGAGCAGGACGTTTGTCTGCTGATGGAGGCAGATGACTGACTGCTGCAGTCGGGAACCCACTGGCATGTACTGCCCCTGCCTGCCCGCTTAGCAGCACAGTGCTATGTCATCCCTTGAGGTGCCTCACCATGGCAGTTGTGCCAAGGTTGGTGAGTATTTGTCCATGCTTCACCACCTTCTGGCACAAAGTGCATTGCACCTCCCTTGGATAATCCGCCTGCACCAACTTAAAATGTGCCCATATGGAGGATTTTTTGCCCCCTCCTGTCTTTTGGCCCACACCAGGTGACACACCGCTAACAGCGCTGCTCAGAGGGCCAGACATCTCCTCCGCAGGACTAGTGTCTCTGCCTCATTGTCCCCAATCATACTGATGTCCCATGAAGGGGAGGACTGGTACCCTGAGGCTGCTGGACTGCCCACCATGCTGCTGCCACTCTCCCTGTGCCCCCTATAGCTGCTGCTGCTGGTGCTGCTGCTCCTCTCCCTGCTGCCATTGCCTGGGGATTGGGCCCTACCTCTAGCATAGGGATGGACGAACAGATCGCGGTTTAGGTTCGTCCGTTCGGTTCAGCTGCGTTCGGTTCGTCTGTTCGGTTCGACTGCGTTTGGTTCGTCCGTTCGGTTAGTTCACCGGGTTCACGTTCGGCCATTCGGTTCGTCCGCTTCGGTTCGGCCGTTCAGTCCGGCCATTCCGTTCGGCTGTTCCGTTCGGCCGTTTGGGAAATGTTGTTATGGGTGGTTTTTTTGTTTTTTAAATGGTTTTTTGGTTTTTTATTGGGTTTTATAAGGTTTTCTTTTGTTTTTTATTTGGTTTTTTTGTTTTTATATATTTTTTTTAATCTAATATTATATCTATCTACACTAAATCTAACTGCTATTAACTATTCTAAATGCTTTGAACTAAATGGATTATCTAATAAGTACACAGGCCTACTCCTACAAACACTAAAACTAAATCACTAACGCTATCTCTATCACTAACCTAGCTCCTACAGCTACTATCCCTAACCTATCTATCTATCTCTCTATCTCTCTATATATGGGATCGGGGGAATCACAAACACAAGGTTTCAGTTTAAGGTTTAAGTTTCATTTCAGTACAAAACTGAAATGAAACTTAAAGCAATCTAATAATCCTACTCAACGCCTGCTGTTCAGGAACAGTGACTAGCTCAGAAGGTGTTGGGAAGGGGGGAGGCAGATAGTTTCATTTCTTGCAAGCCTCTCCACCCCTGGTGCCTGGAAGTCTGCTCCTCAGTGACTAGTACTACCCCTCCCTGTCACATTTGACCTTACAGTGAACCTTTTTTTGCCACCCAAACTCACCCGAACGAGATCCGAACTGACCGAACTGTTTAGCTTGAGGATGGGTACCAGCTCTTGTTTACCTGTTCTGTCTCCTGGAACTGCGCTGGGATCTACCCCCACCCCCCAGTTTCTCCTTCTTTGGTCTTGGCTCTGTTGGTGTTCTCCCCTTGTGCTTCCATGTCCATATCGGCATGTGGAAGGGGCCCCATTCTTGCTCACATTATCTCTGTGTGCATGTGTCTCCCGTCCCCAATGACTCCCTGTCCCTCCTCCGTGGCTGTATTCCCCCCCCTCACCATCCCATGTGCTATCTCCACCCATGGTCTTGTGATGTTCCTGTCCCCACTCCTTGCTGTCCCCTTGACTGTCCCTTCATTGCCCTTTGAAAGTGACAGGGTCAGGTGCACTGCTGGACCCTTTCTGTAGGTGGGTGTGATTTGCCGTTTACATGGACGAGTGGGTGTTGAACACTCATGTCCACCCACTTCCACCCACGGAGCATGCCAGCTCCTTCCTGGATGCTCCAGGGGTGGAGGTGGGTGTTGATGGGAGGATCGCGGGAGCGCACACACCCACCTGATGCTGTTCATAGGGATGCTCACCCATCCATCCGATGGGTGTTCGTGTGGGTGGGTGGCATCCATGTAAAAACGGCCTTAGTCACTTGGACTGTACAGCAATTGGAAAAAGGTAACTAGTTAAGCCAAACATTGCCACAGTTTGCATATTTAAATTCATCCTTAATGAAATTCAACCCTTTCAAAGCAATCTATTTTAAAAACATCAGGAATGGAATTTTCTTGAGCAGATGAGCGTAGGGCTAAGATGAAATCAGACCCCTACACAGCATTTTGAATTTAGTCTGGATTCAAATGGTCTTTAATATGCGCAAATCATTAAAGTACCAGCCTGTGCTGGAGGAGTGTAAGGCTTGCTTTAATATTTTATAGGACAGATTTTGATCTATGATTGATCAGTCAACTGACAGCACTCAGGGCAGAGTTTTTTTCCACTCAGAATCAATTATTCTCCTGGTAGATAGATTTTTACTTCTCTTCCTATTTCTTCCATTGAAAAGCCTGCTTTGGAATGTGCCTGGCAAGTTGAGTGACCAGCCATATAAGTAATATAGTCATCCCAAGCTGCCGGAGGCAGGATGGTGGCAGGGTATAAATTAATAAAATAAATAATAAATAATACAATATAAAATGCAGTGGGGTTGTTTTTGTTTCTTAGAGCTGTACAAAATTTTACAGTGTGGCATGAGCAGTTGAACTTACCACATTTTCTGATTTGTAGGTGTTGCTGAATATAGGTACAACACCAAACCACTTATCTCCCTTCTTTTCTTCTTTAACTTATCACCAGATGCTCTCTCTGTCTTTAGCCTTTCCTCTGCCAGGGAGTATTATAGTATTTAGCCAAATGTTTGGTGGGTCCAGGCGATAGCAAGTTGTTTAGTACTTGTTATCTAAACAGCAGCTTTCTGGTCTTGGTGCTCTCACTTTGGAAGATGTGTAGCAAGCCATATCAGTCTGTATATCTATTTTCCTTCTCCACTATGTCTGACTGGAAAGCATTAGCAGAAGCAAACAGCACTGCTATTGCTTGTTGCTTGAAAAGCAAATGTTATGAATAAGCAATATCTAAGTTTGGGGTTTTCTAACAGGTCTTTCCAGCTTGTGCTGCCATTTATTTCAGCAAACAGCTCAGAAGGGGAAAAAAAATCTAGCAGGCTTTCAAAGCAGCCATTACTTAGCTGAATACCAAATATTTTGAAAAATTATGGTGCAACTTTCAGAAACATGTCTTTTGATTATATTTCTTTATTTTGTCCATGCTGGGCTATGCTAGTACCATTACTTTGCTGAAATGGAATTAGAGATGTATCTCCACCTACTGAAGCTGCTGGAATAGGCCCCCTAAGGTAACTGTGTGTGATGCCTTGCTACTGAGGAAGGAAAGCATAAATTGACTGTGTTTTGACAAGTCCGTGCTACACAACAGGAGATGGAGTTTGCCAGTGTAGCTCTGAGAACAATGTATCCCTCTCCACAAGGGATGAGTTGAAATTGAATAGAAAAAACCTCACGAACTGACACTATTCCACCTTCGACTCCAGTCATCCAGAACAAGCAGAAGGAAAGAGAAGTCAAAAGAGAAAGAAGAGAAATGGCCAGGATATACTGACTGACAGTAAGGTTGGCCAATTATTTGTTCAGAGAAAAAAAAATGAAATTATAGTTATTATTTTCATTTTGATGCTACTGACATGGATTTTTTATTCTAAGTGAAAATTTCCTCCTCTTTTATCCTTGCAGTTCAAACGTTACTTCCTCAGATGTCTGAACCATGAATCAGTGTCAGACAGTGAACAAGATACAGAATTTTGAATTCCAGTAGTGCAACAGCAGTCAGATGATCCTGTGCTCCAAAGCTATCAAGATTTCACTTGGCATGAAATGGAAAGAAGGTCAAGGAAAGGAAATTGGATTAAGTCTGCAACTTTCTAGGAACCAGCTCTGCAATAAAGTTTATATGTAGTTAGTCAGGTTCAAGCAAAAGTACTAGGATTGGGGATTTATTTGTACATACTCATGAAAACACCAAAACACCTGCGGTTTACCTCCCTTTGGAGCAGACTTGCAGTGATCAGTTCAGGCATCATCAAGGAGATAAAAATGTCTTGTATCTCCTGTGTGCTGTAGGGGCAATCTATGATATGTTAGATTAAGGAGCATGCATGGAGTCAATAAAGACAAATACTACAGCTCGTCCATAACTCATAATATAGGAGCAAATGTTGGAGGTAGTGTGCATATACAGGAGAACAAAGGTAGGCGGGTAAGTGGTTTTATGACACAGCAGTATCCAGACCATATTGCACCAAACACAAGATTAAAACAGAAAAAAGGGAACCAGACAATAACCTGTAAATAGGGCATGAAATTTGCAGGTGCCTGGGAGCCATTGGCACACAGAAAACTGAGGCTGATGACTGATTCCGGCATGTTGTGGGGCAAGAATGGTTTAATATCAGGATAAAGTCTGGCAACTGAATTTCTTTTCTTTTTTTGGCTCCCAGAGTTCGATCTGAAACTTCATGCCCTGCTGTAAAAATGCAAAGAGAGCAGCCATATATCAACCTCATCACCAAGGAAGGTACAAACTGGCACGCACCCGGTGCACTGGCTAAACCCAGGGAGGGGGAGCCACTCCTGGCCAGGTCAAGTTAGGGTGCTGAATTGACTTATGCCAGACTGGGCCAGCCAGCAAGCCCTCCCCCACAGTGGGGGAATGAACAGACGTGCGGCTGGGTGGTCCCATGCCTGGTGAACCCCCAGCACCTTGCCCCCTAACAGGACAGGCAGCCATGGAGGCCAATCACAGGCAGCCATGGATGCCCATCATGGGTACCCCTGATCCCCAGTAGGGGATGGGGCCTCTAACAAATGCACAAGTCTCCTATGACCAACATTAGCCCACCCGTGTGACCTTTGGCCCAGGCTGTGGGCATGGAATCATCCAAGGGACCACATACAGGCTGGCTGTCTCCCTGGGTCGGGGAGCGGTGGTTCCACATCTTTTGGCCCACAAACAGACACGCTGAGGAATCTCTGACCCAGACAGACTGTAGTGGGCCACAGAAGACCCTTGTTGTGTCTGTTTTCACTCCAAGTGTAATGATCTCAAGCAGCATCTAACGTGCTTCAACTTGTGCACAGCAGAGAATCTGAGAGTTACAACCAACTACATGACAGACCACAGATTTTCCTCAGTCAACTAAAGGTGGACATAGTAAAAAATCTACCCCACTGTCTGCTGGTGTTTAGAATAAGTGTTGCTCTTGCTTGTTGCTATGATGTAGCTTTGTATAGTTAAGAAACAATGCGATCTGCATGCTGCTAGGACACTACAGACCTACTCTCACTCCCAATATCAATACCCAATTGCTCCCACCATCCTTAATGTATTCGACCAGTTACCATAGTAACAAATCCAGACCATTTTCTAGTCAAACTCTTTGAACTATGTGGTTTATAACTATATTAAACTAAAGTCAGCATAGACTCCTGATTACAAATTAAATTCTATTGAACAAGTCATGCATTACACTAGTAGCACAAGTACTGAATGTGCTCCATGGTACTTTTTCAAATGGCACCAAATATAGCAGAAGCATTTCTCTGTCATTAGTTGACATGACCTAATGTATGCTCAGCCTACTTAATGATAGATACAGGTACCATCCCATCAATGAAAAATCAAAGAAGAAACGCAGTAGTTATTGAAAAACAAACAAAATGCTGCATTTTATATTTATTACAATTTTGTGTTTATTATTGTTTGAGATACTTAAATTGTGGTTAGGGTTGATTTTTCTTATACATCTGAACTGACTTTGTGCATGCTGTTCTATTCATATTTGCTATTATAACTTAGGATGCCAAGATAGTGTTTTACAAACTAGTGAAGGTAAATACCTAGTATTCAGGAATTTAAAAGCTTATCTACACTAACAGTGCAGTCTGCAAGCTTCTGAATTGGCAGTCCCCGCATTCACAGGAATATCCTATTTATTCAAATGAGGCTAGTGCCAGTATGTCCGATTGAGGATCATGTTTTAAGTGTGGGGCAGTTAACAGACAAGAACTAAGGTTGTAAAAGCATCTGAGAATAATTTAGAATGCACTTTCACAATGTCAACATGGAATTAGCAAAGGGAAGTTAATTCTCAACAATTGTAAAGCGCCAGATGCACTGCTTGTGCTATATAAATGTTTACTACTACTACTACTACTATAATAATAATTAACAATAACAATAACAATAACAATAACAAGAGTAACAATAATACTAACAATAACAATAACAATAACAATAAATAGTGCCTTACCAATCTATCGGAATTCTTTGAGCATGTAAATAAGCATGTGGCTAGGGATGAGCTGGTCGGCATAGTGTATCTGGATTTTCAGAAAGCATTTGATAAGGTCCCTCATGAGATACTCTTGAGGAAATTAAAAAGTCATGGGATAGGAGGCAGTGTCCTATTGTGAATTGGTAAGTTGTTAAAGGATAGAAAACAAAGAGTAGGACTAACAGGTCAATTTTTGCAATGGAAAGAAGTAAAAAGTGGAGCGCTCCAGGGATCTGTACTGGGACTGGTGATGTTTAATGTATTCATAAATTATCTGGAAACAATAGTAAGAGTGAGGTGATCAAATCTGCAGATGACACAAAGTTATTCAAGGTAGTTAAAACCTGAGCGGACTGTGAAGAATTGCAGGAGGATTTTGTGAGACTGGGCAGATGAAATTTAATGTGAACAAGCAAAAGGCGATGCACATAGGGACAAATAATTCAAACTATATGTACACAATGCTGGGTTCTAAATTAGGAGTTACTGCTCAAGAAAAGGACCTTGGAGTCACCAAGTTATTCAAGGTAGTTAAAATATGAGCAGACTGTGAGTAACTGCAATGGGATCTTACGACACTGGGTGCCTGGGCATCTAAATGGCAAATGAGATTTAATGTGGACAAGTGCAAAGTGATGCACATAGGGAAAAATAATCCAAACTATGCATACACAATGCTGGGTACTAAGCTAGGAGTTACCACTTAGGAAAAGGATCTGGGGGTGGTTGTGAACAATACAATGAAATCCACAGTGCAGTGCGTAGCAGCAGTTAAAAAACCAAACAGAACATTAGGAATTATTTGGAATGGGAGAGAGAATAAAACTGAGGAGGTCATAATGACTCTATACAAATCAATGGTGCGACCGCACCTCGAATATTGTGTGCAGTTCTGGTCGCCCCATATCAAAAAAGACATAGCTGAACTAGAAAAAATACAGCGAATGGCAACAAAAATGATCAAGGACATGGAAGGGCTCCTGTATGAGGAGAGGCTTGGTAGGTTGGGGCTCTTCAGCTTGGAGAAGAGACGACTGAGAGGAGATATGATAGAGGTCTATAAAATCATGAGTGGGGTGGAACTAATAAACAAGGAGCAGTTATTTACCCTCTCAGCTAGTACTAGAACTAGGGGACACTGCATGAAACTCATGGGTGGCAAGTTTAAAACAAATAAAAGAAAATATTTTTTCACTCAGTGTATAATTGGGTTCTGGAATCTACTGCCAGAGGCTGTGGTAAGGGCCAGTACTATAGCTGAGTTTAAAAGAGATATGGATAAGTTTCTGGAAGATACGTCCATTTGCAGCTATTAGCCAGACACGATCAGGGAATATGATGGGAGCTGGGGGGAAACAACAGGGAATGGATCCCCCATTGTGACCTGATGGGTACTTCTCCAAAGCCACCGTGATTGGCCACTGTCAGAGAAAGGATGCTGGGCTAGATGGACCATTGGTATGACAGAGTATGGCACTTTTTATGTTCTTATTTATTTATTTTATTTATTTTATAAATTTTTACCACGCCCCTCCTGCGAACAGCTCGGGATGGCTTCCAACAGTAAAATACAATACATCAAAAAACAATTTAAAACCATCAATAATAAAAAAACATATATAAAATTATTATCCAAAAAGGCCTGGGCTCCATTTAACAATAAATAAGGTAGGGGAGCTAAAAAATCTTACCTCACCCTCCCACCCTCCTCAATGGCCTGGGTGAACAGCAAGGTTTTGCAACTTCACAGAAATGTTAACAGGCTGGGGGCCAGGCGGGCTTCCTCCGGAAGGGAGCTCCAAAGGCGCGGCACGGCCACCGAAAATGCCCTCTCCATCGTGGCCCGCCGCTTGACACGGGGGACCTCCAGGAAGGCACCCCCGGTGGACCGAAGGAGCCGCTCTGGGGCACGGAGGGCAAGGCAGTCCCTGAGGTATGAGCGGTCCAGACCATGAAGGGCTTTATAAATCAGCACCAAAACCTTGAATGTGGCTCGGCAAGCTATAGGAACCAGTGCAGAGCCTGGAGCACAGGTGTAATATGCTCCCGACGACCCGTCCCCATAAGGAGTCGAGCCGCCGCATTCTGCACTAGTTGCAGCCTCCGAACCAGGCACAAGGGAAGCCCCATGTAGAGCACGTTGCAGTAGTCCAGCCTCGAGGTGACGAAAGCATGGATGAGGGTGTCCAGGTCCGGGTCGGAGACG
>QEPC01012651.1:54892-112291 GCA_003113815.1 Sphenodon punctatus | reverse complement strand
GCAGCAGCCCATGGTCCACGGTGTCAAAAGCGGCTGAGAGATCTAGCAGGATGAGAAATGTTGAACAACCTGCATCCATCTCCCAGCGGAGATCGTTGACCAAGGCCACCAACGCCGTCTCGGTGCCATAGCTGGGGCGGAACCCAGATTGAAACGGGTCCAGGAAACTGATGCCATCTAGATACACCTGGAGCTGGAGTGCCACCGCCTGCTCAATAACCTTTCCGAAAAAGGGAAGGTTAGAGACAGGTCGGTAGCTGGCGAGGGCATCCACGTCCAATGATGGTTTCTTCAGCAGGGGGCGTACCACAGCCTCCTTGAGACTGGGAAACAACCTCCCCTGATGCAAGGATGCATTCACTACCCTCGCCAGCACCGTCCCCAACGTCTCCCTGGAGGCTTTCACCAACCAGGACGGACATGGATCAAGTTCACAATAAGTGGCCCTCACAGACCCCAAGACATCTGCCGCATCGGCCGGCGTCACTTCCCGAAACTCCCCCCACAAAGATGGACCAGACGGGACCTCCATCACCTCGCGCTCTCTACCTACTGCCCCTAATCCAGCGGATTGTTGACAATTTTCAAATACATGAAAGGCTGTTATAGTGAAGATGGAAATCAGATATTCATGAGGCAGCAGGAGCATAGCCATAATAAGTGGAGCAGGTGTAGGTGCCCGGGATCTCAGAAGACTGAGAGGTCGTTACGCACGTAGAGTGCATGTGCTTGTGCACGCTGGAGTGGAGTGCCCCAGCAGGAGGCCCATTCCAACTTTAGCACCAGGACCCATTCCTACTGAGCTATGTCCATACCATGAGGGGCACTATCATTATGACAACTGCTAAAGGGTTTAAGTTTCAGGGAATAAAAATAGATTAAGTATTAGAAGAAATGTCCTAATTAATAAGAGTTAAGCATTAGAACCACTGTGGAGCCCCCATCAATGGAAGATTTTAAAAAGATGCTGGATAAATATGTGTCACGGATGGGTTAGGTGTCTTGATAACTGTATAGGGAGAGACTGGATGACTTCTTAAGGTGCGTTTCAATCCTACAATTCTAGATATAACATGAAAATTATAAAAATAAGTTTAAAGCAATGAAGACCACAAAATCTATTCATTTTCCTAAACCTGTACACATATACTAATTAATACAACTCTAATTTCTTTTGCAACTAGGAATTAGTATCATTACTATATAAATCCCGCAAACATTCTTAGTCCCCAAGCCTACAAAATTTCATACAAAAGCATCTGATTATTAATGTGCGATTCCATTTGCTTCATAGAAAGTGCTTGTAGGACACGACATTTAATCCTAGGACAAGCACTTTGTCTTGCATAATAAACAAATAATGATAATACATGAAAATTAATGCAAACAGTTGAGTTTTGAGTGCAGAGTATATTTAAAAATATTCATATTTCAACCTTTCCTTAACTCAGAGTTTTGCCAGCCTTTCTTGAATGGAGTGTGCATAGCTACATGATAGTTTGACTTTAGATTAATCACTTATAATTATTTTTTTTTAAAAAAGGTTCTTAAACGATATGTAATGCAAAAGTAAAAAGCCACAGTGCTGTCACAGGGAAACAATCTTTCAGCTATGAGAATGATAGTTTATAACATAATAATGGTTTCTTAATATATACTCAAATGATGTTAAATGTCCTTACCCAGATGATTCAGTGGTGCCTATGGCTGTTTTTGCATGGAGTTGCCCCTCCCCCATGACTGGGTGTGCGGTGGGGGTATCCATGCGAATGGCACAGTGGTGGGTAGGGAGATGGGCTTCCACCTGTGGAAACACCACGGGAGGTGGGTGTGTGCTCCCGGCGCATACCCATCTCCACCCATCACCCACCCACGAAGCCATCTGAAAAAACAGAGGAGGATCCGTGGGTGGAGTTGGGTGCAAATGGGTGTGCGCCTGTGGAAAAGGGCACACACCCACCTGCACCCACTGCAGCCGCACACCCATCCCCCCACCACCACTGTCTGTGGAACAAAAGGCCTATAATGAATACTTTGGCATGTTACAGGGACTGATTGCTAAAATTATAATTCAGCTATTATTTGATAATTTCTGGAAGTACCAAAAGTACATCATAAGGAATTCACATTCAAAGAGATATTCTTAGGCATCAGTCCAGGATCTCTGTGGCATTCCCTGACTCTACCACTAGGAGGCAGACCATCGAACCAAAACTCCATATGTTCTGGAGGGATGCTCCTTTCCACTGGGACTCTACTGTGGTTCTCTGCCTCTGAGATTTTGAAGCAGGACAGCCTCTCTCTTAAAAAGCAGAACACCATCCCTCATTCTAGAAATCCCCCATCAGAATATTTTGGACTCTTTCTATCCCAAGTAGATGTTAAGGGGCTCCCTGTAGGTTCCTCAAGTATGGGGTCCTTTGTGAAGCAGTGTTTGACTGTCCAGCTCCCCTTCTCTACTCTCTCGCTGGGAGCAGGGAAAGCACAGGAAAAACCTCTGGAAGTCAGAGTTTCTACTCCCTCCTGAAGAACCAGCCCATGCAGCCAATAAAGGAGTCAGCAGAGTAGCAGCTTTGACATCCCAGCTTAGGGCACAACAGAACAAGCTCAACAAATCCCCTTTCACTCCAGATCCCACAGTGAACAGTGGGACAGAACAGGGAGCACAGCAGCAGTCTAGAGACACCACCGTCCACTCTGAAACTGGCACAGCTGGAAAACTGCACTCAGAAAGTCTTCTCAGAACTTCATGAAGGGTAAGGCCCCCATGCCCCAGTCACACTATCCATTACCCAGCACTAAGCACAGTGCAGCAACTCCTTTTGTGCTGACTCCTGGAGTCACAGGACTGGCTCCACTCCAGCTCCTCACAGCCCCACCTCCTACTGCAGGAGTTTGGTTACAAGTAAAGCTGAAATGAGATCTCAGCAAACTGGGTAATCTTGTTGAAATCCCAGTGCTTATTCTATTCTGGGTCGAACTGAGCTCTGAGAAATGCTTACCATGGAAGTTAGCTATTGACAGTCCTTGTCTGGAGCTCCAGCAGAAAGGGGCATCCCTCCAGCACAGATGGAGTTCTGGTTTGATGGTCTGCCCCCTAGTGGTGGAGCCATTGAATACACCAGAGATCCTGGAGACATGTCCAAGAATCCATTTCCAGAAGAAAAATCCCCAGATAAAGAACCCATTTTTTTCTAATACAAATTAAAGTGCAGTATATATTTACATGTCACAGTTTACAACTGGCAGTACAATCCTCCACCATTAATATTAATGAGAGTTTTGCCATCAGCTTGAGTTGGTGAAGGATGTGCCATTTATAGGTAGTTTAAAAGACAAAAGTAGTTCTCGCTAAGGAAATATGTAACTAAGGTACAAGAAAATAATTAACTGTAAAACAGTAGCTGAATGTTCAGGATGCTTCTTCAAGCAATACTTTCTGGGGGGATTTTTTTTTCACAGGAAATATAGGACAGCAGCTTTAGATGAGTTCAGTAATTTAATTCAGTTTGGGTCCATATGAAATGGAAATTTTATATTATGGAGATTCATGGAAGCATTTTTCTGTGGATTCTGTTCCTTTTAGCCTCGCACCCAAATTTAACTTCCATTTTTAGTACAAATAAACCTAAATGCTCAGCAGGAAGCTCAGTCGAAGCTCTGAACATTTACTGGTTTCATCTTGTTCGGATGCGACATGAGATTCACCCCCCCCTTTTTGTCTATCCCCATTACATATGTGCACCTGTTTCGACACAAAACTGTAAATCAGGCCAAGTTAAAATAAACAGCAAAAATTCTAATTGAGGAAAAGGAAGCATGGAAAAAGCAATTTCTTTTGGATTGAATAAAATTAATAAAAAAGCATCAGTCAAGAAGACACTTGCTTTCTACACTAAAGTGATTAAATTATTTAAAATGTTTCAACTGTTGAGTTTACTGACATGCCAGGCACTTTGTGCTCCAGATTTTTATATCCATCTATCCAACTGCTTCTTTTTGTGACTGGCAATTGACACTCATCTGTCACTAGCTCTTACCTCTACAACTCTGCATCTTTCAGTGAACCATCCCTAAACACTTGAATTTGCACAACATCCTCTCTCATTTATCTCATCACCTGACAACACTTCCTGTCTGAATTCCACTTTAAATATCACTTTTATATAGGTGCTACTAAATTGACATGCTCTTAACTGTTCTGGGTCTTCATTTTCTGTGTCACAGTCCGAAAAGAAAGAAAAACCCCATAAAAACATGAAATTCTCAACAAAGGGAAATGTGAAGTATTGTACAGAGGTGTTAAAAATACAAATGCAAAATGGAAGATGACCAGCTAGGCAGCAGTATTCTAAAATAGATCTGGGGTTATAGTTGATGATAAATTTAATACGAGTCAGCAATGTGATGCAGTAGCTAATAGGAAAATGCTAGTTTGCGGTGCATCAACAGAAACAGTGGGCTCGATCTCAAATCCCTGGCATGCATCTCATGTGCACCTCATGTAGATTGCACGTACACCCATGCGGGCAGGACTATGACCCATGTGCAAGCCACACACATACTGCGTGCAAGCCACATGCGCACATCAGTGACACAAACAGAGCTTCGGGATGGAGTCCTCCATCTGTAAGACAAGAGAACAGATTGTTCCTCTCTACTCAAATCTGGTCAGATTTTAGAAAACCTCAAGTTGGGACTCTTCACTACAAGAATACTGCTCTCTCTGATCAACTTATCCAGCTTAGCAACAAGGGGACACAGAGAAAGCCCTAGGAGAGATTTAAAGAACTCAAAATATTTAGTTGCAAAAAAGGGAATTAAGTGAGGGGACATGAATACAGTTTTCAAAACAGGAAAAAGGCTTCTATAAGCAAAACGGCAGTTATAGAACAACGACAGTTTTTCTGTCTCATCCATGCCTTCATAACCTCAAGGCTATGAAGGCTCTACATGGGGCTGTCCTTCATTACTGTTTGGAAGCTGAAGCCAGTGTTGAACATGGCGGCCTGCCCTCTAGGGATGTGCGAACGCGATTTCGGGGGTTCGGGCCAAACTCAGGGTGTTCGTCCCATCCGCGAACTCCCCGAACCCAAACTTCCCCTCACCCGAACCAAGTCTGCGCTGGCTGCCAACAGCTTTATGGGCACAATCCAAGGTGCTGGTTTTGACCTAGAAAGCTCTAAACAGGCTGACTCCAAGGTACCTGAAAGACTATGTATTCCCTTATGTTCCATCAAAACCTCTGAGGTCAGCCAAGGGCGCCCTCTTGTGAGTACCAACTACCTGTGAGGTTCTTACAGCATGGGCATGTAGAGAGGCATTCTTGGTGACTGCTCCACACAACTATGGAACTATCTCCCCTTGAGCTTCCTATCAACTCTATGACTCAGTTTTGTCAAATCCCACTCCTCCATACTTCCCAACCAATTGCTTATGTTGAGCTGAAGGAAGTTTTTGGCGACACCATATGGTGCTGTGCGTTTCAAATGTCCTGTCAGTCATCAACAAGATTAACTCCGAGTGCTATAATGGAAGATTTACTATCTATCCCTATGAATAAGGGACCTGGTTTTAAGATAGGAGACAAATTTTCAATTTTCTCCTTAAACTCCCACTCCTTAAACATATAAATATTACATTTAGTATGATTAATTTGTTGTGAGACTTTTATCACAACATTTTATCACAAATAATTTTCTACAAGAACTCAGTAATCCACATTTGTCATTAAAGTGGGGTACCTAGATGCGCTATGTCAAATATTCTCCTTCTTGATTGGTCAGCATGTAAGTCAATATTAGTTAACATAGATTATGTTTTATTATAGAAGTAGTTAGAAGGTCCAACTGTAACCTGGGAACAATTGTTCTGAGGTCTTTTTCTGAAAAACAAAGCTGTACTCCTAATATCTGATGTTCATTCTATTTTCCAGTCTTTTGATTTTATCATCCTCTTATAGGAACTGGTGTCCACTGTGTTTTCCCCATTGGTGGCAATGGGGAAAACACATTGAACATGGGTTCCTGTCCTTTTTTTACCTTACTTACTTTCTATTTATTTTCCTTACATTCTTACAGTTTTTATGTATAATCCTAACCCCACCAGTCAGCTATAAAAACCAGGATCACAACTCTCAAATCAGAAAAATCAGTTGTAACAGTGTGGCGGTATCAAGGGGTAAGTTCCTGCAGGATTTGGGCCCTATAAATCAGGTATTGAGGGAATTAGCTACAAACTCTGTTTATTCAGTCCAGTCTCCAGCTTAGGCTTTTCCTAGAAGCCCCCTGTAACAGGCTTCCAGCCTCACAGGCTCCCAGTCTGGGCTCTGCCTTCCCCAGCAAGCCCTTTAGTTGCTCACAAGCTTCTAGCCAGGCCCTGGCTCTGGCTGTCCCAAAGTCCTTCCTTTCATATAGGAGCTCCCACTCTAGCTTCTTCCTTGTCAGCAGCTTCCTTCTGACTGAGCTGCTCCCATATTATGTCTCTCTGGGCTGGCTCCTGTCACAAGTCCTCCTGGGTGCTTCACAATCATGCACTCTCCTTTCTCTGCTGCAACACCTGTAGCCCTGCTTGCACCACCAGTATGCGGGCGCTATGCCTCTTAAAGGGCTCACAGCCCTCTGTGGCTCAGTCCTGCCACACCAGCAACTTACACAGTTTCCCTTATCTCCTGTATCATGTGTTTGTAGTTCTGTCTTGGGTGTCTACAACATTTCATTACTTTTGGATGCTTTTATGGCATCCTAGCAAGAAAATCTCTCTGACCTGAGCTAAGCTAATGCCCTAAAAGTACCTGATTGTTTGGGGGGTTTGTTTTGTTTACAGTCCTGAAGAAATTTAAATATGACGTTATGGCTGAAATGAACACCTAAATTTCAGCTCGTGATAAGTTTAACCATATTGGGAACTGGGATTGAGTTCCTGACCATTTCCCAATACCCATGCAATTTCTCAATTCTCGCAATACCATCTCAATTTACTGTCTTTCTGCTTACAATTTACCGTGTACCACATACTGTTCATACTTCAGTTACTATTACCACATTGCTGACGGTATCATTTTACTTCCGGGTTTCTTTGTTCTTTCATTTTTCTGAGCCAATCACTGTGCAATTAAGACACCACCACCCCTTAACCTCCATTCCAGTGCCTCCAATCAGAATTGTTGTTTTATGTTGTTCCCTTTGCTTCAAACAATCTTCAAATGGATTCCACATTAGTAAAGGAATCTGCGTACCAGCCAATGAAGAACAAGGAAGTAAAATGGCAAATGGAGTTCAAGAACTAGGACTGAAACTTGTCTCACTGGTCTCGCCGGTTCTTGGCGAGAAAGAGGGCTTCACCATCTTTGAAAAGGGTGCCTGCAGGGCTGAGCATATGCAGAACAACTGCTTGACCCTCCTGGTGCTCAGGGGTTTTCCTTGCCCCCTGCTCACCTCCGGGAGTCCGGGGCCCACCCCCCACCCATTCCCCCTGTGATAATTCATGAGGTTCACAATGAGGGGGTGAGAGCACCAGAGCTCTTGCCCCCTTGTCTCGAATCTCATTAATTATTGTGAGATGTTTAAAGAGGGTCCGTTTCAGTCCTAGCAAGAACTGTGATATTGCATCAGTATTACCTCTTGGGATTTGAAATGAATGGCAAAGTGGTAAATAGGAAAATGGTAAACAGGATCTCAATAAGTGGAAAGTCAGTAAATTGGGAAACAAAATGTCGGTTGAGACATTACCAAGTACCAGGAGGTTCTTGATTTGACCAAGATGGTATTGGGAACTGGGATTTCAACAAGATTTCCTGTTTTGGTGAAAACTTGTTTCTAGCCCTAATTGAAGACCTCTTCAGTATACCTAAGGGGCCTGATATAATTACTTGACTTAATATTACAGTTCAAACTTGATGGCCTTGGACTTTGTTTATTTTTTAATTATTTTTTTAAAAGAATCTGTGTTCTCAGTCTTATCAAGACACAGTTTTCGAAAACAGCATCTTAGTCTGATGCCCTAAGCCTCCTGCACCAAGGGCACCTTGTCGCGTGAAACGTAAGGAACTAAAATGATGCTCTCAGATATTATTTGAGTTGCATGGCCTTGGGGCTTCCTGAGGCTAAGATGGTTGCAAAAAAGAGATAAATTAATGTACCAAAGCCATTTTTTCTGTGGTACAAACTAATGCTCTCATACTACAGACTTATACTAGGACCTTGAATGATTGCAAGAGAAATTCTTTAATACCAGATGCCCTTGCAACCACAGAGCTATTGATATTAAATGGTGCCCCGAAGACATTTAAATACATCATGCACAAGCATCTCATCCCACATATAAGAAAAGGAGCTACTGTATATTTAGATGAGCTGGATATTATTTTAGTTTAGATTTTGAATGTTAACTACACATTTTAAAAGGATAATTAATACTGCTTAGTGTTCATTTCAGTCAATTTTTAATTATTATTTTTTCTTTCCCAATTTTAGCTTTGCAGATGGAAGACATCTTGTATGGCTTGACCCTGGGAGTATTAAGTGATGTTGAGGCAAATTTTATTGTTGTGCCTCTAGGACATCAAGGGAAAGTTAACAAAAAGAATAAACTGTGTGTAACAGACACTTTCTGTTGTACTGTCTACGGCTTATATCCCAGTAACTACTGCCACCGATCACTTGGACATTTTAGACCAGTTCACCTATCATTGTCCCAATTGTGGGCCCTCCTAAGGGCAACAGGGTGGGGGGCAGGTCTTACCCCTGAAGGTAACACTGCCACAGCTCCCAGTGCCTCTCCCTGAAGTGGCAGCAAGCCCACCAGGAAAGAAATTTTAAAGTGAGTGAGGGTGGGGGAATCACTCTATCCCCCCACCCAATCTAAAAACTTCCCCTTTGGCAGGATCCTTTGCAAGTGATATGGGTTCTTCTCAGGAAATTTCAGAGTGGATAGGGGCAGTGTGACCCCCCCTCGCTCCATGGTAGCTTGCCCATATTTAGCTCTCTTATTCCAAGGATTTCATGCCCAGCATCAGGGTACACAAGGTAAGCTGTTGTAGTGCTCCTTAGCATCCAGTGCTGGAATGACAGAACAGCCATGGCCTGTGACCCAAATATCTGAAAGACGACCTCCTTCCCTATGTTTCATTGTGATCTTTAAAGTTAGGCACGTGCAACCTATTACAAGTTCTATCCGTGCACCAACAAGTCATAGAATCATAGAGTTGTAAGGTACATCAGAAGTCATCTAGTGCAGCCCCCTGCTTAGTGCAGGAAATCCACAGCTACAGCATCCCTGACAGATGACTGTCCAGCCTCTGTTTGAAAACCTCCAGTGAAAGAGAGCCCACCACCTCCCTAGGCAATTTGTTCCACTGTCAAACAGCTCTTACTGTGAAGAAGATGTTCCTAATCTTTAACCAAAATCAGCTTTCTTGTAATTTGAGCCCATTATTTCTAGTCTTGCCTTCCAGGCAAGAGAGAACAAGTCTTTGCCATCCTCCCTGTGACAGCCCTTCAGGTAGTGGAAGGCTGCTATCATATCTCCCGTTAGTCTTCTCAAGACTAAACATACCCAGCTCCTTCAACCTTTCCTCATAGGACTTGGTTTCCAGACCCCTGATCATCTTTGTCACCAACCTCGGAACTCGTTCCATGTCCTCCTTAAAGTACTCCAGATGAGGTCTAATCAGCACAGAACAGAGTGTAACTATTACGTCTCATGACTTGGAAACAATGCTTCTATTAATGCCCCCGTCGCATGACGTGAACACATGGCAGTTCATGGGCAAGTGAAGCCACTGTAGCCGCTTCTGCCCACCCTCAGCAGGAATCTGGGAGGGTGGGGAGAAGGGACAGGGGAAGGCAGACCCATGCACCCACCATTTACATTCAGAGCTGGCTACTAGCCACAAGATCATCAAGTGACAACACACGAAACCCCAAGGCATGTCATAGAACCTACAGGCACCTCAAGAACACAAGGGGCAATACATCAGGGAGACAAATGCATTTTCAGGAAAGCAGCCGAAAAGCCAAACACCAATCCACCCACCTCCCTCCCCTCACATTCTGACAGTCCAGTCCCAAAACACACTCCCCACACAGCACAGAGTCCAGGACAAACACAGGTAGTGCATGGGGCCCCATTTCAAGGGGGACCACAGCCTCTGGAATGGGGACGATAAACCCTCTGCTGCAAACGGATGACTCCATGACAGAGTAAGCAGTAGGGGCGGGACTACTGGTTTTTCCGGTATCCGATAATGCCGGTACGGCATTGTCGGATTCAACCCGGTAATCCGGACCAGTTACCAGATTCCTGGTACTGGATTTTTTTTTTACATTGCGGCCATTTAAATGAATGGCCGCAATGTAAAAAAAAACCCACCAAAAACCCACGTTTCCCTCCCCAAGTCCAGGCTGCGTGGGTGGATGGGGGGACACCCCCCACCCACCCTGCCCAGCTTGGATTTTTAAAAAAAATCCCCCTAAGTGACTCTCTGTTGCTGGCAACCTAGATCCCCCCAGCACCAGCGGCCACGGCGTCCCAGAAGCAGCCGGTAAGTATTAGACCTGATCCCTGGGGGGGGGCTTTAACACCCCCACCCTCACCCCAGGGATCACCCTACTTCCAACAAGTTCCCAGGATCCTACCTTCCAGTTCAGCTCCGGGTGGCGGCAGCGTTCTGGAGGCCTCAGCGCTGGCTGTGGCTGCTGGCTTCAGATGCTGTAGGCCTTCCGGGGAACTTCCGGGTTTCCCCGGAAGGCCTACAGCATCTGAAGCCGGCAGCCACAGCCGGCGCTGAGGCCCCCGGACCGCCGCCGCTACCCGGAGCTGAACTGGAAGGTAGGATCCTGGGAACTTGTTGGAAGTAGGGTGATCCCTGGGGTGGGGGTGTTAAACACCCCCCCCCCAGGGATCAGGTCTAATACTTACCGGCTGCTGCTGGGACACTGCGGCTGCTGGTTCTGGGGGGCTCTGGGTTGCCGGCAACGGAGAGTCACTTAGGGGGATTTTTTTTTTAAATCCAGGCTGGGAAGGGTGGGTGGGGGGTGTCCCCCCTTCTACCTGCGCAGCCTAGGAGGGGGAGGGGGGAGGAATTTTTTTATTCCATTGATTTCAATGGGGACAGCGCCCCATTGAAATCAATGGAATAAATCTGGTACCGGTATACCGGATTTAATCTGGGAATCCGGTTTTTGGAAACCAGAATCCGGTAAATCCGGTAGCCAGTATTTCCCCCAACTCCCGCCCCTAGTAAGCAGGAAGCAGAAACCCTCCTACAGAGCTGTGTGTCAACAAAAGTGCACTGAAACACTCTGGCTTTTAGAGCAGATGGGGGTTCCAGCCCTGCCTAGAAACCTCCTACAGAGACAACCTGAACCCCAAAATTATTGGACGCTACTGTGATGGATTCAGCAGGGTTTAGGCCTGCAGGGCTTTCCCTTTAACCTCTGACCAGCCAGCTACCCCTGGGCAGATGCTCCGGGTCACTGCTACCTAGTCCCCCAGTTCCCTGATGGTGGCAACCATACTTCCACAGGGTCAGGCAGCCCAGAGTTACAGAGTAGTTAGCTCCATTCCTTGGGTATGGGAGGAGGACAGGGTTCCTCTGGGTAGACAGAGAGTTAGGCATCCCTAGAGGACTAAAGAGCATTGGGCCACATACATGCTAATGTAGTAAAGGAAAAACAAAGTATAAGATCAAAGCCAATCAGTGAGAAAGGTCCAACAAAGGCACGGTGATGGCAAGCAAAGGCAACTGAATAAATGTAAAGAGCAAACACGCAAGCTTCTGACTCTACTCGGTTTCCTTATGTGTCTCTCCCTAAGCTGGGTAATACACATGGCCCCTTATGCCTGGGCTGGGTCATGTCCTCTTTTGCAGCTGATCCCCTTGGACATCAGGTTGAAGAACGACTGTCCTTTGGGGAGAAGGGCTCTCATACTTTCACTAGCCTGGAACTGGAATCTGTTAGAAATGTCTACATCCAGATCCTTCTGGGTGTGGACAGGAACTTCCCCTCCCCCAGTCTATGACAAAACTGTGATGGCTAGGTACTTTTGCAGCCCCATTGAGAAGACCATGGGTATGATTGGCACCCATTGTCCTACCCTGACCTTTCCCTCAAGTTATAGCTTCCCCAAACCCACAGGTGTCTTTACCTAATTGTGTCCACCACGCCTAAACAGGAGTACCATGCCACATGCCTTAATAAATACTGAGAACATAATGATCCATGACACCAGTCATAGCCATTCAGGATTACACAGCTACTACCAAGCATGTAGTGTCTCCATTCTCACCTCCTGTCAAGTGACAGACCCACACAGGTGGCACACAATGTGATGTCCAAGGGGCGGGGCAGTCACAGCAGAGAGACCAGGACCACACAGTCCAAGGCAAAGTCAAGGAGGCAGAGTTCCACACACAGGAACGTAGGAAACGCAGGCAGGAAGGGGGGGACAGTCACAGGACATTGTTCCAAAGCTGGGTCACCGCAGCAGTGGAGCTGGAGTTGGGAACATTACACCCTCTGCATACACCGCCCATGCAAACATCCCTTTCTGGTATCCTCATTCCCACATATGTCGATCCACCATGAAGTTCAGGTCACCATGATTCCTTTTTCCCAAAGCGAGCTGAACATCTGCCCAGGTCCAGATCCCATAAAGCACAACCACATGCGGACCTGGTACTCCTGTCGTTGTCTTCAGTAACCCAGGGCATGCAGCAGGATGGTTGCCAATGTGATAGGGAGGAAGGGCTCCATATGCCCCCCCTTCAAAACGCACAGGCAAAACTCTGAGATGCTACAAATTTCCTGAAAAGCAACACTCTCACTTGCCTCCCATAGCAGAAGCATTTCCTCCTGAGGCCAATTCACAGTGGACCCCAGAACCCGAAACCCCAGCTCACTCGCCCTCTGCTAGCAATCACAGCCGCTCACACGATGTCCCAGCAGCAATGGGCTGCCCAACAGCATGTCATACCCATCACATGTGGACAAGAGGTCTTCCAACAGCAGTTGGATACTATTCCTAAAATAGCGTTTACCAAGAGCCATGGTTCCACAGACATCTCAAACCACTGTATCTGTCTGACCACATGATGGAGGGGTATGGACCCAGGGCATGACAGACATGTAATGGCCACAGCAAGCAAAGAGTGCCCCATGGGGATGGGAGGCCAAAATAAGCTCAACCAGGTGCACACAACTAGATGCAGGTGTGCCTCAAGGCTGCCAGATTATGAAAGCCCAGACCCACACAGAGGAATCCTAGGAGGCCTCTCCCAAGTCACCTTATCACAGACAGTAACCTTGGGCCCTCCATGATACAGGGACACCTAGCTGCATTAGCAGGGACCCTGCATCCAGAGGGATGGCATCAAAACCCTGTCCCCAGCTGAAAAGGGTAGAACAAACCCAGGGGAAACACACATTGACAGCATGTTAGGCAATAATATGTAACCGTTTTATTCACCATACAACAACAGAATGGGGGAACGGGATTCTGCAACACAGTAGTCTTGGATGCCTGCCCCACACCCGGCTCCATCTGGTGCTATCAATGCAAGACAGATCATGCAGGCACTGACAGATCTCCAGAAGGAGCTGCCTGTCCTGGCTCCACTCCCACTCCAGGCATATAAGGCATATCTCATGGCCTGTAGTGGGAGATGGGGCAATGGAGGAACCTGTCCAGCTCCTTGTGTAATGACTCTGTGCACCTGGCACGTCTGGACAGGTTGTTATCATGGACCAACTTGTGTCCACTCCTCAATTCTTTGCCTGCTTCTGGCACTGGGACATGTCCCTATTGTACCCCAATCGCACCACCCCCTTGGAGAGGTCTTGCTATACTTCATATAGGTAGCATCTCACATATTACTCTAGCGTTGTGGCCTCCCCCCCAGATAGAGATGATGATCCTGGTCTCTTCCTGTGTCCAGGGATTGCCCTTGGGTGCAGGGCCTGTGGGGACTGTGGCTTGAATGAGTGGGGCCTGCGAGGAGGATGGTCTTCCAGTCAGGCTATGTGTGTGTGCGTGCGCAGGTGGGGGGGGGGGACAACTGGTTCACAAGCAGCTGCTGTGCCATACTGGCGATTGCAGCACTGTTTCTCCATGGTGCCAGCGGGCCTGTCCTCTGAGTGAGTGTGCAGACCGGTTCACATGGACTAGGGATACCGGGCCCTCTCGACACATGGATTTGGCTGCCACGGATTTGATTCACGTACACATAGAATCCCGGATTTTTCTCTGCTGCTCCATGAGTGGCAATGTGTTGGTGGTGCATGGGTAACAGGAGAGAGCACCTCTCCACACCACCTTCATATGGGTGTTTGGATGCATGTGGGATGGATGGATCAGAGTGGTAGCATCTCATTTTAAAACAAAGATCCCATGGGGAACTTTGTTAAATGCTTTGCTGAGACCAAGATATTACACATTCATGTCATTCCCATGATCAATTAAACTAGTAACTTGATCCAAAAGAAGAGATTACCTAGACAAAAAACCTTCCGTTTAAGAAGCTTGTGAAAGTGGAATTACAAATTATACTCAAACGTTAACATGACAGTAAATTGTATGTTAAAGCAACTTTATTAAATATCAGATCAATCTATACAGTTTTCTTTTCTCATTCATTAATAATTAAAAAATTATGAAATGACTTAAATGAAATTAAGCTTCGTATGAGTGGTATGGTAACTGAACAATACTTATACATGATGAGGAATGTATAGTTTAATTTCAGTTGTCATAATTTTTTTATTATTAATAAAGAAAAATATATAAATCGGTCTGATATTTAATAAAGTTGCCTTAAAATACAATTTACTGTCATGTTAAGGTTTGAGTATAGTTTTTAAGGCCACCTTCACAAGCTTCTTAAACCAAAGGTTTTTCATATAGGTAATTTGCCCTTTTTTTGAAACTTAATAGTTTTGTTAATGCATAAGCGGGCCTCAGACACAAGTACACTGAAGGTGTACACAGGTGCTCACACATCCCCTTACATCCCCTACATGGAGCAACCTGTTTTTTCGCAGGTTTCTCTGTGCAGGGGTGATAGGTGGAGGTGCGTGTTACACAGGAGCACACAAGTGACTGCTTTCATACGAGACGCACCCACCCATGCCACTGTGTGAGTGTGTCTCCTATAAAAGAGGTCACACACTCATTTGCACGTGTGCTTTCACCTCTCTCTCTCTCTCTCTCTCACACACACACACACGCACACACACTAACTGATTACACACACACAATCATTCAGACCAGTACACACATGCTCTCATCTCACACATTCATTCAAACTGATCACACACACACTCATCCAAACACACTACACGCATACTCTCACCTCACACACTCAATCAAATTGATCAGTCATGCACACTAGACCAGCAGTGTAGCTAGGGTACAATGGGCCCCTGGGCAAGAAGATGGACCCCCTTTTTTGTGTCCTGCCGGCAGACGTAGGGGTGCCACCCAGTTCAGCAGGTCTGGGGGTGCTGCTATCAAACACACAAGACACCCAAAATGCAGCCAGCCTTTGAAGCATATTATGCCATGAAAAGAGATATATAATATGTAACCAGTTCAGTTGTGCCCACATAATCAATTCATGCTTCCCCCCACCCCATAACCAGTTCATTTGTGCCTCCACTCCTCATATAATCAATTCACACTGGCCCCCACCCATAACCATTTCAATTGCACCCTTGGGGCAGCATGAATTGATTTTATGGGGGCATAAATGAGCTGGTTATGAGGTGGGGTTTTAAACATAGTATTCCTGTTAACAATAACTTCATTAAGAAGATTTAGTGAAATAGCAGCCATAATAATCCCAGTACCATATTTTCAGATTTTCCAAGATAGAATAGATATTGCTTTACATCCTAAATTCTTACCTAAGATAGTATAAGTAAGACAGTTGTGAGAATGTGACCCTTTTTATAGGGGCCTCTCCCACACATGAATATGCAGATTTCTGCATGTTCATGGGTGGGGGAGCCCCGTATGAATGATGCAGTGCATGCCCATGGTAATTGGGGGTGCATGTGCACGCACCTAACATACATCCCCGCTCACCCCCCACCCATCCCCACAAACGGAGCAACTGGGGGAAATTGCAGTTGCTTTGTGGGTGTGGATGAGTGGGGATGTGCGTGTGGCTGTGTGCACACCCTGTCCATGCACCGGCGTGCCTATGTACCCACCACTAGGTGGAGCTAGGACTGTAGCGGAATGTCGCAGTGCTAGCTATTTCTGCTGGAAACAGTGTTACTGCAATTAGTGGTATGGCATGGCAGAGGCTTTCATTCCACTAGTTTCATTCCGCTATTTCTGCAGTTCTGCTAATTTCATTCTGCTACTTCCACAGGCTTAGCAAAATAGCAAGAACATGACGTTTCCGCTACTTCCGCCATTCCGCCAGTGCCACAAAATAGTGGAACAGCAGTTTTCCGACAGTTTCTGACAATTCCGCAATTTTCCCGATAGTTTCTGAATTTGCAGAATGCCAGCAGAATTAGAGGAATGTCAGCAGAAAAGCCATGGTGTGGCGTGGGCAATTCCGAAATGGCAGAATGGAATTGCGGTGCGGTAACAGCTGCTGCCACATCAGCCCTAGGTGGAGCCATGTAAAAACAGCCTGTGAAGAGCCACTGGAAGTAGAACAGAAGGTTTCTGCCTTGTAAATAAGGTTCTTCAAGATGGCTCAGAACATTCTCACAACACCCACCCTTCCACCCCACATGGAATTTTTTCTTATATTCCTAGAAAGGGTTGGAAAGAACTATCATTCTGAGAGGGAGAGTGCTTTTTATACTAGAGGAGCTCGAGACCATCATATGGTCGATTATTTGAATATGGTGAGCATGCACCATGCAGTTGTGAGCCATCTCAAAGTACCTTCTTTACAAGGCAACAACCTTCTGATCACTCACATGGGGAGGAGTTGTTTAAAAACAAACAGCTTGATCTTCCAGTCTGATCACTGTCCCGCTGCTTCAGCAGCGTCTACTAGCAGGCAGAGGCAGGAGAGGGATGGGGACCCCCCCCCACACACACCTTCAGCCCCCACCCCGCACTTGGACTCCCCTTCATCGTTTGTAGTCACGGAACACATGTGTTGCTGGAGGAAAGCTAGAATGGTCACCAACCAGATGTTTTTGCTCTCCTGACTCCTATTCAACAGCATAGGCACTGTTTAATGAGAGTTTGCTACTGCCTTAACTATAGGGCCACAATTGTGGCCCTATAATAAGATTAGTCTGGCATGACTTATTCTTGCCAAATCCATGCTGGCTTCTAATAATCACTGCATTGTTTTCTAGATGTTTACAGATTGGCTGCTTTATAAATCTGTTCTAGTATCTTTCCAGGTATCGATGTCAGGCTGACCAGTCTATAGGTTCCTGGATCCTCCTTTCCCCCCTTTTTGAAGATAGGGACAACTTTTTCCCATCTCCTGTCTTCCAGCAGCTCACCCATTCACCAGGAGTTCTCAAACATGATAGACAAAGGTTCTGAGAGTACATTAGAAAGTTCTTTCAATACCCTAGGATGCAATGTATCTGACCCCGAACACCTGAACTCGTTTCATTTTCAGAGTTCAGAGTTGTTATGTATTATCTAATCAACATTTTATCTGTCCTTCTGTTTATCTTTATCTATCTTTCCCCCTCATTATTCATGCTACTTTTGCCAGATTGGACACAATTTCCCTTTTGGGAGAAGACGAAGACAAAATAGGAGTTGGGTAGTTCAGTCTTCTCTTTGAAACCTGTTAACATTTCACCATCTTCACCGAACAGCGGACTACCACCTCCTTTTTCTTCCTCTTACTTCTAACATACCTGAAAAACCCTTTTTGTTGTTCTTAGTATCCGTCACTAGCCTCCACTTATTCTGTGCTTTTGCCTTTCTGACACCGTCCCTACAAGTCTGGGCATCTTGTCTGTAACCATCCTTCATGACTTGTCTCATCTTGCATTTCTTATACGTGTCCTTTGTAAGTCTCAACTCATAAAAAAGCTCTTTGTGCAGCCACATTGGTTTCTTTAGATGTCTCTCATTTTTTCTGTCTCACTGGAATTGTTTGTGATTGTGCTTTCAGTTTCTCATTTTTCAGAGACTCCCACCCATGTTGGACTCCTTTTTCCTTTACTTTATCTAGCAATGGGATCTTTCCTAGCAAGTCTCCGAGTTTATTAAAATCAGCTTTCCTAAAGTCCAAGGTACACATTTAACTATGCTCACCTTTACTTTTTCTTAGGATCATAAATCCCATGCAATAAGGGTATGTAGAGAAGTGTTCTTGTGGTTGCTCCACAACTTTGGAATTCTGTTCACAAAAACCAGCATCTGAGCATTTTTCAGAGGCAGTGTGTATGACTTTTTAAAAAATTTGTTCAGACAATTCGCAGGCAAGGATAGGGCATGTTGGGGATTGGTTTACGTAAGGTTTTATAATTCTATATTGAATTGTATTTTGTGTGTCTGATTTTGTGTGTCATGTATTTCTAACCACCTTCACTATTCAGGATAGGGCAGGACATAAGTTTAACAAACAAATACAAACACATACCATTTTTAATATGAAATGGAATCCTAATTAGAGCTGAAACAGGTACTAAATTCAGTACCCGGAGGTAATACCTAATTTTTCAGGTACTGCAAAGTTACTCTGCAGTGATCGAGTACCCAAATACCCCCCAAATTGGGTACTTCTGGTAACAATTATTTTATTTACTGATTCCCATTTGGTATTTTGGTATACCAATTAGTATATCAAGTGGGTAAACCAAAAACATGGCGTGATTTATTTATTTTTTTAAGTGACTGGAAGTAGTTTTCTGGAATAGGAAAGTTCATTTCCTGTAGGGATGGGATTTTTTGTTTCAGATAGAACTGAAATTGCCCCAAAATGGCCATTTTGGATTAATCAAAATTTCAGATTTTTTTAAGTTCTGGCATTTTGGTTCTTTTACGTTGATTTTGTTTTGGGGTTTTTGCATCATGCTGGTTTTGGTTTTTCCATTATGGCTTTCTCCCATTAACTTTAACCATAGAAAAAGATACGAGACTGAAAAATACGAAACTGAAACAAGGTCCAAAATTCATAAAGAACTGAAACTGAAAAATCCAAAACCAAAATTCTCCCTGAAGTCCCATCCCTAATTTTCTGGGATGGAAAACCCATAAATAAATGTTTTAAGAAGAAAAACTGAAAAAAATAAAAATACAAAAAAAAAATTGGAACCAGAGGTAATTTCCTGGGGCTGGAAGTTGCTGAAAAATTGTTGGAACTTCATGGAAACCCAATAAATAGAAGTTGGGTATCAGTATTATGAATAAAAATATTTTTTAAATGGTATGGGAAGTTTTCATCCCAAAACCGGAAATTGATACTTCAGGGCATCCGGTACCCAATCAGGTCGTAATCAGGTACCTATGGTGCCTGATCATTATCAAGTCAAATCAGGCACCGGAAATTTTATGGGTTATCGCATTTTGCCGGTACCCTCTTTCAGCTCTAATGCCAACAGATAAAAGCATGAAAGGAAGTCAAGGTTTATTTATTTATTCAATTTGTATCCCACCCCTCCTGCGAACAGCTCAGGGCGGCTAACAAGTTAACTATAAAACAATTTATAAATTTATACACAATATAATAATAAAACCAATCCATAAAAACACTACAATAAAACAGGCTGGGATAATAATAAATAAGAATGGGGGAAGATAAAACACCCCCTCCCCCTCCCCCACCCCACCCCACATCCTTCCCTCCTTTTTCAAGGATAATTCTTATTTTTCTTTAAGGTTTTGTCCCCAGGTGCAGACTTTACTTTTCCTTTAGGGAAGCACTGTATTGGTCTTAGATAAACCTGTTTCTTTTCCATTTTTAACTCTGTTGGGTAATTTCAGATGTACTGGGCCCAGAGGCCCGCCACACTGAACCACGGACTGGAATCCATTTCGGATCCCAATCAGGAATCAGGCCGGCCATCCTTTAGATGTGCTGGCCTGATTCTCACTGGGGATCGGGTGGGGCTGCGCAACGTGATGTGCGGCTGCACAGACCTGTCCCCCTCCCCGTGCTTCCCCGGGCCGCCCTCCAGGAGACAGGCGGGTGCAGCAGCCAATCTGGCCACTGTGCCCAATCCCGATTCCTGTCCCATGGTCAGGNGCACTGCAGTAGTCCAGCCTCAAGGTGACAAAGGCATGGATGAGGGAGGCCAGGTCCTGGCTGGAGATGAACGGACGTAGCCTCCGCAACAGATATAACTGGCGGAAGGCAGCTTTCGCCACCGCCTCCACCTGCCGCTCCAGATGGAGGTCCGCGTCAAAAATCACCCCCAGACTTCATTTGCTTTCTGTGCCAAGGTTTTACTCATACACTTTGATTCAGATCAAAGTTCAGATTTCCTTCTGAAAAGCTGCAATGTCTTAGATGCTCTGCTCTTAATTTGACTACCACCTTCCCTGCTGATCAAGTCCTAAGTTCTCTTTCAAACCAAAAGGTGTCTCTTCAGAGCACTGTCATGTAAGGATCCAAGGCTGGCAGGTGTTAGAAGTACTCTGTAGACAGTGTGCTTAACGGTTCCTTTTGCCTTGTGGGCCACTTCCAGAACAATCTTTCTTAGGTTGAAGAACTACTAAACCTTTGGTCTCCTAGAGAAAAAAGATGAGAGGAACTCCTTTGACAGGAAAGCAACATATGTTGTCGGGATGCTAAAGTAACGATTCATTTACGTTGAACACATGAGGTCAATCTTTTGTTTTGGCAAGTTACAACACCTATAAATATATTTTCTGGTTTTCATCTTTTATCAAAAGTTGGATTTCATGGAATAGGACGACATTCTATTTTATACTTTTTGTCAGAGATACTCATGGCTAAAATATGACATGTCATGTACCATTAGGGATGGGCGAACGTGGTTCGTAAGTTCGGAGTTCAGCCCGAACTCAGCTTGTTCGGACGACCAAACACAAACATGAACTCGAACATACTGAACACCGAACGGCAAAATGGTCGAACAGTTCAGTCAGTTCGGATCGCGTTCAGGTGAGTTCGGGTGGCAAAAAAAGTTTCACTGGAAAGTCAAACATGACAGGGAGGTGTCAGTCACTGAGGAGCAGACTTCCAGGCACCAGGGGTGGAGAGGCTTGCAAGAAACGAAACTAATTATCTGCCTCCCCACTTCCCAACACCTTCTGAGCTAGTCACTGTTCCTGAACAGCAGGCATTGAGTAGGATTTTTAGATTGCCTTAAGTTTCATTTCAGTTTTGTACTGAAATGAAACTTAAAAACTGAAACCTTGTGTTATGAATTTCACTGTACAGACTTGTTATGCATTTCACTGTACAGACTCATTGAGTATGTATGTATTCAGTTTACTACAGACTCCTCTTCTGTTTGTGATTTTCCCCCCATCCCATATATATGGGATGTATATATATCCATATATCCATATATATCCATATATATGGATATATGGATGTATATATATCCATATATATATCCATATCGATAGATAGATAGATAGATAGATAGATAGATAGATAGATAGATAGATAGATAGATAGATAGATAGATAGAGAGTTGTAGAGAGTTGTAGGAGTTAGCTTAGCGATAGAGATAGCGCTAGTGATTTAGTTTTACTGTTTGTAGGAATAGGCCTCTGTACTTATTAGATAATCCATTTAGTTCATAGCATTTAGAATAGTTAATAGCAGTTAGATTTAGTGTAGATACATATAATATTAGATAAAAAAATAAATTAAAAAACCCCATATAAAAACAAAAAACAAAATAAAAAACAAAATAAAACCATGTAAAACCCAATAACAAACCAAAAAACCATATAAAAAACAAAAAAACACCCATAACAACATTTCCCGAATGGCCGAACCACCGAACCGAACAGTCGAACGGCCGAACCAAACAGCCGAACGGCCTAACCGAACGGCCTGTTCGGACGACTGAACCGAACAGCCGAACCCGAACTCGGAGATCTAACCGAACGGACGAACCGAACGCAGCCGAACTGAACGCAGCCGAACCCGAACCGCAATCTGTTCACCCATCCCTATGTACCACAGCAGTCAGAGACTCTCATAGGTGAAATGAATTTTCCTGAAGACTGACTTGCAAAGAGGTCACAGGAGATATTGTATCCAGGCAGACCTTTCCATGCCTGATTCTGATCTAACTCACTTTTTATACTGGAGTAACTCAATTGCCTTTTCTTGAATTTCTCCCAATGTGTTCAAATAGCAGCAGAGTCTGCATATAAATGCTGAGAAAGATTTTCCTACTTACCCTGTCATTAGCTGACATGGTTTTCATGTACTCATATTTGCTTAGTAGCTATAAGAATTTTAGGTCAACTATAAGATCATTTCAGGGGGGGTTCTTCAAGCCACTGTATACTAGAATTAATTAACATCTTTTGTTTGGTATGGGTGAACACTACAGTATCGGTGGGTTTTTAATCCTCTAATCTTTTATGCAAGCAACTGTGAAAATTCATCTACCTTTCTTTAAAACGAACAAGAAAAATGTCCATGAAGCCTATTCAGAGGGATGGCAGAATAGAAAGCATGCCAAAACAGTCATTTTTGTCTGGAAATGCTCATGCCATACTTAAAATCCTTGTGCACTCTTAAGATTAGTGCTACTATCATTAAAAAAAACCTCATATAACACTAAGCCTAATGGTAAATTCTGTAGGAAATGAGCTCAGTATATCCTAAGGATTTTACATCGCTAAGTCTGCTTTATTCAATAAACCTACAACTGTACTTACATTGCTACAGTGAACTTTTATCGAAAGTCAAATACACAACTCTAATATATAGATTAAACCAAGTAATCTCATCAAAATCCCAGTGCTTGTTGTGTTCTGATTGAACCGAGCAACGGGATGTGCTTGCCAAGGTCTCAGCAAGCAAAAAACAAGTACAAAAACCAAATCAAAACACTGAGAAGCACCAGCTGGGAGTGCCAGGGATGGGAGTCCTCCCAAACACTCCCAGCTTTCTCTTGTACATTTCAAAGCCTGCTTCCCCCCCCTCCCCTGCCCAGACCACCAAAAAACTCCTGGCAGAGGGGATGGGCAGGAGTGTGCAGTCACCGATCCTGGCACCTGCGCTCCCTAGGTTGACTCATCTTACTGCTGAGCTGGGGCTCTTACTGTTCTGGTCATTGCTGGCTCCTCCCTTGTGCACACCTCTGATATTGATCCCACTGGGAATGGGGACCCATTTATTTATTTGCTCAAATTTCTAGGCCACCCCCTCCTGCTGCTGCAGCTCGGGGCCGCTTACAACATAGTAAAAACATAAAATATAAAACATCAACAAAACAGAATATAAACAACAATATAAAAGTACAGTAAAATACACCACTGCAGAGTGAGAGACACTTCACCCCCCTACCTTACCCCCCCACCACCACCTATCACCTGTCTCGCTCACCAAAAACCTGCTGCAACAGCCAGGTCGTACATTGTTTACAGAAAAAGGGAAGGTCTGGGGCCAAGCAAACCTCCGTCGGGAGGGAGTTTCACAGCCTCAATGCAGCCATGGAGAATGCCCTGGAGAACATACTCAGGGAATCCTGAGAAGGGCGCCCCCGGATGACTGCAGGGGCCAATCCAGGACCCAGGGGGTGAGGCAATCCTACAGATATGCGTGGCCCAGGCCATATAAAGCTTTAAAGATGAAGACCAACACCTTGAATTGGGCCCGGAAAACTATAGGCAGCCAGAGCAGAGACCGGCGCACCGGTGTAATGTGCTAGCCTGTCCCCATAAGGAGGCAGGCCACTGCATTCTGCATCAGCTGAAGTTTCCAGACCATCACCTAAGGTAGACCCATGTAGAGTGCATTGCATTAGTCCAGTCTTGAGGTGATGAAAGCATGGATGATGGTGGCTAGGCTGGAGTCCGAGATGTACAACCGAAGTCGTTGTACCAGATGTAATTGGTGAAATGCTCCCCTCTCCACAGCCACCACCTGGGAATCCAGGTGGAGCTGTGAGTCGAGGAGCACCCCTAGACTCTGAACCTGAGGAGTCAAAGGGCGGACCCCATCAATGATGGGTGCCACCACTCCCTCAGCCCCTTCCACCAACATCACCTCCATCTTGCCAGGATTCAGCTTCAGACAGCATGCCCTCATTCAATCCCTCACAGCTGTCAAACACTGGGTAAGCACCGAGACTGCCGGGCCTGGGTCAGCTGAAAAAGAGAGGTAAAGTTGGATGTCATCAGCATACTGATGATGTGTGGTGTGTGGTGGTGTCAGCATACTGACAACACCGCACACCAAACCGTCTGATGACCTCACCCAAAAGCTACGTATACACATTGAACAAGAAAGGGAACAGAATAGTACCAAACGTTCAGTTCTCCTGGCCCAGAATAAGCGGAACTATTCAAGAACAGTCCCATCCATCCTGGCTTGGTCTCGCAGTGGTCCACCAACATCTCATGATCAACAGTGTCAAATGCAGTCAAGAGATCTAACAGGATCAACAGGGTTGCACACAGGTGGAAAGAGGACTCTTTGTGCCAGTCCCAAATCAGAAAAAGCTGAACAGGAAAGTTCTCAGACTCAGTTGTGCAGCTCACATGCAGGGGTAGGAGAAAGGAGCAAGGAGCATCCAGCAGCAACCAAAACAGAAGGAACCCCAGCCTGGCAGTGAGGTGAATCAGTCTGAGGAGTATGGGTGCAGAGAACTTGAAGGTGCTGACACATACACACACACACACACCCCAAGCACTTCTCGGATGAAAGGATTGGGGGGGGGGCATTTTCAAGGAACACACCGGGCTGTAAGACAAACAGCAGTTTGGCAGTCGTGGGGGGGGGGGGAGGAGTGCACAGCCAACCTTTGAAACTCACAAGCGTTCCTACCCAGCTGCTTTTTTTTTTTTTTTTAACTGCTCACTGAGAACTCATACGAGGACCATGATCTCGGTCTCCGTGCTCACAATTGCAAGGATTTTTGCGAGCTGCAAAGTTACTGCTCATTTCAGCCCTATGATGCATAGATAGTTTTACTATTGGCTGCAATATGATCAAATTAAAGACCTAATTTGGCATTTCATTCATTTCTTATGCTTAACAAATTGAAGATTCTGTGGTTAAATCACTTCAGGGAGAGAGGAAGTAAAAAACTTAGAGCTTAGAGAGAGGAATCTGCAGGACCCTATTTGAATTTTGGTTACACAACAGCATGTGAGGAACTCTTGGGAAAGCTGCTTTCAAAATTATAACATTGATTTTAATTACTTGTATGTGTTTAAATTGTAATCACTTGCATTGATCCTTTGTCTTTTACTGGATAGGTTTGTGTTTTTCCAATCATAAGAACAGACAGAACAATAACCAAGTACTCCAATATAGAAATAAACAGAGACTATCTTTCAGTTTATCAGAGTCATTTGCCTTTATTTCATGGACAGTGGTGGGTGGTGGGATAAGTGTGCAGCCACGGTGGTTGAAGCTCGGGCACACACCCATCTTCACCCATGGAGCCTTCTCTGTTTTTTTATATGGCTCTGTGGGTGGCTGATGGGAGATGGGTGTGCTCTGGGAGCGCAAACCCACCTCCACCCACCATCCGTGGTGTTTCCACATGCAAACAACCATCCCCCACCCACCGCCACACAGACATACACACACCCTGAACACCCTCCCGCACACCCAGCAGGGGTGTCTGTGCAAAAATGGCCATATATGCAGATAGGGAAAGAGAAATGCACTCTGTTACATGTGTGCATCTGGAGTACTATACCTGTCTCTGTTGATGCTGTTGTACAATGAAATAAATGTTATTCCAGTACACACTGATACATTCATATGTATTTCCATGCAGCCTGATGGACACAGCCAACACACTTATTGAATTAATTTCCTATTTGTTTCAGAGTGCACAGTAGGGATGGGCGAACAGAATGGAGTTTGGAAATTTGGTTAGGTTTGGTTTAAAATTTGAGTTTGGAAATTCGGGTCGGTTCGGTTTGAAATTCGAGTTCGGTTTGGAAGTTCGGTTCAGTCGACCGAACACACCAAGTTCAGTTGAATTCTGAACTTCCGAACTAAGTTCGGCCATTCAAAACCAGGTTTTTTTGGTGTGTGTGCTAGGGATGGGCGAACAGAATGGAGTTCGGAAATTCAGTTCGGTTCGGTTTTAAATTCGAGTTCAGTTTGAAAGTTCGGTTCGGTTGACCGAACAGACCAAGTCTGGTCCGAACTCCGAACTTATGAACCGCATTCGCCTATCCCTAGTGCACAGCTCAAGAGACATGCATGTGCACAGTCTGTGGTGGGCAATCGCTGCTGCTACACTTTGAGACCAGCACAGGCAACAGGACAGACACAGAAACCCCTGCGTGGCAGCTGGGCAGGCCACTGTCAGCCATCCCACCATGCCCAATGGCAGACCAAGGCACCACCAACATAAGCGGGGGCCGGGCCCTGCCTTCCCTTGGCCCACTCACAATCCCACCCCCAGCTGTGACATAGCCACGTGGGACTGGTGTTAGTGCCTGCTGCTCAAAGCCCTGCCAGAGACCTCACCGCACAGCAGGGCAGACAGGAACCAGGCACATGAGTGGCAGCGCACTACCTTGCCTTTGGCAGCCTTGCCCTACTTTGGGTAAGGCAGCTACACACTGAATCCTGGGCCTTTTTCCAAGGATGCAGCATGTAGCAGCCAGCTGCCTGTCCCACCTCGCAGTGGGGGGAACATCTGCTGGCCACCAGGCACACAATGCACTGCATCATGTGGTAAGGCTGCCCCTAGAGGGGCAAGGCTGCCCAAGGCATGTGTGGCTGCACCCTCTATGTCTAAAGCATTGAATAATGTACAAATGCAAGTTTGAACCAATTTAAATAAGTCATTTTAAATACCAATTTAACCAAGGGCCCTTAGCCAGTAATGAAGGCGGGGGTTTGCTGTGCTCCTCTTGAGACATGGGAGCGGGAGTGAGATCAGGGTAAGGAAGCCACGGATGTTCGGCCCGGGGACATGTGACTGGTCATCTGCCCAGTTTGTGGGTCCGTGATTGCATGGCATGGGGGTAGCTCCTCCCCTTGCGGGGGGGGAGTTCTATTGCCCGCACACATTGCAGTTTACAGCCGCCTCACTCACATGCTTCGCCCCAGGAGTAGGCAGCACATTTTGGCTGCTGACTGAGACAGAAGAAATGGGAAGGCAGAGGTAGCGGAAGGGACGCCAAAGCGGAAGACTCACCTGACGATGAAGGGGGTGACGACGAGGCCAAGGGTGACCTGGAAATGTGGCACCGCATACAGGCCCTGGAATGAGAGTTATGAGCAATGGAGGAGCAGAGGAGAGGTGAAGTCGCGTGGCCCTGGATAGAATGCAGGCAGAAAACCCCATGGGTGACTGAGGGTGACTACGATCAAACCCCCGAGGGCTCTAGTTGGTGGGCAGGGGAGCTAGGCCAAGGGATGCACTGGTTAGTAGATACCAACCCACGCCTGCAACAGCTATTGATGAAGTGCCGTGCACCCGCCTACCAGAGGGATGGGGCAGGGGCAGACAGCATGGCAGGTATGTAGGGGGATCATCACAGACCAGCCCAGGAAGCTCCCCAAGGGGGCAGTCAGCAAACAGGTGTGCAAATGCTGTGATGGAATGTAGAATGGGTAAAGGTTGTTCCTGTACCCCTCACCCCCACCCCAGGTACCATGCCACGGGTAGCGGATTTTACCCCGTAGGGACATCGGGGCAAAGAACAAGCACTGTCGGTTGGGTGATGCTGCCTGAAGTGGGAATCAGTAGCCTGACCCCACCCAGCAGACCGTTGCTGCCCATGGGTGGGGGATATTCCGAGCTCTCATCTCCAAGAGGGGAGCACAAAGTATACTCCACATGTGAGAAGATCTGGAAAGGGGAATACATTGATATATTTGCCCTTTTATTCAGTGACCCTATCATGGATCCTGCTGAAAAAGGTGACTGGAAAGAGAGGGAGAGTTTTCGGCGCCCAAAGGCGGACCGGAACTGGACAAACTAGTCCAATGCATAATCAGTTTATTTGGGGGTAAGTCTAGAGGTTTTCCCGGAAAGGGCTACAGAGTTATTAAAGTATGCAGATATCGTAAAGACAGCATATGGTGTGAGCCCCCCAGGCGCATGGCTTTGGTACGACGAAGTTTTACGGCATAGAGCATCATTTACACTGGGGCTGCATTGGGACTGCCATGCACAAGATTTATGGCTCAACTGCATGGCTGACATGACCAATAGCAGGCTGATAGCGATCACCTGCTAGTTAAAGGGGGAGTAGCTCCAGCCAACAACCCCAACAGGTTTGCGGGTAGCTGGGGGGACGGTCCAACATGTTGGGAATACAACAGAAATGGCAGGTGTACTCGAGGGACATGTAAATTCCATCATGATTGCTCGGTGTGTGGTGGTGCACATGCTTCTTCCACCTGTTACAGGGGCAAGCCCATGGGCGGTAGGAGAACCTCGCAAGGTGCAGGACCTGGTCTGAACAGCCAAGGTGGCCAGCAAGCCAGCAGAAAGGGAAAGGAGGCCAACCCCAATTAACATATGGGAGCTAGAGTGGGCTCTGATTCACCACCCTGAAAGATTAGAGGTTGAATGTGTTTTAAGAGGTTTTGAATTTGGTTTTTACATCCCGGCAGGCGAGGTCACCCAAGAGCGGGTCCCATCCAACCTTAAATCAGTTAAAGGAATGGAAAACATAGTTAGGGATAAGATTAAGAAAGAGGTGGTGGAGGGTCGTATGGTGGGTCCATTCACTGAGCCCCCTTTCAGGAACATGGTGATATCACCCTTGGGGATTGTCCCAAAGAAGGTGCCTGGGGAGTTTCGACTCATCCACCACCTATCATACCCGAGAAGGTGCTCGGTGAAGGACGTCATACCGAAGGAGTTGGCAATTGAGAGGGTCAGGACACAAGGCAAGGGCACCCGATTAGCCAAATGTGATGTGAAATCAGCATTTCGCCTCCTGCCAGTGCACCCCCATAGTTTCCATATTTTAGGGATGAAATTCAAGGACACATATTACTATGATATGGCCATGCCAATGGGCTGCTCAATTTCTTGCTCTGAGTTTGCGTTTAAGCGCTTTAGCTCACTCGTGGAGTGGGTTCTTAGGCAGGACATGGGAAATGGAGAAGTTTCTAAATATTTAGACAACTTCCTCCTAATAGCCTCTGTCACGGGTTGGAGGGTCCACATTCCCACTTTACCGCGTTGGAGTCACTCAGTTTCCCTCGCGCACAGCCCGCTTGAATTAGTTTCTCTCTCTGGCTAATTCAAGTCTGCAGCGGGGACAACTCCTTTGTCACTCAAGGGCCCGATCCTTCCCATTTACAGACTTTTTACTTTCTGGGTTCACAAGAGCTTGAGGACTCTTGTTGCTCACTTGTGTTCCAGTGTTAGACACAGACGCTTCTTCATTAAGATAAGAAGTAAGTTTATTGGTTATCTAAGCAAGATAGTTGATACAGAGTGGTTACTAGAAATCAAAGGTAAATATAACGCATTCCTAATCTATACTGGTTGAGTTCCTAAATCAGCATCTTACCCTATAAAGGTCCATAAGTTTCTCTTAGTCCTTTGGTGTAAGCGACTGGGTCTCCAGACTTAGAGTAGAATGCAAAATCATCTCTCTTAGCTCATGTCTCTTCAGCCTTGTTGGCTGGCAGGATGGTGAGTGAGTTCCTGATAGTTCCTGATAGTTCCTGTCCCCTCTGAGGTACAACTCCTTATATCCCCAGGAGGAAACTCCTCGTATCCTCTTGAGGCTTCTAGAATTCCCTTTGTTATAATAATTTTATTTGCGACATTAGCATTCGCCATTAGCTGCCAGTTCACAAAAACAACAATAAACAACAACAGGAACAGTTTCCACACTTAGCATATATACATCAACTTAGGGGGCTGAACCACCCAAAGATAAACACTACTCCCCCTTCTTTAGTATACATATTCAATCTCAGCCACCTTATGCGGTAAGTATGTAATATTCCAAATGCATTATTTAAAATTTGCCCACTCAATTAGGGCAAGATCCACATTTAACATAAAATGTATTTAAACACAATATATAAATACCCACAAAGGGGAACTAATTGTTTTGTCCCGCTTTGACACCGTATGACTGCTTATTCTGGCTTTACAACATTTCATCACATAATCATCATCATCAGACCCTCTACTGCCAATCTTTTGGGCCTTTCCACTTCCCAATTTTCGAGTTCCCTATATACTTGTTTGCCCCCGACCCTATGTTATTTCCTCCGTTTAAACTTACACTCCTCTCTGGGTGAAGACTTACTCTTCACTGGAGCTTACCCTAGCCCAACTTAGCCCCTACTAATTTACTGCCCATCAATCCGGCAGTTTCCGCCATCTTCCATGATCCTAGCTCCAAACGCTGCGACCGCTCTAGATCGACATGAATCCTCTCCAGATAAGAGTATATGCATTCTCTGCTCATCCCTAGCATATTTGGGCAAAGCCGATATATGCTTTCCCAGAAATTCCTTGCGTGTGCTACTGTATTTAGGGCAGTGTAACAATATATGAGTCATTGTCTCTACAACTGCTGCATCACAGTTTGAACATAACCTTAAGTTGGCTGGGTTTTTTTGATATCTCCCCTCTACTAATGCTGATGGAAAAAGATTAAATCTAAGAAGCGTTAGCACTCTCCGGCATTGCGCCTGGGGCCAGTCCAAATATTTTGGCCGTCCCTCATTGATTCTAAGGCAAGAGTATTCTGGGGCTATCCCTTGTGTCTGGACGGCAGCTATTTCCATTTGAGCCTCCTGGTCCATCAACCTCTGGCTGATTTCTACAGCTGCTCGGTCTATCCCTTTTATCCTTAAACAATCTTTACCCAAACCCAACTTTGCATACATTTCCTCAATGGGCTGTGACCACTGAGCTAAAGCTCTTTCTCCAATACTGTATTGCAGCAATGAGTAAGGATTTGGGGGAAAAACCGTTACCTTAAGCCAGAATTTGAATAAAGAGGTCAACGCTTGTAGCCTTATTGTTCTCATATCCGTCTCTGCCCTCAGAATCACGCACGGGGCACATTTAGGCAGTCCCAGGATTGTGCGAAGAAAAATATTTTGTGGCAGCTCAAGCCTATCTACTAGTTTACTGCCCCATACGGGCAGTGCATATAGTAACTGCGGGATCACTTTGGCCCTAAATAAACGAAGGGCTGGGTTAAGCAGTTTCCCACCCCGGGAATAATAGAACTTTATTAGTGCCTTGGTTGTACTTCGGGCCTGTTGTAAGGCAGCCGCATAGTGCGCATTCCCGCTCCCCGCAGTATCAAAAATAACTCCCAAGTACTTGAATTGCTTAACCTGTTCTATTGTATTATCCCCAATCGACCAACGGTGGAGTTTTTTGGACCCTCCCCCCACCAAGACCTTTGTCTTCTCACTATTAATGACTAGCTTTTCCTGGCTACAAAAGAGGGCAAATCTTTGCATGCTCCTTCGCAACCCAATCTGGGTCATAGATAATAGCACCGCATCGTCTGCGTACAAAAGCAGAGCTATGCGTCTAGTGCCAAGTCTAGGGGCATGCAATTCTGCACTGTCCATAAAAGGGACCAGGTTGTTCAGGTAAAAATTGAAAAGGGCTGGAGCCAATATACAACCCTGGCGGACGCCTTTTTCCTGTTTAATAGATTTTGTTAGTGGGCGCCTCATGCCAGTTCTAGCCTGCAGAGTATTATTCTGGTGCAGTTTTATCATCAAAAATAGCAATCGCCCATCCACCGAAGTACGCCCTAGTTTGATCCACAAGCGCTCTCTATCTACTGAATCGAAAGCCGCTTGTAGATCCACAAAGCAGCAGCAAAATTTGACAGCTTGCTTCTGTGGGCCAACATATTTGTCAAACAACAGCCTGAGAATAAATGCTTGATCCGTTGTTGACTGTCCTGTCCTAAACCCTGCTTGCTCTGGGAACATAACCCCCGACTCATCTAACCAAGCCCTAAACTTACCTAGGAGGAACTTAGCATATAATTTGCCAATGGTAGATAGCAAACTAATAGGTCTGTAGTTTGCAGGGTCCAGGGCATTTCCCTTTTTATAAATGGGTAACACTATACTTTGCAGCCATTGTCTCGGAATTTCTCCGGTAGCGTTAATTGAAGTAAAGAGGGGAGCCAAAAGACCTGCCCACCACTCAGAGTCAAGTTTTAACAGCTCCGGGGGGATAAAATCACTGCCCGGAGCCTTTCCATCTTTTAAAGAGCCAATCAATTCCCGAACTTCCTCTATTGAAACAGGCTGCCACTCTGGGAATCTATCAGCTGGGTATATTTCCAGCGATGAAACCCTTGGGTAGGGTAACGTGAAAAGAGCTATAAAGTGGCTCTCCCACTTGGGCAATGCCGGTGAGTGTTCCGTTGTTGGAGCTTTATTTCCCATCATACCAACAATCAGTTTCCAAAATTGCCTGCTATCCCTAGATTGCGTCGCCTGCTGCAGCAGAACCCATTGCTGCTCAACATAAGTTTCTTTTTTTTTCCGCAGCATTTGCTTATATTGTTTCCTTGCAATTGCAACCCTTTTCCTATTATCCACCCTTGGAGCCCTTTTCATCCTTCCCACCTTCTGCCGCATTGACCTCCGTGCACTCGCACAGTCATTATCAAACCAGGCCCCATGAATTCTACGGGGTGGCCTGCCCATAGGCGGGGAAGAAAGGAGTTGTCTAAAGATCTCAATCAGTGCTTCGAAAGCCGTCATATCTCCCCAAGGTGAACTCTCCACCTTTCCCCTTAGCTTCTGGCACTGAGCCGTCTCCATAAACATTAAACAGCTATTGCGGGCTTTAGCTGACCATTTCATCCGCACCCTATCCTGCTGGTAACTTTCTAAAGGCTGTTCGGTAGTTTCTTGCCCTTGATCTCCCCTGCCCTTGAGAAAACCTCTAACCTTAAGCATCATGGGGGAGTGTTCTGTTTCCTCTGAGGCGAGAATATACAGCTCTAAATCATCGTTCACAAAATTTTGCTGAGCCATGAAATAGTCTATCACGCTTACACCGCGTGTAGAATGGAAGGTAAAGTCCCCTTCAAGATCCCCAATTACCTTCCCATTTAAGATTTCCAAATCTAGTTTTCTGAGAAATTGTCGCAAAATCAAGGCCCTCGGGCATACAAACGAGTCCCTAGAGTGCCGGATGTTGTTATACGGGGGGATTATTGTGATATCCAAATTACCCATACTTCCTTCCTCCGCCGGGTTTCCCGTTCGTGTGTTCAGATCTCCCCCAAAAACCAGCATCACCCCAGGAAATCTTACATATGCACTCTGGACCGCTTCCCTCATTTGTTCCCAAATTTTTGCTGAATAGTAATGGGATATTGCCGGAGGGATATATGCATTTGCCAAAAGAATCTTCTTTCCCTCCCTAGTTTCACTATACCATAAACCAAATTGGGAATCCACTGAGTGTAGCATTTTTATTTTGTGAAATAATGAGCTGCGGAAGAGACTAGCCACTCCTCCGCTAAGTCTCCCCTTTACTTTACATGATCTTGCCGGGGAGATGTATACCTCAAATCCCTGCCATCTAATTGGAAAATCTACCCATGTTTCTTGTAGAAGGAGTATATCGCAACCCCCTATCAAACTTCTAAACTCCGCTGTGTTATGATGCTCCTTCCATCCCGAGATGTTCCAATTTCCAATTCTCAGGGCAGATGCATCCCGTTCCCACCGTCACTTAGCCTGATCAAGGAAAAACTCTTCCAAATCTGGGGTTCCTCTAGGGCTCCCCAACCCTAAGTTATAACCCTGTCTCTGTGATACTCCTTCTGATATGGTAACCCTCCTGTCAGTCTCTTCTGTATAAACTAAGGGAAGAGAAGTTCCAATAGAGCCCCCACTTCTCGGATCCAACCCCTGCAAGTTCTGAACAGCCCCACCAGCCTGCCCTGAGATTGTTAACCCCTCCTCATCATCCCCTACCCCACTAGGCTTTATTGGACTTAAAGATGCCTGTGGAACCCACTCCAACCCTCCCCCCCCAGCACAACCCTAGGTCCTCCTCCCACTGCACTATATGTAACCATTTGGGAGGAGGTAGAAGGGCAATCAAACTGTGAAGCGAGAGGGAGGGGCAAGCTCCCCAGAGTAACAGCCAGGGGGGGCTCTATTCCATCACTTGGAACTTCCCCTCCTTCATATTCTTGCTGCCCTCCACCCTGTTGTTGTAAATCACAGGTTAGTGTGTTATTTAAAGTTACTATAGAGTGTGAAAGGGACACTATTTTCTCCTTTCTTACGTTCCGTTCAATATGGCAGTAATCTGAGGAATGCCCCTGCTGTTTTGCAGCTCTCCCGAGCTGCAAGAAGATACCTTCCATTTGATTAATAATAGAGGCCTGTTCCTTAGAAATATGATCGCTTTGATTAGTTACCATAGTAGGTTTAAAGGGATTTTGCTGAATTTGAGATATAGCTTTACCTCCCCTATCAGATTGCTTAGGCTTTTTTGAACATTCCAAGGGTAACAAAAGAGTTTTCCCTTCTGTAGGATTCTCCCATTCCATTTGTGCTTCTCCCAGTGAATTCCTATTTACCTTTCCCCCCTGATCTAACCTCTTGGATGCTCTTTGATGAAAGTTTAAATTTTCCGTACCTTTCCTAGGAATTACATACGTGTTAGCTGCTGTTTCCTCCCCTGCAAACCGGGGGGCACTATGATCATCCAGGGCATTGCCCTCCCTAATAGCTCTTGTTGCCTTTTGTGAAGATTTAGGACATAATGCCCTTGCCACAACCACATTCCGCAGTTCCAGACTTTCAGCCTGCTGGAATATTAGGTCGACTATTTCTTGTCTATTAAACAACACATTTAACACCCAGCAATCTTTCTGTGCACATAAATGTTCGATGGATATAATGTCATGCCGGGTGACTACTTGCCGCCCAGGAGGTACCTTCAATAAAACTCTTAAATGTTCAGACACATCCAACTTCGTAGACCAGCAGGGTAAGTGGCCCGATGGGAGAGGGAGAATTGAAATGATCACATTTAAGGGTAGTCTCACATATACAGCTAAGTTAACAGCTGCAGGTCCAGTCCCTGTGTTCCGGAGCAAAGTCCCCCCTATAGCTTCAGGTGATTTCCTAGATGTAACCACAGGAGAATGTCCCTGTGTTTACCCAGGTCCAACCACAGTAGGTAATCCCATCACAGGAGCGGGGGGGTCTATCCCCAATAATTCCCCTCCACCATTATTATAGACCTTGTTTGTTCCCAAGGACGTAGCCCGCACTAGGTCAGTCAAAGATCCCAGCTCAGCCGATACCTTGTTTAAATGCTGAAAAACATATCGCATTGATGATGCTGTCAGCAAAACATGATTGGCTAAGTAAGACATCACAGCGTTAGCATTCAATAGCTGTGGTATTTCTGGGGGAAAAGGAAGTTCATCTAGTCTACTCTGCATAAAGCTCGGTGTAGAAGAGCGATGGGATTTCATTGGCTGAGTGCCCCTATAACCTGGGCTAGCCGGCAGGTGGGGTAATTGGGGAGGGGGGGGGATCTTGTAGAAAACTGGGGGGACTTACTCACAGATGCCACTTGTTTGGCCTCTGTCGCAGACATAAAGAATTCGATTTTCCTTTGCTTCGAACTCTTTAGCTGGCTAACTGCTCCCACAATCCCCTCCACTCTACCTCATTTCCTTGCCAGCATTCTGGGGGGGATGGCAGTGGCACCACTCCAGATGACAACACCCTCTTCCAGGACCTGCAGCACCCCGGCCCCCCATGGCCAGCACCTAAGGCCACCCGCGCAAGGGCACGCCCTTGTGAGCACTGCCCTTAGGCACGCTGACCACGGCGTGTGCTACGGCGCGGCCATAGGTTCTGTTGCTGTTTTAAAGGGCCCGCTCTCAGTCACGAGGTCCCACTCCACCAATCAGAGGCAACCAGGAAGCGCTCGCTCGCCCCCAGTTCCCACACAACGTTCTTGCTATTATGCAAGGCTGTAGGCTGCTGCTTCCCTCACTCACTCTGTGCAGTTCCACTCTGCTCCTCTCACCAATTCCCTTTGTTATCATTATCAGCTTTCTCTGTGCCTTGCATGTAGGCAATGGCTGCCTGCATTAGCATATAAATGTCTCTAGCCACCCTGTCTGGCCCCCCTGTCTCGGCAATCAACAAAACTGTCTTTCCATTTCTTGGAGGTTGGTCACGTGTCACAGCTCTGATTTGGGTTTTACAGTTCTCAATTGTAACATTACATACAAGTGGAACCTTTTGCTTTACATATTTACGAGACTTGTAGTTTATATGTAGGACTGTGTTACACGTGTGTGACCCTATGTTATTCCGTGACAGCCTCCCTGGAACCGGCAAATGTGAGGTATTACTGAGGAAATTAGAATCTCTGGCCACACGCTTGGGTCTCCTCCTAGCTCCTGAAAAAACTGAGGGGCCAGCCACCAAATAACATACTTAGGGATCGAGATCGATACTGTCCGCATGTTGTCCTGCTTACCTCATGAGAAGTTGAATGATTTGAGGGAAAAAAATTGAGCATGTTTAGCATCCTTTGCAATCCCTCGTTGGCAGCCTAAATTTTGCATGTAGAATTGTAGCGCCAGGGCGTGCTTTCCTAGCCAGGTTGTGTCCCCCATTACGGGGAAACCCACTGCAGTACCACCATATAAGAGTCATTTGGGAGATGAAGGAGGACTTAGGGATCTGGTCGGCATTCCTGAAGGACTTTAATGGGGTCAGTTTTTGGTGAGAAAGGTTACGTTAAGCAGCAAAGATACAGGTGCCCTCCAATTCAGCAGGCGGTGTAGGCTTCGGTGTCTTTTACCAAGGGCATTGGTACGTGGCCCCCTGGCCAGCAAAGTGGGTTGCTGCGGGCGTGACCTGAGACTTAACGTTCCTTGAGCTTTTTCCCATAGTACTGGCTGTACAACTCTGGGCGAGGGAGTTTACCAACAAATCGGTAATATTCTGGTGCAACAACATGGTGGTAGTACACATCCTCAATTCAATGTCGTCCAGGTCAAAGAGGATAATGCAGTTGGTAAGGGCAATGGTACTGAAATGTTTAGAATTCAACATACTGTTTACAGCCTGCCATGTTCTCGGGGTTGATAACAGCGTGGCCGATGCCCTTTCTCGGTTGCAGATGGAACGATTCCGGGAACTGGCACAGGCAGCTGAACCCAACCCAGAGCCACTCCCCCAAGGGATATGGAACCTTGGAGAGTAAAACTCAGGAGGATTGTCTAGGGATCTCTGTCCCCCCCCGTACGCAAGCGGCATATGGCCGAGCATATAGGGAATTATAGGATTATAGGCTTAGCCGGGGATGGGACCTTGGATTTCCCATTCCGGAGGATGAGATGCTGTATTTTGCATTACACCTACGTAGCAAGGGTTTGGCTGGGAAAACAATAGCAGATAAGGTAGCCACTTTGTCTTTTGTGAGCCAGTTGGAAGGTTTTCCCCCTCCAGATAAGAGGTTTTTTGCAAGACGGATGGTCGAGAATTGGACCAGGAAATGGAACATCAGGGTGACACTAGGGCCCCCATCTCTATCGTAACACTAAGGGCTCTTTGTCAGGCATTTCCCAGGATTTGTTTTAATAGATATGAAGAAGCATTGTTTGCAACAGTTTTTAAGTTATGTTTTTCGGGGTTTTTAGAATAAGTGAGGTGGTAGCGGAAACAAAACATGATAGGTCGGGCAAGGCTTTGCCCGCACACGACATTCGTTTTTTTACCTCAAGCAGTGCAGATAGTAGTACGGCGTTCTAAGACGGACCAGAGGGAGAGGGGACAGATAGTGTTACTGAACCAAATAGAAACAAAAGACCTGTGCCCAGTGCAGGATGTTAGGGCTTACTCATCCCTACGACCCCAGGTTTCAGGAAATTTCTTTATTCATGGAGACGGGGCCCTCATGATGTGCTACCAGTTCAATGGGGTAATGAAGAAGGCATTGAAAATAGTGGGTCTGCCAGTAGGGAAGTATGGATCCCATTCGTTTAGAATTGGGGCGGCAACTACAGCGACAGCTGCAGGAATGTCGGATCACGACATTAGATTTATTGGCAGATGGAGATCACGGGCATTTCAGGGATACATACGGCCTTCAGCTCTACATTAACATGTTATTTACATCTCATACAGGCCCCAAAATCCACCAGGCAGCCAAGACAGTGGTGTGGATAGTTGGTCACAGTTTGGTCCATCGAGCCGGAGAGGCTGCGAACCATACGAGATGGGGGATGCAGCTGGGCCTGTTAACCAAGGCAAAGATAGAGTGGATGGGATGTGGAGGAATAAAATGGGAACACCTGGTCCCCACGTTAGCTCGGAGGCAGCAGCAATGTCACCCAGACATCATTTTGGTGCATTTAGGGGAGAATGATTTGGGAAAAGCCACTAGTGTTAGTTTGATAATTAAGATTAAGAAAGAGTTACCATTAATAAAGGTGTTTTTTTCCAGGGGTAGGGGTAATAAGGACAAAGCTGGTACCACGGATCCAGTGGGGGGACATATCGCAGCCTAGGAAAATTGATAGGGTTCGAAGGAATGTAAACAGGGACATTAGCAAATGATGGAAGGGTCTAGGGGGTAGATGTTTGGAACATAGCCAACTGACGTATAAACGGCCAGAACCTTTCTTACCGGATGGGGTGCATTTGTCCCCAATGGGTAATGCCCTATACCTGGGAACATTGGCTGAGAAATTGGGGTAAATTGTTTGAACGAGTTGGTGGGGGACAGGGAAAGACAGAGACTGGTTGCCCCGTTCAGGTGGCAGGGGTCCAGTATGGTTAACAGGTGTTGATAGGTAGTTGTAGAACAGAACTAAGAGTCATCTCCATAAGAGATGGGGGGGTGATACCTGATGATAAGCAGGGCATAGCTAGCAACAGGATCATTCCCTGGAGAGGGGTGTCAAGCGGGGGAAAGGGCAAGCATGGCCCTCAAACTTAATGAAACCATTCTCCTTACTCGAACCCGGCAGGGAGTTTCACCCTCCCCCCCACTCTTCGGCCTTGGCCAGGGCACTGTTTGAAGGGGAATGTTGTTAAGTTGTTAGTGCAGGCACTGGAGGGCATATCCAAGTCTGACACTTGGGTTATAAATAGGTATAACAAATAAGTAAAATACTGGACCCTTGATTACTTCGTAGCAATCCCACCAACAATTCGTTGCTTGCTCTTTTGATTAAAAGTGTGCGGCCATTTAATCCCAGTTATGTCTCTGAGTCTCATTTTGGGGGATGCGCCAGCAAGTGCATCTCTGAACAAGATTAGGCTTAATTCTACTGAAAGTGCAATATAAAATTATATTGTTTTGAGGTGCATGAAAATAATTTAAAACATTAAAACCCCACAATTGTCCTATTCAGAGCACTGAACACCAGCTACCTAGAACTTTACCAAACTTTGCAAGGAAGAAAATCCATTCTGAGCTGAGAACCACCCCAATACTTCCTCTTTCTAGTCTAATTAGAATTTCAGTATAACAAAGCTAGAATAAAATTCAAATAAATAAATTTTACATCAGTTTATTCAATTCCAATGAAATGTTTACAAAAGCATTTATTAGTCTACCTATTAATAAGAGATACACTTATTCCTATAATTGAAGTTTGCCATAGGTGGTATAAAACTGGTAGTTTTATTAAACCACTACTTTAGTACATTTTCTTCCAAAAAAACCTATATACGTAAAACTGACAGTGCAGGAAGAAATAATGAATATATTCAGTGTTCTTCATCTCTATGCAGATGAAGAAATGTATGCTCCTGTCCTTGATTTAACATTCACAGAAAATCAACCAACTTAAAGAGTAATATGAAAAAATATTTGTGTCAGCACTTTTAGTGTAATCATGTATTTCAATATAGCAGTGTACAGTTTAATGAGAATCCCTTCAAAATAAATCAAAGTACTGGTGTACTGTTGAATGACTCATCATTGGAGCGCTCCAAAAGGAGGAAAGTAATTCCTGACAAACAATATATAGACCTTCAAAGAAGAGTGAGAGGCAAACATAGGGAGCTTTATCTAGTGTTTCTATTTAATAATGCATTTATAATTATCAACTTGTACGCAGTTAATGTAGGCTAGGCTGGAGTACAGGTTCAGAACTGCAATCTGTTGACATTAGACAAAGCAGCTTTGATCTGCTGCTTGGCAGAAACAGATTGTTGTAAACAATCTACAAAATGTCCAAGGTTATTTATCTTTCTTTTTCGTTATTCATTTGTAATTTTGTTTTTATATTTATGAAGCAAACCAATTCTCAGTAAATAAAAATGAATGGAAAACAAATACTGCAAGATTCAACTGGGAATAGCATGTTATCTTCATCTCCTAACTTCTTTCTCAGTTTTATTTGCCTTTTGGGGCTGTTGCTTTCTTATTTTCTTTAATACATGCATTGACTAGTGTGATTTCTCTCCCTCCTGGATGTGGTAAGAAATTTCTTGTGTTTTGATAATAAGCGAGCAGACACCCACGCTCAAATCCCCCACAAGCTTATTTCTGACATTCCTTAATATTACTGTGATTTATCAATGACTTCCACAGCTCCCTCCTGCATCCTTTAAGATATATTTTAAATGGTTTAAAAAGAAATCTGTTTAGTGGCTGTCTAATTTGACACATATTTTAATAAAGTAAATCAATGCCTATGCACAATACACCTTATGATAAGAAAGAAAGTTTACTAGCATGTCAAAAAAACTGAACTGGTGCAAGTTTCATAATATGTTCTTGTTTGGAAGCCAAGATAGTTAGTGGAGATTAGCTCCATTAACTAAATTATCCCTGCAGCAATATTAAGATTATTGTTTCTGTGATATTAAAAAAACAAGTAACTTACATTTCTGTCCTTAACTAAACAACTTATTACACGGAAAGTGAATATTTAATAAGAAGAAATCCAAGTTAAATTTAGTATTGATAAATATCCTATCCTACTTTTGAAACAGAAATGTAGCATGAAAAATGAATGATGTATCGGATACCTAGTATATCAAAAATATTAGATGCAAATAAAATATTTATAGAGGGTAGCTAGCTATGCATGCAATATATCTGGCAAGGTGTTTCCTTCTAACTTCATGCTCCACTGATCTGCATTTTAAAAGAGAATTTTTAGTGTTGGGCTTAAATATTATCATTTAATGAGACTTTAAGAACTAATTTGCATAATCCTCAAGCAAAATATTGTTCTATATTCAAAAGAGCATTCAGTATTCTTTTTCAAAGCTCATATTAATTCAACTTCAAAAAGAGGATGTTTATGACACCAAGATAAGAAAATACAAATACCATTGTTAATCACAATGTAATTACAAAACGCTCTTTTTTAAAGTCATAGCACAAATACCTTGCAATTGTTTGTTTCACACTCATCCACTAGTTTTAATCTCCCTAGTTTAACCTTTGCAGTACATTATTGTACAACAAATATGCTTGAGACAACTGAGAACTTTGTAACAAGAAAGACAAGTCCTTTAACTGTAGCTCATATCATTTCTCTTCCTATATATCCTATAACTGAGACGGCGTTGGTGGCCTTGGTGGATGATCTCCACCGGGAGATGGACGCAGGATGTTCGACTTTTTTGATCCTGCTAGATCTCTCAGCCGCTTTTGATACCGTGGACCACGGGCTGCTGTTGAGACAGCTGTGAGACCTGGGGGGGTCTCGGTGGGACTGTCCTTAGATGGTTCCGCTCATTCCTCTCTGGTAGAAGTCAGTCAGTGGTGCTGGAGGCTGAAAAAGCTAGCCCCCGGGCCTTGACCTGCGGCGTTCCGCAGGGTTCTATTCTGTCTCCACTGTTATTTAATGTGTATATGCAGTCCCTGGGGGAGATCGTGAGAGAGTTCGGGGTGCGATGTCACCAATATGCTGATGATACTCAGCTGTACCTCTCATTTTCAACTGACTCAGTTCCTGCTGTCTCGTTACTTTCCCAATCTTTGGAGGCCATGGCGGATTGGATGCGGCAGAGCAGACTGAAGCTCAATCCCGATAAGATTGAGGTGATGGTGGTGGGAAGGGCGGGTGAGGTGCTGGCCCCCCTGATAGGGGGGGTTCATCCGCCTGTTGCTCTTCAGGTTCGGAGTCTGGGGGTGGTTTTGGATTCGGGCCTCCGCCTGGATCGGCAGGTGGAGGCATTGGCTAAAGCCACCTTTCATCAGCTGTATCTGGTACAGAGGCTTTGACCTTACATCTCTGGGCCCGATCTGGCCACTCTCATGCATGCCTTCATCACCTCGAGGCTAGACTACTGCAACGCGCTCTACATGAGGCTTCCCTTGTTTCTGGTTCAGAGGCTGCACCTAGTGCAGAATGCGGCAGCCCGTCTCCTTACGGGGACGGGGTGGTGTGAGCACAAAACACCAGTGCTCCGCGCTCTGCACTGGCTGCCTCTAGCGTACCAAGCCCGATTCAAGGTGTTAGTATTGATCTATAAAGCCCTGCATGGTCTGAGCCCCTCATATCTCAGGGACTGCCTCACCTTCCGTGCCTCAGGGCGATCCCTCCAGTCCACCGGGGATGCCTTTCTGGAGGTCCCCCATGTACGATGGGGGGCCACAATGGAGAGGGCGTTCTCTGTGGCTGGGATGCATTTATGGAATTCCCTCCCGGAAAAGGCTCGCCTGGCCCCGGGCCTGTTGGCCTTCCAACGTGTTTGTAAGACATGGCTGTTCGTCCAGAACTTCGGAGGGGAGGGTGGGTGGGGTGGGGGTTGGCTTTTAGTGATGTTTTTAAACTGTTGTGGGTTTGGTTTATTGTTGCTGATTTTATTGTTATTATTGGGTTTTTATAATATTGTAAGCCGCCCCAAGATGCCGTAAGCATGAGGGGGCGGCTAACAAATTTAATGAAATAAATAAATAAATAAATAAATAACATATCCTCTTTGTTTCTATACCCTCCAACTATGGTACCTTTTTGCATAGAGATTTTGTTATCCTGTACTTCTTTCCAGGCAGATTAAAGTTTGTACTGAGTTCAGCGGACAAATAAGGTCATTAGCAACTCATTAATCCAGCCTAGAGCCCAGGTTAACAGCAAAGTTAAAAGCCATGGCTGCAGTTAGTCAGTCTTATCCCAGCTCCTGCGGACAAGTGTGTGTGGCAAACATGCAACCTGTGTGAAACCAGCGTGCGCCACATTATGGGGACTATGATGCATGCGCAAACCGTGAGGAAATCACTCAGAACTCACGCACGCGCACCTAAGCCACACATGCATGAGTTCTGGATCTTGCCCAATGTTGTTCCTTACTGGATAGGTGGAGATGGAGAAGAAGCACATTTTTCCACATTAACAAGTTTAGAATAAAGACCACTATCAAAGAACAAAGAAAGGTAACACCGAGGCAGGAAGAAGTTATGTACCTAGGCTCAAGATAAAAACTTTGAAAGGTAGAAGAGGAGCGAGTTTGTTTGTGAGACGTGTTTCTTTATGTTTCTTTAACCTGCTGAAAGGAACTGCAACTCCTTCCATCTGTGATCCTCTGAATGTCTTGTAAAATTTTAGAGACAAAGTCAATGCACACACCTGAGAATTTTGATATTTTAGTAGACTGAGTTGTAACTTGAACCATCAGTCCTACACATACAAACATATGTATGCACAGCCTCTCACATGGACATTCTTTTTCCCCACCTCAGCCCCAAAGTTAGTTGGTGGACTATAATAGACTTTCATAAACACATGCAAATTAATGTAGATGATTGATGACATGAAGTGCACCTATTTTTCTCTGTCAAATCCTGGAGGGTATGGGTTTCATACCTTCGTGACAGGTAGGAGAGCTGAAAAGGTCTCTAAGCCTGATTCTACAATGAGCCTTGCACAGGAAATCTCTGCCACATAGAGCCCCAATGAAGTGATTGTATCAATGGTTGTTGTCCGAGCAAGCAAAATTAGGTATGCGTGAACGTGGTTTGGCCATTCGGTGTTCGTCCCGAACTCAGCCTGTTCGGACAGACAAACTGAACGGCCGAACCGAATGCCCAAAGCCCCAAACAGTTTGGCCAAGTTTGGGTGGGAAAAGCAGGGCTGGAAGGCCCAGGGAGGAGGCTAAGGAACAGACTTCCTGGCGCAAGGGGTGGAGAGGCTTGGAATAGCAACCAGCCTGCCCAATCACCATCCCTCTTTTCCTCAGACCACTGGCTTCACAGTCTTCAATTGGCCACGGGCTAGGCTGCACGGAGCCAATGGGGCTTGTGGTAAGGAGGGCGCAGCAAGTAACAAAAGTAATTGTCCTCACTCCTTCTGAACTAGCCACTGATCCTGTCAGCAGGTGTTTTCAGAAGTCTCCCTCTCTCAGCAGTTTGTGTTCCTCCCAATCCATTTCCATCCTCATCCTATTTCACCCATTTCCACACATTTACCTCCATAGTTTCATTTATTTAGCTTAGATAGATTTAGGTGTTATTTTTATTTTTGATGTCTCCCTGCGTTCTTTCTCCCTATACTCCATTGAATCCTTCCCTCCTCCCTGTAGATATTCCATCCCTCATTCCCTTCCCCTGTTTTGGGATTTATTTAGAGTAGCATTAGATTGATTTAGGTTTATTTCAGTTTTGTACCCCTCCCTGTGTTGTTTGTTGTCAGCTGTCTGTGTCTCCCCACCCCATCCCGGTGTGTGTGTGGGGGGGTGGAATGGAGGGAGGGACGGACAGACAGACAGACAGAGACAGATGTCTATTTCATTACTTTGTAAAGCACCAGGTACATTGCTGTGCTATATAAATGCATAATAATAATAACAATAACAATAACAATAATGATAACAACAACAATGATAATAATAATAATAATAAATTAGATAGTTACTATAGATAGATAGTTGAAGGAGTTAGCTTAGTTACAGAGATAGAGATAATGTGTAGTGATTCAGTTTTAATATTTTATAGTGTATTTGTAGGACTAAGCCTTTGTAGATATATTCCATTTAGTTCCATAGGTTTTAGAATACTTAATAGCAGTTAGAGTAAGTGTAAATATATATAATATTAGATTACAAATTTGAAAATAAATAAATAAATAATTTAAAAAAATCTTTCAGTTCATTCTTTGGGTGGGAGAAATGGAGAAGGGAAGTTGGAGAGGTCAGTCTGCTGTCCGTAAGGCTGGCAATGGGGCATGTGGCAGAGGTGGCAGGGGCCGTGCCAGTGGAGTGGCAGGCATCAGCAGCAGCCCGAGCCCATCACCACACCCCAAACTGCACACGCCTGATTTTGGAGACGAGCTTCAGAGGCTCCCAGCATTAGCACTAGCTGGGGTGTGGTTTGGCGTCGAATCCTGCCAGCGTTCTCCACTGCCATGCAGGGCACTGGAAGGCTGGAAATACAGGAGGCTGCAGCTGTCTCTGCTGCTGCTGCTTCATGTGCTTCGGATGTTCCTCCAGGGCCACCAATGTCCCCAACCACCATTGCTGAGGTGATCCCCAGCAGTTCAGGCTGGTGGAACCCACCCCGGATGCTATAGGCAGGGCCCAATCCCAAGAGGCAATGGCAGCAGGGAGAGGAGCAGAAGTATCAGCAGCAGCTATAGGGGGCACAGGGAGAGTGGCAGCAGCATGGTGGGCAGTCCAGCAGCTTCAGGGTCCTAGTACTCCCCTTCATGGTACATCACTCATATTGGGGACAGTGAGGTAGACACTAGTCCTGTGGAGGAGATGTTTAGTGCTGAGGCAATGGCTGTCCCTCTGAGAGCTGTGTCACCACCATGTTCTGCACCTCGCAGCAGCACTGTCAGCAATGTGTCACCCGATGTGGGCCAGAAGGCAGGAGGGGACAAAACATCCTCCATATGGGTGCATTTTAAGTTGGTGCGGGCAGATGATCCCAGGGAGGTGCAGTGCACTTTGTGCCAGAAGGTGGTGAAGCATGGGCAGGTGCTCACCAACCTTGGCACAACTGCCATGGTGAGGCACCTTAAGGGATACCACAGCACTGTGCTGCTAAGCGGGCAGGCAGGGGGGCAGTGGACGCCAGCGGGTTCTTGACTGCAGCAGCCAGTTGTCTGCCTCCATCAGCGGGTAAGCATCCTGCTCGAACAGCTGCCTCCATCAGAAGGAGCGGTATTGCTGCTGGGGGGGGAGCAGCAGCAGTAGCATCAGTACACCATGGAGGAGATGGGGTGGGGGCTGCTGCCAAGTCCATCGGCAACTGCAGGACATGGAGGGTGGCGTGGCTTTCAACTGGGGGAAATGATAGTGCTGAATGGGCAGCCCTTCTCGATGGTCGGGGACATGGGGTTTAGGCACTGGATTGGCTTTCTGGCCCCCCAGTTTAAGCTGCCCTCACGCACCACCCTGAGTTAGCAGGTGGTGCCAACCCTGTACTGGGCTTTAAAGGAGCGGGTGAGGGAGCAGCTGGCAAGGGCTGGGGGTGCCACCATCCACTTCACCACAGACCTGTGGTCAAGCCAGAACGCGCAGCATGCCTACCAGGCAGTCACTATGCACTGTTTGCAGAACCCGGAGGCAGCATTTGGTAGTGACAGGAAGGGTCCCGAAGCCATGTATAGGTGGGCCCTTCTTCAAGTGGAAGTAATGGACAGCCCCCACACCGCTCAGAACATCGAGTCAGCCCTGACCGCCATGGTGAGGGAGCACCCTTCACCAAGGGGTGCGTAGTGACGGACAATGCGACCAATATCTTGAGGGCAGTCCACGACGGGGGCTTCACTAGCATCACTTACACCACACACAACCTTCACCTGGTGGTCAGGGATGCTCTGGACTTGGGGGAGAAGGGGATTGTGGCAGGCACCCTTAGCTCTCGGATCGAATGGAGGAGGAAGCTAGCCGGTTTCTTTAACCGGAGCGTGAAGGGCAGCAACCTCCTCCAGGCGAAGCAGGCTGAGCAAGACTCCTCATTGCACCAGCTTATGCAGCAGGATGTGTCCACCAGGTGGAATTCGACATTCCTGATGCTCAAACGGCTTCTCGAGCAGAAAGCCACCTTGCATCAGGTGCAACTGGTCACAGACAGCGGGGTACCTACAGGGTACAATGGGGAAGAATGGGAAATCCTGGCTCACACGGTCTTCGTGCTCAGACCATTCCTGGCCGTGACGGAGACCATCAGCTCTTCCACGGCCACCATCAACCAGGGGACCCCTCTTGCCCTGAGTCTCCTCAGGAGGCTGGAGGAGATTCTCCAGGGACGGGATTGTGGCCCTCAGGGCAGGAAGCTGGTGGATGAGGTGGTTGACCAGGTGCGACAGCTGAAGGCAGGGCTGAAGGTGCAGTTCAATGAGCTCCTGAAGTGGGTGGAATACGTGTTGGCAACCATGCTGGACCCCAGGGTCAAGGGCAGCGTGGCACGCCATACACCGCTCTTTGGCCACTGGAAGGGTGACATGGTGGAGAGGGTCCAGCAGGCAGAAAGGGATCTGGAGAGTGCATGGTAGCAGCAGCAGGATGCCCCTGGGAATGGTGGGAGTGGGAACAGCCACCCCTTTCAGCCAGCGGGGTCTATCCCTGCCCCCAGCCCTAGCAGTAGCAGCACCAGCAGCAGGCTGAGCAGCAGAAGCACCCCTATTAATGCCAGTGGCAGCAGCTCGTATGCGCAGGGCACTGGTTAGCATGGTATTGTGCACAGCTGAGGGTATTGTGCATGGCTGAGGGCACTGGTGGAAGTGGTGCCCAAGGACAGTTACGTGAGGGAGTACAACAGCACCTCAGCAGTAGTGGAGAACTTTCTGGAGGAGGAGCCATGCATAGAACCCAGCAGCAATCCCTTGACCTACTGGGCTGGCAAGACCAACATGTGGCCAGCCCTGTCCAAAATGGCCAAGAGTCTCTTGTCCTGCCCACCAAGCAGTGTCCCCAGTGAATGGGTGTTCTCCATGGCGGGGGACATTTACTCTGAGACTGGGGGCCAAGTTGGTGGAGAAGTTGCTGTTCATTAAGGTGGACCTTCTGCTGCTGGGATTCCCCGAGCTGCCCCTGGACATGGATTGATGGTGCAGTGGCACACGCCATCCCATGCCAGGGGCAGTCTTGGGATGAGGCTCTTCCTCAATCTGGGCTGCTGCTGCTGAGGTGCTGTCCCTCCCAATGCCTGGCACCAACCCTGCCTTTCTTTCTCTCTGACTAGATGGCCTTGGCTGACCTATCTGACTGACCTCATGACACAAGGTGGCTTTGGGAAGCTCTAAGCCTGCCAGCCAGCCTCTAGCTAGACGATCTCAGCCCATCTCTCTCTCTCTCACACACACACGCTGCACAGTCTTCACCAGCCTACCTGAGTGCCCTGTCAAGGTCCCAGCCTGCGTTCCCTACTGCCTCTCATGCCACGCTGCCTGTCTGCCCACCCGCCCAGGTTGCCAAGATCAAAGCCTGTCTCAGTCTGCCTTCTGTTCATGACACATTGCCTGTCTGCTGCTGCAGCTGCCTCTGCTTTACCATGGGCAATCCAATGTCTGTCACTGCTCCACCAATGCCTGGCAGCCTGCAATGCCCGGCCAAGTAGGGGTGCCAAGCCAGCCACCAAGCCCCAAGTCTTCCCAGCCTCTGCTGCTGCTGCTGAGTCTCCAACACCCAGCCTTGGCGCTACGGGCACCCCCAGGGGCCAAGTGCTGAGTCTGCCTACCAGGGCAACCTGGGGTGCCAAGCGCCAAGCCTTCCCTGTCTCTTCTGCTGCTGCTGGGTCTCTGACAGCCAGCCCTGGTGCCACGGGCACCCCCAGGGGCCAAGCACCAAGTCTGCCTGCCCGGGCAACCTGGGGTGCCAAGCGTCAAGCCTTCCCTGTCTTTGCTGCTGCTGCTGGGTCTCCGAAAGCCAGTCCTGGCACCACGGGCACCCCCAGGGGCTAAGCACCTATCCTGCATGCCAAGCGCCAAGCCTTCCCAGTCTCTGCTGCTGCTGTTGGGTCTCCAATGGCCTGCCATGCCACCACAGGCCCCCCTGGGGGTCCCTGGAGTGCCCCAATCCTCCTGGCAGCGCTGAACTCCACCAAATGTTTAGGGGGTCTGAACTCCACCGGACCAAATCCCCAAACTAAGTTTTTAGTCCGAACAGCCGAACAGCTGAACTCCGTCCTGTTCGCACATCCCTAAGCAAAACCCACTAGCCATGTAGAGTCAAACTAACATTAAACAGAAAGTTCACTAGAAGAGACATATATTATTATTCAGTAAATAATGATATTGATTATATTCAGCCTCGGACTTAAAAGAAAATTTTCCTATCCAAAAAATTTGTAACATGGACCAAACTAGTAAGAACTACATGCACACGTTTCATATGCATAACAAATATTCACTGTACGCAATGATTAAATTATGTGTACAATAAATACCTAGTAATGATATGCTAACTTGAAGCTTTCTCCCAGAAATCTGTCAGCACAGCCTTGCTTCCAATACACCCTACATATATAGCACAGATAAATCATGCATTTTACACATGCAGTAGTCAGACGTTAGGCACAAATCTAAGCGAACACCCAACTACCTGGATTACATGCATTAAGTAGGAATTCATATGTATAGAATGACAAGTTACATGCAAGATTGTCTATTAATTTGCAAATACTGAATTTGTATATGCATATCTTTCCCTGGAGGTCTGTCAGAGCCTGTGGATGAACATCTTTTGGAGGCAATCTAAGACCATTCTCTTCGGCCAAGCATTTGGCAGATGGAGCTAGGGGTTAGATTGGGTGGGGGGAGGGATATTAGGATGTTGGGGTAGGGCATAAAAGGATTTTTAAAAACTCCTTAGGGGAAGGGTGAGCAATAATTTTAATTGATTGATTAATTGCTGGGGAAATTAGGTCCACACAATTGCTTTTGCCTGAGTTGCAGAGTAAGAAGCTGCCTAACTAGATCAGAGGCAATAGATTCTGGTCCTGAATTGGTCAAGTATGTTAGGTTAAAGTGATGTAAAATTAAACTGATTGATTAAAGCAGAGCAAGTAGATTCAATTATATTTTTCCTTAAAGAAAAAGTATGATTTCTTCAAAACACAGAGTAGGAAATAACTGAATTCTATATTTTTGTAAGATAGCTGCCTGTTCTCTCTCTCATCCCTTATAATTGTCCCATTTAAAATAGTTTCCAGTGCACAATATGTACCTTTCTTAATCTGAAACTGACATATATTCACTCAGCATAGTTAACTCCACATTTCTATACATTGTTGTTCTTTTATTATGAATATGTAGTTTTTTAATACAAGCTTGTTGCATTAGCATTATCATCTTTTCAAAAATCATCACATTTAATAATAATACAAGACTAATGTACTCAAATTATAGGTTTAAAATATTAAATGTTATCTTTAACAAGCAGGAAGGAATATCTGATTTTTTTTTTTCATTTTAACTTCTCCATTTTTATCAGCATAGATAAAAACAGTTGGAGGTCATTGAGTCAGATTGTCACATACTCAAATAATACTTGCTAAACATGCAAAATGACAAGAATTCTCAAAGCCTGGAGTGGTAGGTCACTCGCTGAAGTGAAGCTTGTAGCCTACTGATGAAGTGAATTTTAAAATCACATTAGCTGTTCGCACTTAAGGATTTCAAGTTTTTAGAGATAATGCAAAACAATAGCTTCTTGATATTACTTCCATTCAGACTTGAAAGCTTGAAACGCAGGCTTGCAAGCTTCTTTATTGTATTATGATTTATAAGTTACATAGTGTTTTCAGGATTCAAGGTGTTTTACAATCCTTATCTAGTTTACCCTCACAACAACAGTGTGAAGTAAGTCATTATTATTCCTATTTTACAGATGGGGAAGCTGAGGTTCAAAGATAGTGAATTCCCCAAGCCTAAGGCAAAAACAAGTACCCTCCAAAATGGTTATACTTTGTCAAATATGCACTACCGAATCCACCATTTGTAAATCGAGCACCAGGGACTGCTTGCATAGTGTCTGATAGGTATTTATTTTACAGTTAAAATTCTGTGTCTGTGAATTTTATGTGACTGTGGGTAATTTCAGACATGATCGGCCGCCAGGGTTGCCACGCTGAATCGCGCTCCGGGATCCATTTCGGATCCCAGTCAGGAATCAGTCTGTCTGTCCTTTAGACATGCTGGCCTGATTCTGCCTGGGGATCGGGGAGGGGACAGGGCTGCGCAGCACGTCGTGTGGCCGCACAGCCCCGCCCCCCCTATGCTCCCCTGGCCAGTCGCCCTCCGGGGGACAGGCAGGCACAGCGGCCAATCCAGCCACTGCACTCGATCACGGACCATGCTTGGGGCCCGATCCCACCATGCTTTCGGACCTCCGGGTGGCCGGAGGTCCAAAAGCATGGTCAATGAGATTCCCACCAGTTATTTGCTTGGGTGATCATCTTGCAGAAATCCCTTTACATGTTACGGTACAAACGGCCACCACAGGGGATTCACTTGGGTGACCGTGGTATCGTAACGTTTGAAATTACCCTCTGTCACACTAATTTTATAAGCTAGCTAGAAACCAGGCAGAGAATGTATCTAGCACTGAAATGAGTAGTTCATTTGCTACCTGAAGGTAATATCTGCATTTTGGAGTACGTTTAGTAGCTGATGCAGGACTATTCAAATATTGATCAGGTACCTGAAAAATCATTAATTTCCGATACCGATTTTTTTTTTATTTTCCAGTGACCAATCGGTAAACCAGGAAGGAAAAGTGAAAATTCGGGATTGGAAGTGGACATTCTGAGACAGTGAGTACCTGAATCAGGTTGGAATCGGGTACTGATCAGTACCAGGTATTTTCGAGTCATTTTGAGTACCAAAGATTTGACGTCTATATCCATTTTTTCAGGTACTCATTTCAGCTCCTAGAGCTACAATGGCTACTAAACTTAGTATCCATGGGTAAAGTCCACATTTTTGAGTACCCCATCAGGTACCCAATCAAGTGCTCAATGCCTGAAAATGCTAGCATTACTCTCTGAAAACTGACAAGCCTGAGCCACTAGCGCTGCAGAGCCTGACTCCACAGCACGCCAGCCAGAACTTGTCAGTTACAAAGGTCAACCAGCATTCCCCTCACCCCCACCCCACTCCTACAGTGCCTCACAGCCGAGAGGTGCTGCACAGAAGGGAGCACCCTTTCAAAGTGACAGGACCCGGCAGAGGCTGTTGTGGCCAGGCCAGTTCTTCTCACTTTCAAAGGGTGACTGGCACAAGCAAGCAGCCCATCAGGTCCTGTTCAGGCATCATCCATGCCCAAATGGGGCTGGGTTGATTCAGGTTAACAGGAACATACGTTTTCACTACCACTGATTCGTTTGGCCACCGGCACATCCTCTTTCATTCATATTTCCTCTAAACTGAGCAGTTACAGTCTTTTCAGTCACTCTTTCTATGCAAGATTTGTCTACGTTTTCAAGATTTTTAGTCACCTAAATTTCTTTGAAAACTTGATAATTTCACAAAAATATTTTGAGACCGTGACCAGGACTGAATGGATAACTGGTAACATTTTAACTAGGGCTGTAATTTGGTCTTTGGAAAATGTTGGAAATCATAGAATATTATGATATTCAGTTTGGAAAGTCCAAAGTCCGAAGTTCCAAGGACCAAGCTGTTCTTCGGAAAACTTCAGACAGTGCTGTGCACATGGGAGGTTGGTGTACAGGAGCTTCTTCTGGACTGGAAATAAAACTATTTGGTAAGGGGACAGTAGAATGATGGACAAACCAAAGGACAGGTTTTGCTTGGCTGGACAAGTCATATGGAAAGCTTTTGATTGGCTGGCAGGGCAAAATAAAAGTCTCTGCAGTCATTTTGTCTATTCTCTTTCATGAATTTGTCCATGTGCTACAGTGCTGCTGGATCTGTAAGTAATTGGCTAGGGTGGGGGAGAGAGGTGCCTGTCCTGTCCTGACTTGTCCATAGGGCCAACGCTGGGGGAAATGGGTTAAGTACCCTTTACCATGCCATGCAGTTTAAAAAAAATAATCATCATCATCATTGGGTGCCACACTGCTGCCTGCTGCTTGGTTGGCACTTAGCACCATAAGGCCAGAGGGAACTATCTGCCTCAGTTTACTTCCCTTTTCCTGGTCTGTTCAAGTCACCAGTGCCACAGTACAAATGCCATGCCAAGAGAATCCCCCTGGGGTGTGTGAATGTCTGGTTTCTTAATTTTGTGATTGCTGGAGCCTGGGCTTGCTGATGTTTGGTGGGATTTATATTTCTCCATGCAGTTGCAGACTATTTCGCAGGGTTGCTGTATTCTTCTTGAGTGAATGTCCCTTGCTAGCCTGCATTTTTGTGCACTGCTTGGTTGGCATTATGATTAAAGTGGGTGCGCTCACTGCTGATGGTGGGCCATGCTGTGGGTACACTTCTGCATGTGTTGTTGTGCACCCTGTTTGGATAGGCAATTAAGGGGGAGGGGAGGGAGGAAGGGGTGAATATGCTATTGTGCACCCTAATTGGCTAGGCAATTCAATGGCTGGAGCTGCTGCACATGACAACATGTGCTGAGGCACCAACCTGATGCCAAATAATTCCAAAGTTTCCCAAGTTTTCTGAGGTCTGGAATTCTGAAACAGTGCTGAAGGGCCACCGAATACTCGGGCTGATAACAGGGGGTGGGAGGGGGTAGTTGGACACAGGGACAGAGACCAAGCAAATCTCCCAAGAGTCTAACGACTCTATCCTCTTCCCCTCCATCATACCTCCTCATGCCCAGCATGAACCTCCCAACCCCCTCCAGACAGTCTTCCCCCTCCAGTATATGATTATCAATCCCCACCCCCCAAAATGACACACTAGGGTCCCAGGAGGTGGGTAGCCAGAGAGGGTCTCCTGAGCCCAGCATCACCAGAGGCACAGCAGCAAAGGCAGCAGGCAGGGAAACATCCCCCACCCTCCTTCCGCTTTCATGCACCCCCCTCATAGAGGGGCTATGGCACTTCCTCCCACCCACTTCCCCTTGCCCACACCCCCTTCTTACATGGGGCCAGGAAACTCCCTCCCACCCAATTCCCCCCTGCTCATACTCCCTCACAGGGGGGCCAGGGAACCCACCCCATAAACCTGCCCATACCCCCCCCACTCACATGTGGTAATGGCACCATACCCCACTCCCAACCCTCCATATTTAAACCCTTTTCTTTCGCAAAAGACCCATACCCCTCCCACAAAGCCATTCCCTCCACCCACCTCAACCAAACAACCTAAAAACAGTTCCTTAGGCTCCTAATGCAGCCCACATACTTCCTCCCCAAGGTTCTAGCAGTATCCAAAGCTGGGCCAGTCCCCAGGCTATAGCCTGCTTCTCCTGTGACTCCTGTCTCTTCACGAGCTTATTGTAGACTTCCTTCCCTCTGCAACCTCCTCTTTATATACATCTTTCAAAGTGGGTAGAGCCAAAATAATATACAGGCCAGCCTTAAAGGGGCCACACCATGACTCACCATGCCCTCCACAGAGCATGATGGTAAAAAACCTTGACTGTGATCCAGCTAGATCCCCTGCCAGCGCCAGGGGCTTTGCACTGGTGGAGGGACTGAGACACAGGATGTGGCCCAGAGCGGGGGTGTGTGGGTGCTGGTGGAAGTGGAGTTCTGCCTACTCGTGGCCACACACCCCTCATTAAAAGTGAGAGCTACGCCCCCTACACTGCCATGAATGTGCGGAGCACTGCCCTTTCAAGGGATTCACAACCCCAGGGCAGGCTCCCCAGGGCCTGGGGGCACCCCATAGGGGTTTTCCCAAATGGGGAAGCTCCCCCCCGGAAATGGAGTGGCTGCACCACTGGGGACTTATGCCTGCTCAGAGTAGTCAGAGGTCAGTCGCAGCCATGTACTGGATGACGCCGTCCCGACCCCGAGGAGCTGCTTCACAAACTGGCCCAGGCAGCCCCTGAAACCGGGCCCACCATCTTCATGATTGCTTGTGGGAACCCTGGATGGTTCCCCATGTGACCCAGCTTCCGAGAGGTACAGGAAGGGCAGGGTCTCACGCAGGATTGTCTTGAGCGATGGTGAAGGCTGTGGGCCGGTTCCAGGGGCTGCCTGCGTTGGCATGCAACAGTTTCCTGGGGTCAAGGAACCCCGGCAAGTCCCCCTTTCTGCTTGCTCCTCAGTGGCCCCAAACTCCTTCAGATTCCCCTGCATGGGACCGTAGCTGAATCAATTTCTGTGACCAGTGGCACCCCAGGGGCTTGCGCTGGTGCAGCTGCCACTGGTGCTTCCTTACTGCTGGATCATAGTCCTTGTCTACAATCACTAAGACTCCCATAATTTCTATTGTCCGTGTAGCTGAGTTGAACTGGTACTAGTAGTGGTGGACAAATTTAGCAAAAATCCTATTGCAAACACAGACATAGGACACAGTCAATAAAAGTTAGAGGCCCTTTGCCTATAAGGAAATGCAGGTGAAATTTTACACTTATCTTTTCACAATGTCCTTTCCTATATTTGTGGAGGAAGTCTGATCAGATTGGAAAAGGAACAATGATGGAGACTGTGCATAGACAAGAGGTGCAACTAAGGTTTCCACCTCTAGTGGAAATGACTCCAATACTACTAAAGGCCAAAATGGGAATGTCAGGCTCATATCCGTGACAGCTGGCGAACTGGAGAGAGTGGAGTCTCTACATTTCCAGACACCAACTGGGAGTGAATGAGCTGATTGGTTTTGACGCCAACACAACCCCTTCTGTGCATTTTTCGTGTTCCTGAGTGTACAACACATTTAAAATCCCATGTTATTAGCTGTGGATACTAGCCTAGCATCAGATGTTTTTAAAAAAAAAAATATTCATGTAAAACAAATGCAGATACCTCCTGCCTTGTTTAAAAAGCAACTTGGAAAGTCAACAAGGCTGATGTTAGAGTGCAGATGCAACACAAGACTATCCAACTGGCAAAAACTCTTCCACTGCTTGTGTTAGCTTTTAGTTTTGCTTTACAAAGCAATTGCCAAATTTCACTCCAATACACACATTCTCTCTTAGGCAAATGAATGTAGGGCATATTCAGAGTCCTCTGGCCACATGTTTTCATTCCTCTTGTATTTACAAGAGCATATCTCCTGGGGGTATCTGTGTTATAATACTGTACTCAATCTCTATTGATATAGCTGTTCCTTGGATCGTTTATCTCTGTTGTAGTATTTCTTGCTAGCTGTTTTTCTTATATGTTAGTGACGGTTTAAAGCTATAGAATGGAATGCAAGCATGAAAAGGTCTGCATGTCTAATGAATCAGTTTGATTTCCAGTGCTGATAGTTACAGTCAAAAATGTATATGTAAAATTGTAAACATATATAAATATATGCATAAATATACTGTAATATATATTTTACAGTTTACACTTGTATACTCACTGCCTTCAAAATTTCCTGCCAATGTACCAAATCTTGATAAACTGATTCTTCTAAAAGAAATGTCTTAAAAGCATAGCATTAGTGGAACTATTGGATTAGAAACATGAATCTGTCATTTAAAACAGTGAACACAAAACAGAAGTAGTGACTGGGGTCTTACAATGGTCTTCAGGGGGGCATCTCCTCAGATTTTTAAAGGGAAAAAAAGTATATTTTGTCAAAATCACCAATATTTGGGGGGGAATCACAAACAGAAGAGGAGTCTGTAGTGAAATACATACATTACATACTATGCATATGCCAATATTGAGAAAAAAAATAAAATAGTAAAAAAGAAGCGTATTATATAAGTACACCAAATTTATTCAGTATGTTATTACTTTTTCATTGATTTGTGGGGCATGGCATACAAAATGCAATAAATGAAAATATAGACCTTTTCATCCAGAAGTCATGGGAAAACTTTAAAGTTCCTACAAGCATAATTTCCATCCAATGGGAAATTCCAACACTTCAATCTTTATTTTCAGCCTGAATTGGGGCTAGAAGTTGAAATATTAAATTGCTATGCAAATAAAAACATTCTGAACAAAGTTAAATCCAGGACATCTTAAACTGCAAACAACTTTGTTTCAGATTGCCATGACGTATATATGCGCATGCATTACTGGGAAATTTAACCACCAGAACACAGGAAATGAAGCCAAATTAGAAGAGCTATGGTACATCCAAAAAAGAAATGTTTATGTAATTCTACTACCAATTAAATATTTTAATTTTGATTTAATCTAAATTGAAACTTTTGGACAAGCAGATTTTGTCCAAACAGACAGAGACATGATAGCAGTCTTTCACTACCTGAAGGGCTTTCAGAGAGGATGGTAAAGACTTGTTCTCTCTTGCCCCTGAAGGCAAGACTAGAAATAATGGGCTCAAATTTAGGGATGGGCGAACGCGGTTCGGCAGTTCGGAGTTTGGCCCGAACTCGGCCTGTTCGGA
>QEPC01012651.1:40695-53849 GCA_003113815.1 Sphenodon punctatus | reverse complement strand
AGTGATTTAGTTTTAGTGTTTGTAGGAGTAGGCCTGTGTACTTATTAGATAATCCATTAAGTTCATAGCATTTAGAATAGTTAATAGCAGTTAGATTTAGTGTAGATAGATAGATATATATAATATTAGATAAAAAAACAAACCCATATAAAAACAAAAAAACCCAATAAAAAACAAAAGAAAACCATATAAAACCCAATAAAAAACCCCAAAACCATATAAAAAAAACAAAAAAACACCCATAACAACACTTCCTGAATGGCTGAACGGCTGAACCGAACAGTCGAACGGCCTGTTCGGACAACCAAACCGAACAGCGGAACCCAAACTCGGTGAACTAGCCGAACGGACGAACCGAACGGACGAACCGAACAAATGAACCAAACGCAGCCAAACTGAACGCAGCCGAACCAAACGGTCGAACCCGAACCGCGATCTGTTTGGCCATCCCTACTCAAATTGAAAGAAAGCAGATTTTAGTTAAACATTACGAAGAACTTCCTAACAGTAAGAGCTGCTTGACAGTGGAACAAATTGTCTAGGGAGGTGGTGGGCTCTCTTTCATTGGAAGTTTTCAAACAGAGACTGGACAGCTATCTGTCGCATATGCTGTAACTCCGAGTTTCCTGCATTGATCAGCAGGTTGGACTAGATGACCTCTGATATACCTTCCAACTCTTTAATTCTATTAATTCAAATTCCCCTGAGATTATGATGTCAAAAGCTACTTTTTAATGGAGAATTTAATGTTGATAACTCTGGAATTTTAGTACAATTTTTCCAAAGAGCCCTAGTTATTCTGTAATATACCCATGATACCATATCACTGGTTTCTACTAAGAGAGGTAAAATTCTTTGTAACAGCTAGCTCAAATTGCTTGAAGCACACTTTATATTGCTGGTGGAATCCATCAGAAGTTGCCCAGACATACTTCCCAGTTCTCCCTTCAAGGCTAGCACTTTTCTGATTTTCAGAGTGATGGAGAGCGAGTTAAGTGTCCCCACCTAACCTAACCCATGTGAGGTCCAGGACTTGAACCTACAGCCTCTGGCTTCCCAGAGTGCCAGCTTGGTGCTGGTGCCACCACTCTGGTCTGCCTGTTGCCTGGATTCTACAGCCCGTGCCTCCTCCCAGTCTTTGTTCTGATCACACCCACTTTATGTGCCTTTCATCTGTAGCTCCACTCTTTAACTGATCTGGCTTTCTTCTGGCCCTGCCTCCAAATGTTCTGATTGGGTAGCAGCCAGTATATAGGGCATCCTGGTACCAATAGGAAGTTGGCTGAAACAACTCTCTTTTTCCCTTCATTTGGCTTTTGTCTTTGTGCTGATCTAGTCCTGGAGCCTAGCCTCTTTCTCTTTCTTGCTCCCAGCCTCTGCCTTTGGCTTACCCCCCACCCCTTCTTTTCCAGACCCCCCTTGGTTCTTGGTATCCTCCTCATACGCCTTGCCATTTAGTCCTTTCTCCCTTGGTCTCAATTGTTGTGTCCACCCTGGCTCTTGTGTTCCTTTCATCTCCATGTTCTTCCCTTAGGACCACAGATGGCGGTGCTGGGTTTGGTGCCCTGGGTGGGTGTACTTCTCCACCACCTGATGGCAACCCAGGTGAGCATGTTCCTCCAGGACACCCCCCGCCCCCAATCAGCTGTTTGGCAGCAGCTCCTGCTGGAGGCCCAATCTTGTTGTACAGCATGGGTCCAGGAGTCCTGCCCCATATGGGTGGCTCCTCAGATGACCTCTGGTCTGGAGGGAGTTGTGATGGCAGCTCATTTGGACTGCTCATTTGGAGCAGTCGGAGCTGCTTATTTGGACTGTCCTCCCCACTGGTCTACAGTGTGGCACCTGCGGTGACTCCCTCTGGGGTGGGCTGAGATCCGGCTCACCTCGTCTCATTTATTTTCACCTAAGCATATGTCTGTGTGAGGTATTGTGATAAGAGGAGGGGAGGGGAAGGGAAGGAAAAGGGAATGCACCACATACCCGCACCCAAACCAGACAAAAAGGCCTTGCCTGCAAACAAACCCTCAGGATCTTGATTGGCTTCTGGAGTTAAAAAGAACCCAGCCTAGATCATCACAGGATAATGAAGAGGAGTGCAAGGCCTTAATGTTGTCAAGGTACACACACACACTGGGGTAAAGGAAGGGAGCAGGGGAGTGCAGGATGATGGATGGGATGGGGTGTGCTGACCCCCGGGATCTGGAAGCTGGATAGGGAAAACACACAAGGGGGACCCAGGTAACATGAGAAGGATGAGGATCTCCACACCCAGGTAAAGGATGAGGATCTCCACACCCACACTATAAGTAACCCACACGTACTCACCACAATCACTCGAACCAGACTCTCACCACACCCACTCAAACCAAACTCTCACCACTGTCAAGGATATCGCACATAAATCATTTTCTAAACAATAGGAGGGGGGCAGTGTCACAGGCACAAAGGCTCTGATCACTGGTAAGGTTAGTGAGGGAAGGAGTTGCTTATATCTCCTGCCTCATGCAATGCACGCAGGCACTCTGAGTGCCATGGCAGCGAGACTGGGAGTGTGGCTTCTGCCGATGATGGCAGGGCATCCTTAGCTCCACCCTCGACCTCCGTGACTTGACGCAGTGGGGTTCCTGTATTGACAGGGACACTCCTGTCCTGTTGGTATAAAGGTGGCGGCGGCAGCCACACCAGCACCACAGAACCCGGAAGCGGCATGGCTCCAACTGCTTGGGTCCTGCCGCCAGATGGAACATCCCGCCAGGGTTTCTGGGCCCTCCCGTACTCTCCGATAACCCCAAGTCCCATACCTGCAACCCCTTTACAGAGGTCTGACAGTCTGTGATGTGGTAGGTGCAGAGTATCCTGTCAGCAAGGATTTGGACTACATGGTGCCTGAGGCATTTTCCTACCTACAATTCTATGACTATAGAAAAATTCAAATAGGAAAGTTTACCTTAACTACAGAGACAGACAGAGGTGAACCAAAACAAGGCGATAAGGGATAACTGTAACAACTTAAAAAATTGTATAAAGAAAAAAACTTTAGAAAGAGAAGCTTAACAGGAGAATAAATGATGTAAAATATTACCAAGTCCTTATAACTAATAGATTAATTGGGTATTTTTTAGACATCACAGTACCATGAGTGGCCATGCTTTGACCAGCATGGCCACCCGCGGTGCAGTCACGTTTGATCCAGCCTGTCAGATGTTTCCCAGAGCCGGATCAGCCATTTCCCCAGGTTGTGGCAGTATTTAGCCCAGGCTGTGACTCTGGCCCATCGCTGAGTCACAGCCCGGGATAAGTGCTGGTGTGGCCTGAGAAAGCCATCTCTAGACTGGGGTAGAGCAGGCCGACATGTGTGATGGCCTGACCCCAGGACGGGGCTGTTCCGGGCACATGGGGGGGTCTGGCTGCTGGTCAAGGAAGTGGATGAGCTGCACTCAGCAGCGTGGGGGGTGGCTGCCCCACCCTCTCCCCACCCCAGCCACTGACACATCTGTTTGGCAGCCAGGTGAAATCCTGCCCAGGTTGAGGGCTCTCATCCCAACAAGGATCAAAGTATGACAGTGCGCGTAAATATACCCATTAACACTATAGCTTCCTGTCTTTTATAAACACACCATCTCTTAGTTTGTACAATTAAAAAACGTCCAACTGTTGAATAAAAGATGACCAGAGATATAAACTTATTAGGACTAAATTATATATAAAAAACAAGTATCATTCATATCTTTTCCTGTCATTCTTATCATTACCTCTTTTCCACACCTGATGAGGAGTCACTCACTGACCAAACTTCTGAAAGTCACATTTCAAGAGTAAGAGTGGGGCAGTGAACAAATAGTAAGAGAAAAAGTAACAAAAAATAAGAAGTGTGATAATAATAGTAAGAGTAAGAGTAACAAAGAGTAAGATAATTATTCTACAAAAGGATGTGTTATTCTAGGACAGGGGTGGAGAACCTCGGATCCAGGGACCAAATACAGTCCTCTGCAAGTTTTAATGTGGCCCCTTCCCAGTGCCGTATCTGGCCCCTGGATCCAGTCTCTACCTCCAAGCACAGAAAAACTGAGCTCAGGATAATTGTGCAGAGAGGATGGAAGATATGCACACTAGGGTAGGAGATAGATCCACAGAACAGATCCATAACCTGGGCCCTCCTTTTCTTGAATACACCTGTTAAGCACCCACACCCCCAACCTGTATGTGACCCTCGAAGCTTGTACTAATTTTCAGTGTGGCCCCTGGGACAGAAAAGGTACCCCAACCTTGTTTCCAGGAAAAGATAAGCATTTTTAGCAGCTGTAGGGAAAGAACAAGGCTCCCCTCTGCTGTAATAACTACAAGTGTGCAGTTTCATGTCAACAACTAAAGACGCCCCAATCATTTTTGGAGCTAAGATAATGACAATGAATGATTAAGCAAATGACAATTGTTTGCTTTCATTCATTATCTGTTTCTAATTTTTCATTTTATTTTTTAAAAATCATTTAAATATTTTTTAAAAACTGGCCACAAGGCCATTCTGCCATGCGTGGCCCTTTTCCAAAATGGTGTCAACAGCATCAATGATATTTTGGGCAGCCATTCTGAGCATGCACTGCACCATTATTTGCATGATCAGACATCTTCTCTTTTCAAAAATGGCACCTGACACTGCCAATGCTATTTTGGAAGAGGGCCATGCAGGCGCAGAATGGTCCCGGGAGCCATTTTGCACATGCACAGTGTTTATATATATATATATATATATATATAAATAAAAAAATTAATACTTATAATAATAAAATGAAAAAGAAAAATCACAAAAACGATGGAGGGGGATATGAAACCCCTGGAAACAAGATTTTTGAAATAACCACAAATGGTAACAAAAATGAATTATGTGCCTACTGCACATAACTGGTAATAACCACAGCCATTTTCACTGTCCTTATTCATTGATCCTCTTGGGATTACAGTTCTCTGGTCCTTTCCCTTGTGTACTCTTAACTCTATTGTCCTATTTCTATACCATTTCACTGAATGTTCCTCTGAGTTGCTGTCCTTTAACCAGTTTCACTTATTTGTCCTTTACACTCCTTTTGATAATATTCTCTTTAGTAAGTGCTCAAATGCTCATTCTTCTTATTCCATTTAGTTTTATTCCCTTTGTGGTTGTAGTCATTCCTTCTTCACTGTAACTCAGAGTCTACTTCCATTCACCTACAGCTTCACTAACAACTTTCTTTTCTCACAATTGATAATTTCCTTTTAAATCTTCCACAAAATACCTTCACCCGTATGCCTTTTAACATTCAGATGGTCTTTTCTAACAAATTGAGCTCTCCCTCTGGGCTCTCCCTAGACTAAATCTTCTCGTTTCCTGATCTCCCTTATTTCTATCTGCTTGGTCTTCTTTTATATTTATCATCTCTTATTGAGAGTCAGATCTTGGCTGACTATCTGTACCCTTCTCTTTCCCACTTTTACATCAACTGCCTCCAGCTGCCTTTCTTTCAGTGTTTGTAGATTATCCTCACCAAATTCCCCTGAGCGTGGAAAAGAATTCCCTTTTCTGGTTCAAACTTTCCCACCAGATTTATCTAAGGTTATTAGTTTTAATAGGGGATTTGTATGCATTATAACCACAAAAGAGGTAAGCAATAGGCAAAGAAGCAGTAATTTCGGGATTAAATAATCACACAGATGATGACGTGGATGTAACACTGCAGTAGTTTGCAGGATATATATGCATGCAAATATTTGTGTGTATATTAGTAACTATGTCTTGTTTCCTAATACAACTTTAATGTCGACTGGAAAATCAAAACTAGTGCAAACATTTATGCAGAAAGGGCTTGTTTCTAGGTTGACTCAGCCTTTGTCTGGAAAGGCCATGTCATTGTGGAATTCCCTTCCCATTGAGATATGTCTGAGTCCAAGCCTGAGCATATTCCAGAGGAGATGCGAGACTTTTCTTTGGGGCAAAGTGTTTGACAGGTAGGGTATGGTTATTGGAGAGTTTTTAAAGGGATTCTTATATTTTTATATATATATATTAAGCCAATCTGATCCTTAGGGGACAGGCAGGATATCAAATTTGAATGAATAAACGTTAATAAATGTCAACGTTTTGATAAAAATATCAAATTAAAAATGTATTGGACTTGTTAATACTTTCCCTAGCCCATTTAAAGGATTCTCTAGTCACCTCTTGAACTCTCTGGTTCGTTCTCAGCTGGCTAGTGTCGGGGTGGCATATGACTAGCAGCAATACAGAAATGGTAAGCAGTAGTAGTAGGTTGAGGAGAGCAGATCTCGGTGTGCAGTGGAGGGCAGCAAAACCAGAGGAATGGAGCTGTTCTTTTCATAGTAGCTGAGTGATCTCAGAGAGAAAATCTCATGCACAAACTCCCAAATGGCTGCCAAATCTAGCAACAGCAGCAAATCTTGCATGCTCTCATTGATGGACTAACCATACAAGATTTCCTTGTCAAAGTCCTCTCTGACCCAGCTACCTCCTCCCAGTAAAGTTCCAAGCAAATTGCCAGGAAAATGTTTAACTGCTTCTAGCCATGAGTAGCCTTTCTCCCTGCTGTCTAGAAATCCTCCTCCCCCAGGTCCCACCACTGCTTGAGCAGGCAGGGGACATAAGATTAAGCACTAAAACTTTTTATAGTGCTATATAAGGCATGCATCTTGATGTCAGGGCATAGGAGCAAGCCAAACCTTGATTCTGAAGCAGTCCCTAGATTCCAATTTGGAAGTGCATTATGGTGATGACATAAAGAAAGTTGAGCATCTCCAGTAATTGCAATATGAAATTAAAAAATGCCAAGTAATAATGGATTTGGAAGTAAGGCTTGTGATTAATTTTCAGTTCTATTTTTTCTCTCTTGTAATTGAGATTTTATTCTGGAGCAAGTTGGGACTGTAAAGTATGATGAGACATTGGTTATATTCTTAAATTGACACCAAGTATTTCACGTAACATATTCCCGTTGCAGTAATTTATAGTAAACAGGCCTCAGTTATCAGTGGTTCCATTCTTGTGCTTTTGGCAGAAAGAGGAGAGAAGGGAAGAGCGAGGGTTTAGGTCAAAGGTTCGCAGTCTGTGGGCCGGGACCTTAACTGGGGTCATGTCATTTGCCAATGGGGGTAGGGGGGTGTCACATTCCTGATTGACTTTTCATAGACTTTGCCTCTCTTCATTGCCCAAAGTTATAGGGTTTTATTTACGTCTCCAAATGGGGTCATACACTCAAAAGTTTGGGAATCACTACTCTAAACCTGTTCTTCTCTTCTGGCATGCAACTGCCCCACACAACATGGAAATGTGGAAACAGGCTGGTTTCCCCTCATTCCTGGGCAAATTCTCCATTTGCCACGAGTCAAGGAGTTGCTGCTGCTTTCTCCTCAGAGCCATGGGAAGCCTATCTCATGATTTGTACTTGATATGTGGGGCTATACAATTCCTGATTCTGGAACCTTTCCCATTACATGCAGGAGCATGACTAGCGGTGGGGCAAGTGGGGTCACTGCCCGGCGGCCAAGACTTTCAGAGGGGGACCAATAGGATGGCATCAAAATGTCCTGCTTTCCTCAGCTGGAGCTACCTGTGCCTTCCCTACTGACCCAGGAACTGGTGCCGTATTCATCAGTGGCTGCCATCCTACCCAAATCTTCACCTCCCCACCTTTGTGCCACTTCCTCCTCACACTTCACATACACCCCTGCTCCAGCATCCCTGCAAGAAACTTGCTTCCCTGCCTACATCCATGGGTGATTTCAGGCGTTACGGGGCCCGTTGGCCCTGTACCAAAATCACCCTATTCATTCCCCGCCGGGGTCACCCCATCATGCCGCAACAAATGTGCCGGGGGAATCCCGGCGGGGAATCTGGGAGGGGGCGGGGCCGCACGGCACAACGTGCGGCCGCACAACCCTGCCCCCTCCACGCTCCCACCGCCCACCCTCCGGGGAGACGGGCGGGTGGTGGGGCCAATGCGGCGGCAGCGTCGGGCCGGATTCGCCACGGCCAGACGTTACTTTTTTTTGTTCCCCGCTGGGGATCTCTTTGACCACGCTTCCCAGGACATTCCCCCCGCTAGACCGGGAAGCGTGGTTCAAATTGACCCCATGAGAAAATTGACCATGGCAAACATCTGGCGGCCGCCAAACAGACGTTCAAGACACATTGACCACAGGTGCATATTCACCGTGGTTCACTGTGATCTCGTAACATCTGAAAATACCCCATGCCTCCCCTACCCTACTCAGAACCCCCATGTCCTGCTCTGCTCTGATATTATCCCTTACCCCACCATTTTGGATATGGGGTGCAGTGCCCTATTAAACCTATCTATGCTACTGATCACCCTTCCATGCTTGGTGACCTCTCTGTGTCTGAGGAGTTTGTATTGTGATGCCACCTCTCTTAGACCCTATATAGTTTTTTAATCTCTGAGTATGAGTTTTGCTTTGTGCCTTCTTATTTTCATCTCAAGTTTGTCATCAATGGTAGGAATCTGAATATTACACAATTCATTGTAGACAGGTATCTGCACAACTGTTGTTAAGTGGCTATCATATGTGAATTCATATCTGAGGTCTGTATACACCTATCCTCACCACATGGACCAACCAACCATCATTCTTGATGTAACCAAGACAAGTGTGTGCACCTGGGACCTCGCATCTTCATGAATGTTACACCCCTTGTCTCTCCCAGTGCTGCCCTTCCTTCATATCCCCTCCCCCCATCTCTCAGAGTGTAAAGCCCTTGGGCAGGGACTGTGTCTATCCAATAACTTTGTAATGAGCCAGGTACATTGCTGGCATTATATAAATGCTTGCCAATAATAATGTGCTAGACTTGGCACTGGAAATCCTGAATTCAAATCCTGCCCTCACTGAGTAGCCTTTGAAAAATTACTCTCTCTCATCCCCAGCCCCCAATATGTAATATGGGACTGCTGATGTCAGTTCTGGCCAGCCAGTTGATGCAATCTGAAGTCCTCTGTGTATGCTCTAAAAATAGATTCCAAGCTCTGGGGATAAGCTGAGGATTAAACACAACATAGGTTGTGTTAAATAATGTATCATCTCTGTAATCAAATTACAATACCAAAAAAAAAATCATTTCCCCCAGGTTCCAAAAAAGGAAGTTATGACCACAATTTTCCTTTTTTTTTTTTTTTTTTTACAAAATCCCATCTGCCTGCTGCTTACTCAGAATTAGGGCTGAAACGAGATTTTGCCAAAATGGGAAATCTTGTCAAAATCCCAGTTCCTGATACCATCTTGGTTGAATCAAGAACCCCTTGGTACTTGGTAACGTCTCAACTGATAATTCATTTCTCAATTTACTGACTTTACACTTACCAAGACCCCATTTACTACTTTGCTGTCTATTTCAAATGCTGAGAAGGAATAGCAACACAATACTACAGTTCTTGTACTCTATTTTCCATTTAAACAACCTTGTCACTAAGAAAATAAGAAGTGCCATACTAAGTCAGACCAATGGTCCATCAAGTCCAGCATCCTGTTCTCTAACAGCAGTCAATCTCAATCACATGAGAGAAGAACAAATAGTCACAATGGGCAATCCATTCCCCTGTTGTTCACTCCCAGCTCCCGTTAGTAAGAAGTTCATTTAGTAAAATACTTGGCTGGTACACAGATTCCTTTACTAATCCGCAATCCAGTTGCCAGATTGGTCAAAGCAGGGGGAACAACAATTCTGATTGGAGGCACAGGAGCGGAGGCTAAGGGGCACTGAGGGAAGGCTAAGGTGTGGGCTATTTGCACAGTGATTGCTCAGAAATGTGGAAACGACAAGTCCAGAAGTAAAACAGTACCTGCAGTAAGTGGTAAATGCGTGGTACGCAGTACATGGTAAATGGTAAGTGAAAAGTCAGTGTCAGGTCCCGCTATTGCTGCCATCGCAACATCCCCTCTAAGGGGTGGGGCTGGAGGTGCACGGAGCAGGAAATCCTGTAAGCTGCCCCAGGCAGGGAAAAACTCCGCATCAACATACCAGTCTCAGAATTGGCAGGAAACCCGACTTCAGACATTCCGGAGGTGTCGCAATCAGGGACTCCCATGTTGCAATACCCAGACTTCATGCATCCTTTTATCGTAGAGACCGATGCATCCAATGTAGCCATAGGGGCCGTGCTTTCTCAGGACAACTCCCCTACGGGGAACCCTCTACCGTGTGCTTTCTATTCACACCAATTAACGGCCGCTGAAAAAAAATACACTATCCTAGATAGGGAACTGCTGGCAATCAGGGCGGCCTTTGATACTTGGAGGCACTACCTGGAAGGAGCACAACACCTAGTCCAAGTAATAATGGACCATAACAATTTTACGTTTCTACAGACTGCTCGCATAAGGAATGCTAGGCATGCCAACTGGGTGCTCTTTTTTGCCCGCTTCTCCTTTCAGGTAGTGTATCACCCTGGTCGGCATAATACCATCGCAGATGCCCTGTCACGTTGTTATGAAACCGGACCAGACCTGGCCCCTAGCAGAGAATTGCTTTTGGAGAGAAAGGCATTCGCTGCTGTGGGGATCACCCTTGCCCAGTTCCAAACCCTAAGCAAGAGGGACCCAGATATGCAGAAGTTTCCTCCCTCACCCCTGGGAACAGGGCTCTATGCGCATCAATCGGCTCTAGTGGTTCCCTGAGCCGCACAATAAGAGATCTTAAGGGCACATCACAACATTCCTCTGGCCGGCCACCCGGATTTCACTGCACCCTAAAGCTCCCACAATGACATTTCTGGTGGCCCACCATGCGCAAAGACATCACGGCATACGTCCAAGGTTTCAAAACCTGTAATAGGATGAAATCCATACGCCAAAAGCCCATAGGTCTGTTGCAACTTGCTCCACTACCCAGGGGACCCTGGCAATGTATAAACATGGATTTTGTAGTAGAATTTCCCCCATCCCAAGGAAACACTGCAATACTGGTAGTAGTGGACCAGTTTACAAAGATGGGTCACTTTATTCCCTGCAAAGGACTCCCAACAGCACCCCAAACCGCACAATTGGTCCTGCATGTTGTACGCCTCCATGGGCTTCCCCAAGTGATCATCACAGACAGAGGATCGCAATTTACAGTGCATTTTTGGCACACCTTGTTTTTGGCCCTGAGGGTTAAACTAGCCCCAACCACAGCATATCATCCCCAAAGCCAAATACCAATTGCTTCACCAGTAGGCAAAACTTGACAATAAGTACTTTGGACCCTTTCCTATTACACAGCAACTGAACCCTGTTACATACCGGATTCAACTTCCGCCACAAACCCATTGTCACCAGGGGCAGATTGACCATTCAACCCACCGGAAAGATTCCCAGTGGGCCAGGCCAATAGGGAGGGCCGGTCCCACCGTGGTTTGGTTTTTTAAATTATTTAAAAATAAAAAACAATAATTTGTCAGGTCCTGAGTCCCGACCTCCCGTCAGGCTGGATTGGGATGGGGGGGGGAGCAGGGGCTGAGGCCGTCCCGTTTCCCCCCCCTCCCCTCACACCTGCTGGCTGGGAAAGCCCCTGCCCCTTTCTCTCTCCCTCTCCCGGCCGGAAGTTGCATAAAAACCACTTCCGGGAGGGAGAGTGCACAGNGTAGAGACCGATGCATCCAATGTAGCCATAGGGGCCGTGCTTTCTCAGGACAACTCCCCTACGGGGAACCCTCTACCGTGTGCTTTCTATTCACACCAATTAACGGCCGCTGAAAAAAAATACACTATCCTAGATAGGGAACTGCTGGCAATCAGGGCGGCCTTTGATACTTGGAGGCACTACCTGGAAGGAGCACAACACCTAGTCCAAGTAATAATGGACCATAACAATTTTACGTTTCTACAGACTGCTCGCATAAGGAATGCTAGGCATGCCAACTGGGTGCTCTTTTTTGCCCGCTTCTCCTTTCAGGTAGTGTATCACCCTGGTCGGCATAATACCATCGCAGATGCCCTGTCACGTTGTTATGAAACCGGACCAGACCTGGCCCCTAGCAGAGAATTGCTTTTGGAGAGAAAGGCATTCGCTGCTGTGGGGATCACCATTGCCCAGTTCCAAACCCTAAGCAAGAGGGACCCAGATATGCAGAAGTTTCCTCCCTCACCCCTGGGAACAGGGCTCTATGCGCATCAATCGGCTCTAGTGGTTCCCTGAGCCGCACAATAAGAGATCTTAAGGGCACATCACAACGTTCCTCTGGCCGGCCACCCGGATTTCGCTGCACCCTAAAGCTCCCACAATGACATTTCTGGTGGCCCACCATGCGCAAAGACATCACGGCATACGTCCAAGGTTACAAAACCTGTAATAGGATGAAATACATACGCCAAAAGCCCATAGGTCTGTTGCAACTTGCTCCACTACCCAGGGGACCCTGGCAATGTATAAACATGGATTTTGTAGTAGAATTTCCCCCATCCCAAGGAAACACTGCAATACTGGTAGTAGTGGACCAGTTTACAAAGATGGGTCACTTTATTCCCTGCAAAGGACTCCCAACAGCACCCCAAACCGCACAATTGGTCCTGCATGTTGTACGCCTCCATGGGCTTCCCCAAGTGATCATCACAGACAGAGGATCGCAATTTACAGTGCATTTTTGGCACACCTTGTTTTTGGCCCTGAGGGTTAAACTAGCCCCAACCACAGCATATCATCCCCAAAGCCAAATACCAATTGCTTCACCAGTAGGCAAAACTTGACAATAAGTACTTTGGACCCTTTCCTATTACACAACAACTGAACCCTGTTACATACCGGATTCAACTTCCGCCACAAACCCATTGTCACCAGGGGCAGATTGACCATTCAACCCACCGGAAAGATTCCCAGTGGGCCAGGCCAATAGGGAGGGCCGGTCCCACCGTGGTTTGGTTTTTTAAATTATTTAAAAATAAAAAACAATAATTTGTCAGGTCCTGAGTCCCGACCTCCCGTCAGGCTGGATTGGGATGGGGGGGGGAGCAGGGGCTGAGGCCGTCCCGTTTCCCCCCCCTCCCCTCACACCTGCTGGCTGGGAAAGCCCCTGCCCCTTTCTCTCTCCCTCTCCCGGCCGGAAGTTGCATAAAAACCACTTCCGGGAGGGAGAGTGCACAGGTTCGTGCAGCGCAGGCGAGAGGCTTGGACATCTGTG
>QEPC01012651.1:22728-33793 GCA_003113815.1 Sphenodon punctatus | reverse complement strand
CTCTCTTCAAAACTCTGCTGCCAGGATCATCCACCTAGCCCAACGCTTTGACCACGCAGCCTCTCCTCTCCCCACTGGCTCACTCTTCCTGGGTGTATTCTGCACAAGCTCCTCTTCTTCACCTACAAAGCCCTTCACAACCTCACTCCTCCCACCTTTCTGCCCTGATCTCCCTCCAAACCCGTTTGAGCCCTTCGCTCATTTTCCATTCCCTCCCTCACCCTCCCATGCCTCCCCTGCTCCCCAACCACCTTTGTCCCTTCTCCATCGCTGGCCTGCATGCCTGGAACAACCTCCCTACCCTCGTCTGCCTTGCCCCCACCCTCCACACCTTCAAGTCCCTCCTCAAAACCCACCTCTTCCGCTCCACCCTTCCTAACTCCTGCTAATCATCCCCACCCAGGATTATCCCCCACCTGTTATCTGCAAACTCCTAATTCTCTGTAACCAAGCCAAGAACGTGTACCTGAGCTCTCGCATCCTCATGAATGTTGCATCCCTTGTCTCTCCCTCTGTTCCCCCTTCCCTGTCTCCCCTCCTCCTGCCTTTAGATTGTAAGCTCTTGGGCAGAGACCGTGTCTATCTTATTTTTTGTAAAGCACCAGGTACATCGCTGGAGTTATATAAATAAATAAATAATAATAATAATAATAATAATTAATTAATAATTAATACATTTGTGTGAACAAAACAGAAGTACAACAAAAGTTAGGTGTTGCTACATTGAAATAGTTGCTTGTCAGAATGTGACCTTTGATTGCACATTCCTGAACTAGGAGTCATATCTAGTCAGTCCCGCAGGGAGCACCAAGAGAGACATTCTCCATACATGTCATAGAATTCTGAATTACTAGGTTAGAGAATCCTATTTGAAAGGAGAGAACGTTAGGGGAGAGGAAGAATGGCAAGCTAGATTATGGGGGCACTGAACCAGGGGTCTTAGTAATTGCATGGTCCTTTGAAATGGATTGTTCAAACAACAAGCAACAACCAACCAAGTGGTACTGTCTGGGAGAAGCAATTGCAAGGCAGGTCCTTAATATATATAGACTTTTTACTTACTTCTGGGTTTGCCACTACTTCCCTTCCTATATCAGATCAGATGTGCTGATATTTGCATAGGCACAGGAAGGAGTCTTAGATAAATACCTGCCACACCTTCCATGCTCTCTTGGTGGCAAAAGGCAGATGTAGCATCCATTCTGCTTATCAGTTTGTAAAAACTTTGATTCCATATAGAGTCTTCACACAGAGCTGAAACAGATAATTAAATTAGTATCCACAGGTAATACCCAAATTTTTGTGTAACACATCGGCTACCCACCGGGTTATATGAGTACCAATCCGATACCCAGATACCAGAAAAAAATCAATAACTTCTAGCACCAATTTTTCAATTACCGATTGGTATATCAGGTTGGAAAACCAAAAAATCAGGACTGAAATTAAAAAGAAGAAAGTTAGGACCAGAAATCAATTTTCTGGGATGGAAAATCAATGATTAGGTATTGGAAGTTGAGAAACTGATTAAAAAGTCCCACTATTGGTACAAGTAGTCAACATTCCAGGACTGAAAGTTGACATTCTGGGACACTGGGTATACCAAATCGGGTACCAATTTGTACCTAATGTTCTTGGGTTGGTTCGACAGCTATACCAATTTTGTGGGTACTCGTTTCAGCTCTCCACATATCACATTAAGGTGAGAAGTAGACCTGTATGCACACCACACTGCATAGTGCTTAAATGCCATGCAAAACCTGGCCAAAGCAAGCATTTAAACGCTGTTACTCAAACCATGAATTTGCTTTACAATTCCCATTGACATAAAAACTTCCATCATTGCCTAAACTATAAGATATTCAGCTAAAGAAAATCCTGCCTCCTAACTGCTTTTTGTCTCATTGATTTATGTCTGCAGGTTTATTTTATATTTTAAATAAAGGATCATTGTGTTGTAGAGTTTTAGAAACAGCAATTCAAAATTAGTGATGTAATTTCAACTAGCTGTAGATTTTTCTAGGCCACAAAACCTGTCTTCCTACAGTCTGTCAACAGGACTTTTTTTTCTTATTATAATTTTGGCATTTTCATTTTGGAATTTCCTTCATGTCTTCATGTTTGCATTTTAATTGGACTTCACAATCCAGCAGATTAGCACAAAAAATGCCAATCTGTACCTGTTCCCCAAACTCTTTCATTTAAGGGCTATAAATATACTTATAACTTTAGCAGTAAAGGTTGAGCTATTGTTTCTTTGCAGAGTCAGGACAGTGAGGTATTATGGCAATTGAAAGGATATGACAAACACAAATTGAGTATTTGTAAGCAGGCAAAACCAAAAGTACGATTAAACATTTCTTTTTAATTTTAAACCCCAATTTGATATGAAAATATTTGCTAAATTGGATGAAAGTTTTTACCGACATTTGTCAGAGTAGAGAACAGATTGTTGTCATCTTCCACCAGAGCAGTCCTGTAGCTAATCACTGCAGAGGAGGGGAGCAAATCATGGTGCTCATGATGATATACTATTTGTCCATGCACCGTCAGCAGTACCAGGAGTTGGTGTAGGCACCCTGCCTGGGCCTATCAAGTGCCTTGCTAAGATTCACAGCCTATGGAGATTCTGACTCTAAGAAACTTGCTTTGTTCCATGGGAGCATAGAGGATCTCCCATCAAAGTCAACAAGGAAAGCATACCCTTTTGGAGAGAAATAGGTATGCTTTATGACACCCCTAATTTGCATAGATTTGCATGAGGTAATGAAAATTTGAAATAGCCCACTGACTAACTTTAGAGCTGATCTGGGAGCTGGAAAAAAGATGTCTGTCAAAGATTCTGTGTACACATATTTTTTGTAGATGCAGGACTGATGGTTCATGTTGCCACTCAGCATATTAAAAAGTCAAAATTCTCAAATGTGTGCATTGACTTTGGCTCTAAAATTTGAAGCTCTTTGCCCATGTTAAGAAAGAGGTGTTAGTTCAGTCACATGAAACCCCCGATCATGGGTGCAAGGGTTTTAGTGTTATTTTTCCCATTCTTCCATTAAATTCAAAAATGCAAGACAGGGCTCAAAGCCCAGCTCTCTCTCACATTAATAAATTTAACGGGGAAAGGGGAAAATAACACTAAAATCCTGTGCCCATGATAGGGGTTTCATATCACTGAACTAACATGAGTTAAACTCATCTTAGTCCCAGCCCCTTCCTTAACATGGGCAAGCAGTCTTACTTTTAAAGTCACTTAGAGAGAGTAGAAGCAGCAGCGACAGTCCCTTTTAGCACGCTAAAGAATCATCTCTCACAAACACACACAGACCTTCCCTAGTTTTTTATTTTTAATCTTGATCCCAAGTACACAGCTCCTTCTCCCCATGGTGTTCCCTTTCTTTGTTCTTCGATAGCAATGCTTATTCCAAGCTTGCTATGTTGGTCCAGGTCCTCCCGGCGGGGTGGGTGTGCATATGGATCATTTAATTGTCACCCCAAATTTTAGCTATGGCAACTCCTTTGTCTGTATAGATATAGGTGCACAGAAGCTCCACAAGATCCCTTGCTATGCGTCAAAAAGTTTCTTTATTTTCCTCTCTCTAAATTAGCTCACAATCTAATATGTGAAACAGCAAAGCAATATTTCCCACCCCATCGGTCTCTGCCCCAAGACTTTCAATCTATTCGAAGTAGCAAAGTAGTTTTTCTCCCCCTGTCAATGTAATGCAGCAAGACCCAGGAGATAGGCGGTTCTTCTTTTGGTAGAGCTGGGGACCCTCAAGTCTGGTCTCCTCAGGAAGGTGTTGGTCGGGGATGAAGTGACCTAAGAAGGGTACATTTCCCCCAGTTTTTATACCTTTTAGCTGCTCATGGCCTTCCCATTGTTGATGTCAGCAATTACGTAGCTTTTCCTCCCCTTTTTAATCTCTCACAACCAATTTGATCCTTTATTTCCAGTCAGTCGAGCAATCAGTATTTTGTTCCACTTTTATTTTCAGTCAATCGAATGATCATGTTCTCAACACCTTATCTGTTAGCGGGAATGTTCTCCTTTTGATTTGCCATTTATTGGAGGGCCCTCTTGTGGTCCCCTACTGACAGGAGGGTTCTCCTTTTTGTTAGCTATTTAGTGGGTATGGGGTTGCTTAAGAAAGCTAGTATTTGTGCCTGCACTACCGATAAGAACAGTCAAGACATGCTTTTGGGTTAAAGAGGCATCGGCCTCAACTTTATTACATGGTAACCATAATGTTAACAGGAAAAACAACAATATATAAGAACCTGTGTGTATATAGTGGGAGGAATTATGCTATAATCAAGCAGGAAAGGGGGCCAAATTCACCCTTCCCTTCGGTCAGGGCAGGGTTGGCGCCCCACTCCAGCCATACCAAGCCTGGGTTGGAGCCCCTGCCCTTAAGACCCCCCCACTCCCAAGTGGCGATGGGGTGCCAGTGCATCCCCATAGCTTTTAGGGAGCCTTACCACAGCATGGTTCCTACCACGCGAACCGCCATAAAAAGGGAGAGTAACCTCACTCCACCATTTCCCCCCACACAGGTATACCTAAATGGGTATGACAGACTACCCTCAAATCACCCAACCAAATAGCGTTCCCCTGCTCAGACAAGTGAACTCCATCCTTCAGGAAAAGGCCTTCATCCCTGCACATGATCCGCTCATGGTGCACCACTCGGCATCCCATGCATTCCACGAGCCTCCACAAGGCTCTATTGATCTTGCATTTAGCCCGCTCAATCTTGCCCGGCTTGGCGGCATACCACCAACTGCACCGCTTGAGCAAGTCCAACTACCATATGGAGGTCCGCTGCCAAGTCGATGCTAACTCAGAGATGTCGGTCTTCATCTCACACATCAGTTCCCATGCGCTGCGCAGGCCAAGGTCATTTTCACCCAACTGAATGACCAGGATGTCAGGCAGACCGAACCATGCAGCCTTGCAAACAGCAAAGGGAGTAGGTGTTCCCAGCGCATTCCACTGCACCCAAACCAGTAAAGCCATGTCTGCAGGCAACAACCCAGCTGGGTCCCAAAGTTGGAATTGGCAGCATGGCGCTTGGCCCAACGCACAATGCTGTGCCCACATATCCAGATGGTGCGGAGTTGTCCCGAGGCTGCAGAGGACAAAACATAATATTGTTACCAACAGGTCAAATACTACTGAGAAGGGCTGAATGGCCGTATGTAGTTGCGATAAGCGCACAATCTCCATATGCCAATCACCATGATCTATGAGGCGGGCAACTCCCCTATAGCTGCTGTGGATGTGACCCCAATTCTGAAGGAGTGGGACCCATAGGTGGATGGTTGGAGACCCAGCGTCATTAATCCCTTTTTAAAAACAGACTGAAATTGAAATTTGATCAAAAAAGATCCATCCAAGTGCATGAAGAGGGGACCCCCCCCTCCAGTCCTGGGCGAATGCCCAAGTATGCCTCCATCGCTGAGACGGGACACAGCAGCTCAACTGGGGACCCATGCAGCATTAAACACTGGCCACGGCCCTCCTGATCAGTTTTAGAGCGACTGACCATGATTCCTATAGTGTCGGGCCAACAGGCCACTTCACCTAGCTCCAAAGTCGTGCCAGACCAATCATGCTGTGAGGAAGGTACCAGCTCACTGATTCGTAAAGCTCCAAAAAACGCAGTGGAGAAAGCCGCCTGGAAAAGCAGCACCTCATAGGGAGATGCACGAAGCTGATTTAGTGAGGCGACCAGACGGGCCAAAATGTCAACAGGGAACAGTTGACGGGTATCCATTCTAGGTCCCCATTCCCTGGCCCAAACTTTGACTGCCCTGCAAAGCCTGTATCCCACTCGGGTTGGCCACCCCCTGCACCTTTCAGAAAAAGGCTATAGCTGTCAGGCGACACTTTATGGTATGCGGGGCCAACCCACGACTCAAGTGTGCCGCGAACCTCTCCATGTGACGAGGAGGGATGGGCCACGTTTCCTGAAAGCCATGTGAGAACAGAAAATTGTGGAATTCCTGGAAAGAGATGATATATGCTCGCCAGGTTGAGCTCGATACAGCAGCTCTAACTCCCTTTTCTAATCTGCGTTCCCAAGCCTCCAGCATCACCTCTGGATGGAAGTTGGCACCAGGCGCAAGCGAACGAAACCTCTCCATCTGAAAATGAGAGAGGGAATCAGCGATATCATTATGAACCCCAGGTACGTGCTTGGCCGAGAAATACATGTTCAGTGAAAGGCACTTCAGCACAGACCAACGCACCAAGATTATAACTCTGGTGGACTTACTGGATTGTCAGTTGACTACCTGTACCACTGCCTGATTGTCCGACCAAAAGCATACATGGGAGTCCCGGAAGTGATGACCCCCGAGCTCCAAGGCCACCAATAACAGGAAGAGCTCCAGAAATGTTATGTCCCTGACCAGTTCCGTAGCTGCCCATTCAGGCAGCCACTGCTGGGCACACCATCTACCCTGAAAGAAAACCCCCCAAACCCGTCCCCCCCAAGGCATCTGAGACCACTTGAAGGTCTGCCACCAGCAGCCGGACTTCCCTCCACAATGAAATCCCATTATAAGTCTCGAGGTATGTAAGCCAGACCCCCAGATCCTCCTGAAGGCCCTTGGAGATCCTGATGCGGTGGTGAGGGGACAACATCCCTGCGGTGGCTCAGCCTATCAGCGAACAGAACGCTCTCCCCGGGGCAACCTACCCTGTAGGCAAAGTTCAAATGGCCAAGCAAGGAATGCATAGCTGTTAATGTCACCTTCCTTGCACCCACTATGCGTGTTAACAGTGCCCTCAGGGAGGCCAGCTTGTCAGGAGAGAGACTTGATGTGTCTGAAACACCCAGGTATAAGTACCTGCTCAGGTCTCCACACTCCAGGTGTATCTCCTCCCTCGCCATTGGGCCAGGTGCCGCGCCGCCAAAGCTGCAGGGGAGGGGCAAAGGAGCCTTTGCCCGTCGTATGCTCTTCACCCTGTCCGGGTAGGTGGGCAAAACCCCCCCCCGCTATGTGCCTGAGGGGGTGCTCTCTTTTTCAGAGTTCAACCTTTTCATATACTGGTTAACTCTTGCATTGCCAGGTCATTGCTATGTTTAAAAAGCATTTTCAAGCAACCCTGTGCTAGGTTTCCCATTAGCCTGATTTTTTTCTTTTACCCTTACAGCTAAACTGAGAAAAAGTGTCCCACCCCAACCCCCCAGGCAATGAATCATCCACCTCGCCTGCTGCTTTGATCATGTCCTTTCCTTTCTACACTGGCTCCCTCTACCAGAATTCATTCAGCACAAGCTTCTCATCTTTACCTACAAGGCTATGCATAACCTTGCCCCCACCCCCCAAATCTCTATGCTAGTCACCCAGTACGGTCCCATCTGAAAGCTATGCTCCTCCTCTATCAGCACCCTCACTGGCTCACTGCTCTTCAGTGCATAGTTGCCTATTCTCCCTTGCTGTCCCCCCTAATGCCTGGAACTCCCTCCCCAAATACATCCTCCTCTCCCTCCTTCCCATATTAACCATTGTAAAGTGCCAGGTGCATTGTTTGAACTATAAAAATATATAATAATTAATTAATCGCTGCTGTTAACTTAAGCAAGGGAGTCAAAGCTCTTTCTCCTGCTGGATTAATGAGATATTAATGACTGCCTTTGTTTGGTGAACCTGATACAAACCTTATACTTAAGGGATTCTGGTACAAGATAACCAAAAAGGTACTGTTGGAGAGTACAGGATAGCCCTATAGAAATCTATAGATTTTCTGTTTAATATGTGGATATTACCCAGGTCCATTTTACCTTGCTACAGATGCCAATTTTCCAGAACTTCGGAGACAAGTGTAGTCTATCTGATTTGTTTCATGCCATAAGATTTTATATTATCAGAGCTATGTACAAATCCTGTAATGTTTTTACATTTTTTTCCCTTTCATTTTTCTACTCGACAAGATAATTAACCATGCTGCTTACTTTGCTTATTAAGACACAGCAGCATCTTTCAAGTCTGAAGGGAACCAGGTGACAAAGACTGCATTTTCTGAATCATCTTTTTTAAAAGGGAAGAAAAGAGATGTTAATTTGCATGTGGTAAAATGATTTGTGCTGAAACATTGCAGTGTCATGTATTCATACAAGCAAAAGAGTTTGAGGAAAGCTGTCAAAGAAACTTACCGCCTGATAACTTTCCCTCAAAAGTAATTTAAGACTGTTTCAAATACTGATTACTAATATTGTAATTTGAAGCTGACTGGGAACCTGCTAATTTCAGAATCTGTGGGGTAGAGAGAACATTTCTAGGTTTAACTCTGTGTAATGGTTTCCAAATAACCCCCAAATGACAGAAACATAACATGTGCTTCAGAAAAGGAGTTAAGCTGGGGTTCAGGAATTGTGGGTAATTTCAGACATTACATGATCACAGTCAACCATCCTGAATCTTAGTGGATTCAGGGTGGTGGCTGTGATCTCCGTAACATCTATTTGAGCCCCGCCAGACGTTCACCACAGTGAATCTCTGGCAGGGTTCAAAGCTAACCACGGTTGGTAAGGCCGACCTCACCTCCAGAACCATGGTTAGGTTGGCCACGATCCAGGACGGGACTGGCAATGGTGGTGATCCACATCTGCTTGCCAGCCCCATCCCGGAACCAGGCCCCAACCCCGGGATGGGGTCAGGCGCAGTGGCCTGATTGGCTGCTACGCCCGCCTGTCTCCATGTGGGAGGGAAGCCGAGGGAGTGCAGGGGGGGGGCAGGACTGAGCAGCCACACGTTGTACCGCGCAACCCCACTTCCTCCCCGAACTCTGGTGGAGATCGTTCAGGACGTCTAAAGGACGGACGACCTGATCATGGAGCGGGATCCGAGACGAATCCCAGTCCGGGGTTCAGCGTGTTGGGCCTCCGGGCCCAGCACGCCTGAAATTACCCTGTGAGTGTAAAAGTACAGAATATCTGCTCAGAACAAGGTTCATTTGACCTCTGTATTTATTACACAATGTAGCCAAACAGGGACTGGGCAGTAGCTAACTGTCTTGTTGCTCTCTTCTAATTTCCCCACAGTTGATTAAGTGAAGGGAAAATCTGCAAGAAGAATCTCACAAATTAACTCCCTTTTGGCCCCTTTCCACAGGAGGAGGCATTTGTCAGAGAAGGAGAGGCAATCAGACTTGTATTTCAGTGCCAGTCTCCAATATTTTAAATTAAATATGCAAGCCCCTTCAAAAATATAGAAATATGATATATATATTAAAGCACCATTCAAGATTTGTTGTAAGGCTGATAACAGACCAGAAGTCCAGAGATAAAGCAAACTTTGTAAATTGACTCTAGCCAGATGTGATCTTTCCTTACATGATATAATGCAAGACCAAATTTAAGCATACCATGTGAACTGAAATAAAGATTAACAGTATCACGTCTGAACACTCTTAACCTTTACCCCCCCCCCGAAACTAAAATACTATATTTCCGAACTAAACTGAAAACATAAATGGTTTTAAGGAAGTGCCTTGTTCTTGATAGTGGATCAAGTATGCTAGAGATAAGGAGCTACAATTTCAGCATAAATAAATTAAATATGACTGGATACAGAATAATGATCAAAAAATTAAACAAGCCATAACTTTCTTGATCTGGAATTTCACTGAATATATCTTATCAAAAGCTTCCAGCACTTTATGCATGCCTTAGGGTCTAGCTCGGATGAGTATGTACATGGGTTTGAATTATATTTACTGTAGGTGAGTTATTTTTCACTCTACAGCAATGAATTATTATAACTGAGCAGAAACTCCAGACGGGGTGCAAGTGATACACTAATTATAGGAAAAGGGTAATTTTTCTACCAAAAAAATTGAGACTGCTAATTGGATATTGTGATATAATATAAATTTTGCTTGGCTTATAAAAGATCTGCTTTCAAATAATGAGAGAAAAATTGGATAAATGCTTTGACACACCACCAGTGTGATTACTTTTTATGAAAAGATTTCTGTCCAAAGAAGTGTGAAACAACACTTTGGGTCCTTTACAACTTGGTTAAGCTGTGCCTAGTCAGTGATTGCTGAAATATTTCTTTTACTGAAGTTAAAAAGGAAGATCATTTTTTTTATTTCTGACTGATAACAATTTCATTACAACTTTCAGGTCTAAGAGTTATGTTAATTTTAGATGAGATGCAATATTTTATTGAAAATATGTGATGGACAAGCTCAAATACCATTTGGGAAATGAAAACTGGAAAGGAAAGTTCAAGAGCAATTAAAGGTTCTAAAAGTGAGATGCTGTATTATGACAGAATACATTGCTGAATTGCAAGCAGTTTTGAATGAAAGGATTTAAAGAAACACTGTGTATACTACAGCTCAATATAAGGGAAAAGCCTGGGGTATTTATTTATTTAAACAATTTTATACCCCACCCCTCCTACCAAGGCAGCTCAGGAAGGCTTACAATTCATTTAAAAAAACACAATAAAATGTGACAATAATAAATATAAAACATTATAAACCATAAAACATTGGAGGGTGTAAAACTCCAAACCCACAACCCACCCTAACCCACTCCCCCCAACCCTACGCATGTCCCTCACAAAAAGCCTGGCAGAACAGCCTGGTCTTACACCTCCATTGGAAGGAGAAGAGGTCCGGGGCCAACCGGGCCTCTGCTGGGAGGGAGTTCCACAGCCTTGGTGCGGCCACCGAGAACACCCTCTCTATCATCGGCCTCCCAGGGTACCCCGGGGGACTTCAAGAAAGGCACACCCAGCCAACTGACGGGGCTGATCCAGAGTCCAGGAAGTGAGTTGGTCACGCAGTTAAGGAGGGCCTAGGCCATTTAGGATTTTATAGGTAAATACTAGTGGTGGGACCCCGGGCCCATTACCGGCTACCGGATTTACCGGTTACCGGTTCTGCGAAAACCGGATTCCCAGATTAAATCCGATATACCGGTACCGGATTTATTTCATTGGTTTCAATGGGGCGCTGTGTCCCCATTGAAACCAATGAAATAAATTAATTCCCTCCCCCTCCCCCTCCCAGGCTGCGCGGGTGGAAGGGGGGACACCCCCC
>QEPC01012651.1:0-14241 GCA_003113815.1 Sphenodon punctatus | reverse complement strand
GATCTGTTCGCCCATCCCTATTTGGCATCGAGACTGCACTTGTGGCCTTGGTTAAGGACCTCTGGTGTGAGCAGCATCAACCCTGTTGATGCTGCTATATCTCTCGGCTGCATTTGATACGATTGATCATGAGATGTTGGTGGCTTGCTTGTGGGACCAAGCTGGGGTGGGTGGGACTGTTCTTTAATGGTTCTGCTTCTTCCTGGCAGGGAGAACTCAATGTGTGGTACTGAGTGACTGTTCATCATCTCCCCGGGACCTCATGTGTTGAGTCCCACAAGGTTCTATTTTGTCCCCTCTCCTGTTCAACATGTACATGTCATGCAGCCTTTGGGCAAGGTCATTGGAGGGTTTGGTGTGCATTGTTGGCTGATGACACCCAACTTTACCTCTCTTTTTCAGCTGACTTAGGCCCAGCAGTCTTTGTGCTTACCTGGCATTTGACAGCTGTGGGGGATTGCATGAGGGCGAGCCATCTAAAGCTGAAATCCAACAAGATGGTGGTGATGCTGGTTGGAGGGGCTGAAGGACTAGTGGCACCCATCATTGATGGGGTCTTCCCTCCATTGGTCCTGCAGGTTTGGAGTCTTGGGGTGCTCTTCGACTCAAAGCTCCACCTGGAGGCCCTAGTGGCAGCTGTGGCAAGGGGAGTATTTCACCAATTAAATCTGGTGCGACGGCTTCGGCCATACATCTCAGAATCTGACCTAGCCACCATCATCCATGCTTTCATCACCTCAAGACTGGACTACTACAATGTGCTTTATGTGGGGCTACCCTTGCTGACAGTTTAGAGACTGCAGCTGGTGCAGAATGAGGCAGCCCACCTCCTCATGGAAATGGATCACCATGAGCACATTACACCAGTGTTCCAGTCTCTTCATTGGCTGCCTATAGTCTTCCAAGACCAATTCAAGGTGTTGGTTTTGACCTATAAAGTCCTATATAGCATGAACCCACCTATCTGTGAAGATTGCCTCACCCCTGGGACCTGGATCAGCCCCTGTGATCAGCTAGGGGCACCCTCCTCGAGGTTCCCTGGGTAGCTCAGGTGATGACGTTGAGGAGGGTGTTCTCGGTGGCCACCCAAGGCCATGGAACTCCCTCCTGACAGAGATCTGCTTGGCCCCAAACCTTCCCCCTTTCTGTAGACAGTGTAAGACCTGGATGTTCCACCAGGCTTTTGGCGAGGGAGATGGGAAGGGGGAAGGAAGGGTTTTTCATGTCCGCCGTAGGAGTATTTTATATTGTTTTATTAATTGGGTATATGTATTTTTGTATTGCTTTTAACATTGTTGTTTATATTATGTTTTTTAATATGTTGTGAGCTGCCCTGAACTGCAGTAGCAGGAGGAAGCAGCCTATAAATTTAAATAAATAAACATTGTTATTCTTTGGTGTCATCCATTTTGTCCTGTCTGTTGTGCATGGGTTTCAGGCTGCAAGGAGCGGAGTATGGAGAGATCTACTGCAAAATGGCCACCTTCTTTAACCAAAATGGAGATCTTTGATTTTCACGTTTCTGAGCCTTTAGGGTGATCAGGAGAAATGACATATGTGATTTATTACTACTGGTACCAGATCCACTTCCTACAGCTGTCATGACAAGACAACACTCTCCCAGCTGGGAGCTTGCACTGGTAATTGGTGAGAATGGAGCTAAAATGGGTAGTAAATTTAGTTTCCGTGGGTAATACTGACTTTTTCAGGTAGCGCACCCGGTACTCAACAGGTTGCCCAGGTACCAATCGAGTATCTAGAAACCTGAAAAGTCTGTAACTTCCATTATCAATTTTTTGATTTTCTAATTACTGATCAGTATGTTGGGTCAGCAAATCAAAAACTTGGAATAGAAATTTAAAAAATAAATAAATTAGGACTGGAAGTCATTTTTCTGGGACCAAAAGATAATTTTCCAGGACAAAAAAATTGGTATCGGAAGTTGAAAAATTGGAACCAGAAGTTGACATTCCAGGACTAGAAGTTGACATTCTGGGATATCAGGTACCCAAATGGGGTCACAATTGGGTGCCAATCAGTACCTGATATTGTTAGGTCAATTTGGGTACCAGACATTTGTTGAGTATACCTGTTTTTGTGGGTACTCATTTCAGCTCTAGGAGACAGCCTTCTGGTTCCCCACTGAGTAGCTGTTCATCAGGGAACCAGGAGCACCTCCTTCCCCAGTGATGAAGAAATCCCCAACCTGGAGTTTCTACTAAGAAAGTATTTTCGCTGTCTAAAATCTGTTTTTGAAAACTTTGAGGCTTCTGAGCACATATATCTATCAGTGCAAGAATCCAGGAGTGGGTTTCAAATATACCCAGGGCCTAATGTAAAGGTCCAGAAATAAAACTGTTGAGGGAGCAGTTAGCCCCTCATCCTCAAACTTCAGAGAAGGCATTCCCTCCCCCTCCCCAAATAATTTTTTTTTAAAATTACAGCTGCCAGTTTAGCAGCAAGGGAAACATTTCTTCCCTGTGCCCAGGGCTGGCATTACCACAGGACAACTTGGGGACCCCACCCCATGCCTTGCTCTTTCTGAGGGCCCCACAGTGGCCTCTATTTTTACCATGACAGGTTGTGAGGGCACCACTCTGGTTGGCCCTGCCTCTACTTGTCCCCCTTTAACTGCGATAACTAGCCAAAGTCCATAGCAGCTTACATTCTTCAAATGTCCAAAGTTGGTTGGTGGGCTGGGTTGCAGGATTGGGGAAGAAATGTCTTAGTTATCAATGTCCACTAAGTCCTCAGTCCTCTAGAACAGCATTTATGTTTACTTTGGTGGGCATGGGTCAGGCTTTAACTGAATACAAGAACTTAAATACAGTTTGAAAAAAGCAATTCTACATACAGCTGCAATCAACAACAAAGACCACATTTCACCAACTCCTGCAGCCTTTCAAATCAAGTAGAATGAGATGTATTCTCAACTTGTACATTCACTCATGAGAAAGCACCACTATTCTGTGTTCATATGGTAAGCAGATTTCCAATCCTTAAAATGTAGGGATGGGAATACTAATTTAGTATTAATACTGAAGTGAGCTAAAGTAGGCACTTTAGTATTAATACTAATAATACTAAAGTAAGCAACAGATACTAAAATTCTGTTTAGTATTTAAATTTGAAAAAGGTGCCTTTGCCATTTGCCATCCAATGGGCACTGCTACTCTGCATTTTTTCTCAATTAACAATTATTAATTGCAGTCCATTGAATTTAATCTGAGCTCTGGCAGTGCTACTGTTCCCCTGTTCTGTCTCCCAGCTCCACTCTCCATACCTGGGTTACTACCAGTCCTCCCTGGCCGGACTCAGGCTCACCAATCACCCCACAGCTGTCTCATCTCATCTGTGCTGCGTTGGACTCGGAAATCAACTTTGCTTTCTACTTGCCCCCAACAACAGGTGAATAGGGAATCTAGGAATAAGCAGAGAGCAAAGTTGATCTCAGGATGCAGCACAGGGGAGATGAGGCGGTGATGAGGTGGTGGGGAGGCAGGCAGAGGGGGTTAAAGAGCCAATATCCATGCCGAAGCAACGCACCCCCCACTCACTAAAAGTCCCTGGAATTTCCCTCCAAAACTCAGTGCCAGCCCCCCTTAACCATTGCCCCTCACCTAGGCACAGCCAGCCCCCTTTGACCCCATAGTACCCCAGCCCAGAGCCAAAAGGAACCCCTTAATCCCACAGCCACCTCCAAACACTCACCCACCCACTAAAACCCCTCAGCCCCTGGCATTTGCCCCACTCCAGACCCAGTGCCACCCACCCCCAGACTAGTGCCAGACAAGTCCACTACACTTGACTTCAGTAGACACTTTTCTTAGTTTTAGAAACCCTATGGATCTTTTTCCATTTGCTTCCATGGGAAAAAACTCCCATTGACTCCAATGGAAAACAAAACCTAATCGAAACAGAACAAAAATACTAAAGTAAACAAAAATGAAAGAACTAAATACCAAACAGAATTAAATTGTTGTTTTTAAAATATCAAATGCTCTTATTAATAACAAATGGCTGCGTGGAATAAAATTGTGTTGTCTAGATCCTGAAGTATGATGAATACATGGATCTCTTGAAATAACTCCAACCAAATTCATATTTGATTGACACCTAATCTCTTTACAACATTGTTTGGAGACAGTGGGGATGATCCTAAACTTCCGCACACACATCATATGCATGGTTTACGTGCAGCTTGTGTGTGCACCATATTCCCTAGGGATGTGTGTGGGGCTCAAGGGGGCGGGGGGTTGCGTGAGGTGCATAAGGCAGATCAGCCACAAAGTCAAAGAAATTGAAAATATAGACCTTACCTTTTCCTTGGGTCCAGTGAGTAGCTTATCTTTACAACCATTCCTGCCATCTCCAATCTACCCTGCATCTGAGTTGTATGTCCTAAAGATTATTTGGTTTGGATGAAATATAAATTCCTAACTAAGGAAATTCTATAATTATTAAAATGTTACAGAAAGATACCATGTGGTTTTCTTTTAAAAAGCTTATCTGTCACTGTTTTTAGATTCAGCTTTGTCGGCAACCTTGTTCTTTTCATATCTTTTCATTTTCAACCTAGATAATTAACCTCTGAGGATAATGACAGTTTTGAGAAATGGTATAGTTATTAGTGGCCATCATGATTCTATAAAGAAATGCAAAAGATAACATTCAGTTGGACATTTAATCAAAACAGAAAGTGTAAGGTACTAAATTTGATTATTATTTTTTTGCCATTTTCTTGATCAGTCAAATAGAGGAACAAAATAGATATATAAGCAGTTTGGATTGGAAGAGCAGTAGCATAACCTTGTTGATGAGTCTGTCAATAGGTTACTAATTCAGACTTCAGGACACAATGTAATGGGAAAGTTAAATCTGATGAATAAATAGTACTGATCTGCTGATGCAAGATATCTAATCTGTTCTCTGATTTTTAATGCTTGTTTTTAATATATACCAAGGAGGTATTTAAAGGCCATAGAACACAGACACTAAAAAAAAAAATAGCAAGATTTCAAGTAAACTGCTCATTTTTCAATAAAGTTGAAAAGTTGTAGAGTTGTCTTAGTATCACCTTGCTACAATCAGGTACTTGCTTTTGTTATTTTAATTAAAACAGATCTCATGACTGGTGGAGTCATCTCTTTGATTTTTGGACATTAAAGTTTGGACATCTTAGGTACACACATTCCTTGTCTTGGAAGAATTTAACCACCACCAAACAACCAATCATATATGTAATGAATATCTGACAGTATCTCTGCATGCCCTTGCCATATGAACTTATGGGAGGTGATACCTGCAAGAGGATATGCCCAGTCAGCTATAGGGACTGCAATTGGACATAAGGGGAAATATGATCTTTCAGATATGTAGGGCCCGTGCCCTTCAGGTCTTGATGTGTCAAAACTAGTACCTTGAAATATGCCCAGAAAGCTATCAGGAGCGGGTGCAGATTATGAAGCACAGGTATAATGTGCTCACCCTGACCCAGGTCAGCCCCATGAGAGCGTACTGCAGTAGTGTAGCCATGAGGTTATAAAAGCAGGGATAACAGTGGCCAGGTCTGAATCAAAAAGAAAGGGTTACATAGCCTCCTCACCAGATGGAGTTGCTGAAAAACACTACTGGTCACCACCATAATTTGATGTTCTAGGCACAGCAAGGGATTCTGGAGCACTCCCAAGCTGGAAACGTGGGTGATCAGAAGAGGCTGAAGAGGAAGAACCACAGCAATGATGGGGGTCCCAATGCCCCCCAGGTCACAGGGTCAGTCAACCATTATCACTTCAGTCTTGTCTGGATTCAGCCTCAGTTGGCTCACCCTAATCCAGTTCCCAAAGGCAGCAAGGCACTAGGTAAGGGCTGAGACCACAGGGCCTGGTTCAGATGAAAGAGAAGAGGTAGAGCTGTGTATCATCTACATATTGATGACACCTTTACATAAACTGGGCCAGTAGCCTCAGATACACATTGAACAGGAGCAGAGACATGATGGAACCTTGTGGGACTCCACAGGGGAGGCCCCGAGAGGACATTGAGCAATTGCCCATAACCACCCGCTGAGCAATTGCCCATAACCACCCACTGAGACCTTCCTATCAGGAATGAACAGAACTACTCAAGCGCAGTCCCACACATCCCTCTAGATTACCCTTAACCAACAAATAGTGAGCACACGGGATGGAGTGGCTATCAAGGCACACATTCAAGGGCATAGTTCAATAATCTGGACCCTCCCCTTCCTTCCCCCATTCTGAACTTATCCATTAAGCACATCTAGCCCAAACTCCTGTCCAGCCCATAGAGATTGTACTAGTTTTCAAAGTGGCCCACAGGAAGGACGCTTCTCCACTACTATTTTTGATGGTCTACGCTGTGACATAGGTGTTTCTTTTGCCAAGACTGGGTGCTTTATCACTTTTTGCTGTTTGTGCTGTAATTCTCAGGTCTTCAATTCTATTCTAAAAAGGCACAGCAGACACAAAATGTAGCATTATGTATTTCTATTTGTAAATAAGAAAAAAATTAGAGAAGGGAAACCATATCAGCATAATTTTAGAAATTGTACATTTTATTATTCCTCATTGAAGCCCTCGGGCTCATTCTACAGTACATCAGGAAAAGTTGTTAATTATGTGCTTTTTAAAAGGTTATTATAAAAGTTTTAATTCAAAGGGAAAGAGGATCTTGGTTTAGTAGATTTTTTAATTAAAAAAAATAAAAACAAAAAAAAACTCCCACAAAAAACATTGTGTTGTCTTTGGTAGAGCATAACCAGCTTTCAATGTATTATCATTAAATCTTTTTACTCAGCTTTGCAGATCATTTGGCGCTGTGTTTACATATTAATCAGCCTTGATCATTACATTTTATGCCAACAATTCCAAGTCCTAGTAACAATTCTCTTAAAACCTGGTTTGATCTGTCCAGGAAAGTCTATGAATGACTGGAAAATAAATGAGGTTGGATTTTAAAAGTAATGAGACTAACCAAACTTTATATTTTTTTTTAAAAAACCTCTTTCATGCAAACTTATAATTAGTAAAATATTTTGTATTAGCTACTGGAATTTTTTTAAACACATTTTTTAAAATCCTTTAAATACTGCACAAGTAGTATATAAGTGAAAGGAACCTGAGTTATTATTGAGCATACATTTTAGTTTAACCAGAGAATGCATAGTCCAGTGGTCCACATATCTTTGCCTGTGTGGCCCCATATCATGATTTAAATATAATCCTGCAACCCCAGAAGCTCAACAAAGAAATGCAAATATGTCAAATTAAGGCTGAACAGCAGTCCAATTTGTTTCTCAAGAGTAAAATTCACAAACTTGAGTACTGGGACCGCAAGTTCTTAGCGAGAACAAAAAAACACTGCATGAACAAAATGGCCACAGCTCTTAACCAAAATGGCAGTAATAGAATTGCCACCATTTTGGTTAAGGGCAGAAAATTATGCACACGCAAAATGGATGCCGCCCATAGCCAAAATGGCAGTGATATTGCAGTGATATTAAGGGTGGCAGCCATTTGTGCATGCGCATTGTTTGTTTTTTCTTCACTGAGAACTTGGTGAATCAATCCTACTTTTTGGTTCATCCAGGGATGAACTGAGAACCAGGTTAACATAGAGGCACCCCTGGCCCCAATAGCCACAATCTCAAACCCCTTCCGCATGGGATTCACACATGTCCCATGCGGCAAAATGTACTAGCAACACATGTGTGTATGGTTTGCACGCGCAGTGCATACAGGGTACGGGATCAGCCCCAATGTCAAGATCACTGTTCCCCTTTTCCAGCCCCGTGTCCCTTCAGTACCTCAGTCACATGTCCTTGTGAGGCAAGCCCCTGACTCCCAACCTCTCCAGATCCTCAGGACTCAGCTCTGCTGTATGGATCTCTTCCCATGTTGTCTTGTTAATTTCATCCTGGGCTGCTCCACCTTAGACCACTTTTAGATGAGTGGCTCTACTTACTGGCTTGAAGAAAGCGCTTCCTGAAAAGCTTCTTGGAGTGTGTTTATAGTTACACACTGGAAGTAGCCAGCCGCCATAGGAATCACGGCTCGCACAGTCTCTTTGAAGCCGTATTTGGAAAGCCCTGATATCAAGATTTTCCAAATACGGCTTCTAAGAGACCACGTGAGCCACAATTCCTATGGTGGCCAGCTACGTTTGGTGTGTATAAACGCCCCCTATGTAGCTTTTCTGGAAGCTCTTCCTTCAAGACGGTAAGTAGAGCCTCTCATCAAAAAGTGGTCTTAGTCTAGCGCTGCCCTGGCTTTCAGCTGCTCTCACTAGCAGTTCCACCCCTGGCCTTCCTGAGCCAACATACCACTCAACAGGTATCTGGTAGGTGAACCTGTGCCCTCAGATTACTCCATCCACCTTGTCTCTCTGTGGCTTGACCATTTAAAGGGCTAGCACCCTGCCTGGCCTGATAACTCTTAAAGGGGCAGGGTCCTGGGCTTCCTGCCACACCAGGATTTTGATGAGAATGCTCACTTTTGCGAATTCTTGTTTCAGTTCTATGTCAAATATTTTGATCATGACCCCATCCACAGATGGCATGATCTCCATTTGATGCTTTCAGTCACTGGATTCATGTAATCATGTGAGAACCTCAGCTGACATATTGATATAAGAAAGTTTCTAACTTGCATGGTTTCAGAAAAAAAGGTTGAATACAATCAGAGAGTCGTCATGATCTCCATTTGGAGTCCAGACCGCTAGTTCAGTCACTTGCGGAACTCACACTCCATGTGTCAAATATTTCCTATTGTAATTCCTTTGCAAAAAATGTGTGCAATCTTCTATATCAATACATATCCATATCATTGCAAGCAACTCAGAGGCAGCCACACAGAGACAGGTTTTATGTAATCTGTGTGCCGAGATAGATTTAGAATATAGCAAATTTATCAACCACAATTCATCAATAGTGGGGAATTAGAGCAGCAACTCAGTCTGTAGCCTCACATGAAATTCTTTCTTACCAACCCCATTGATCGTAAAATCAGGGAACAGAAAACCCCCAAATCATGATTAGCTTTAAAAACCATGAGATTTAAAAAAAATCTATTCATTTAAGATTTAAAAATATGTTCATAGTTCTCTTTAATTTCCTCCTTGCTTTTGAGCTTTTAGATTAGACTCTGATTGTGTTCAACCTTTTTTCTGAAACCATGCAAGTTAGAATCTTACTTGTATCAATATGTAAGCTGAAGTTCCCACAGGATTACATGAATCTAGTGACTGAAAAGCATCAAATATCATAAGACTCATTATTAAATTGTGTGAGATACTATAGTTAAAGCCAGCCTGCATGTTTCTGTTTAGTGCATGAACATTCTATTGCTTATGTTTCAGCACCATTTGTCCTATTCATCTGAAATTTGGCAAAGAAGATTGCATGAGTGACGGGTACAATTATTCAAAATTTCATGTAAATAAGTTGAAAAACAAAAACATTACAGCGGTTTAAAATTGGAATAAATTTTGCTTTTTCTGTCTGTTTCTGCAGGTTGCTTTTTCTGCCTGTTTCAGACACATTTAGTACATTCAGACATTTTTCTTGAAAGTGTACTTTAAGAAAAATGTTGTAAGGTGTAGTGGTGTTAGGAAATTAAAGGGTGCATTCTGGTGTGTACCTTTTTTATTTTTCAAAATCTATCTAGTAGTTTTAAAGTTATACATTTGAATTACCTATATCAATCAATGGAGAGATCATAACATCATGCATGTACACTTAATTTCCCATATTAAACAATGGGAGAGTTCAAAGCATTGTGCATGCACATTGGTCTCAGCTACCCAGCAGAGGGACTCAAACTTCAGCATGCAACAGGGAAGATTTTACTCTCGATCCCAGACCCCAGGAGGTTGAAAGGCAGGTTGTGCATGGGAGGGGGGTGAACTAGGAAGGGTTATCTTGTGAGCAGGAGATGTTGGGAGTAGGAGGGGGCTTAACCTGCGGGCGGGGGCTTCCTGAACCACATAGGGGTGATTGTGGGGGAGTGGAGTCTGGGAGGAGTGCATGTGCTCCTCCCCACCTCACAGCTGATCACAGAGCAGGTGGATCTGCATGGGAGAAGTTCAGGTGCTCCTCCTCCCAGCCTAACAGATGGTAATGGGAGCAGGGGACTGGGAGGAGCATGGGTGCTCCTCTCCCTCACCTAACAGCTGATCATAGGGGGAAGTATTCTGGGAGGAGCGCAAGGGCTCTTCACCCCCACCTAACAGCTGATTGCAGTGAGGTCATCCTGGGAGGAGCGCAGGTATAGGATACACAAAATACAAAATCCATGGAGAATCAACCCCAGCATCTTTACCAGGAGAGTAAAGTTGCAAGCTCCTAGAATCGCATCCCAAGGCAGTAAGAGCCAAGTCTTTCTCAGCTAGAAGTTGATCTTGGGCCTCCAGTTTTTGCCTCCCCTTTATGTTGTGCAGGTGGAAAAAAACAGGACTCTTAGAAACCCTTCCTGAACAATCCACGTTCCCCCTTAAAATTAGAGAGCGAAGCAGACAATATGGGAACAGCAAGGGGACTCACTGACCAGGTCCATGGCCATTTTAAGGAAGAGCCAGAGGCAGCTTGGCCATGCCCAGTTTCAGTAGGGCCCACAAAATGGCCTCCGCATGCCTGGAAGAGCAGGGGGAAAGCAGTGCAGAAACATGCACAGTACAGTGCAGCAAGCAAAAGCAAACCATCTTAATTTAAGTTTGTTCAACAAAGAAGTTTTCACAACCAAAACACATGCAAAGTGCAGAAAACCCCAACAAGATTTAAAATGCACATCATAAGCAGCATGGGATTTCCCCAGGACCCCAAGCATGCTGCACAGTTCATCTCAGGGTAAAAGCCAGCTGCTGCAGCCAGGCAGGGTAGGGTTAGAATAGCCAAGAAGACATTAGGCAGCAAAACATGTGGCCTAAGTTCTGTCAGAGAAAAACCCACAACCCACCAACCTACACCAAACTGCGAAGGATGGAACCATTTAAAAATGTGTTGCAAGTTACAAAACTTCAAGAGAAAAAACAAACGAAAAAAAACCTTAAGTTCCACCAATCCACCCCGTCCCCTTAAAATTAGAAAGCAGACAATATGGGTGGAAAGGCCCCCAGGCACACTAGTAATGGCAGCCATGGTGTGTGTGTGTTTGTCATGCTCCCCTCTAAGAATGGGGCAAGGAGGTGGGATCGGCCCCACCCTCGCTGCTGCAGCATGCTGCAGCAGCAAGCATTTCAGGGNGGAATGGGCTGAGAGCGCGCGTCCCAGCCAACATTGCCCCGGCAACCAGGGAGCTTCCAATGGGGATGAGCTCGGGCTCGGAAGCCCTGCCCCGTTTGGGGGCGGGGTTCTTCCTCACCCTGTGTGTCCTCACCTCTGACCGCCATTCACAGCAGTGAGGCAACAGAAAAAGCCCCCAACCCTCCCTCCCAGAGGTACTGCAGGATTATCCGGTCGCTGGAAGGGCCAGGAAAGAATTTTTAACAAGAATTTTATATTGACATTAAGATTCTTGTTCATTTTCACCTTCCTCTCAGTGCCTCTATCAGTTAGGCTGATTAACTTACAATGAAGTTAGAAAATGAGGGAGTGGTCTTAGTTCAGGTACGTTCATTGTCGCACTCTTGCCGGGGTCCAGTATTGGTACAGAGTTTAAATAGAAATTTAGTAGCAGTGGAGTCATCTCCTTAAGAAATGGGGAGGCAACACCGGGCGCAAAGGCAGGGCACGACCAGCGCCAGGGTTAGCATCCCGAGGAAGGGTGTTCTGCGATGGCGGACAGGGACATGCACGGTCCCCAAACTTTCAGCCACCTAGAATCCTTACTCCTGTCCAGAAAGGACACTGTCCCCTTTGGGCCAAAGCTGCAGGTCAAGGGCCAAAAGGGGAGACGATGGAGGACGCTGGGGAATGGAACTGGAGGGCACATCCAGGCCATGACTCCTGGACCTTGTTGGGTTAACAGTTAAAGGTTGTGAGTACTGGACCCAAAATTCCTAAAGACAATTTCCCCCACCAGGTTAATTTGATTTGAATAAAGAGTGAGGCCGTTAAAACCCATGAATTGTGTCCTTGTCTCATTCCAGATGCACCGACAAGCAGCAAGGGAGCTCACTAAGACACTAACCAAGTCCATATGAGCCGAAGGCAGCTCAGCCATGCCCAGGCAGTTGGGCCCACAAAATTGTCCTGCCTGCAAAAGTTCTACAATAGATGGTGGAGAGGAAGACAAAACTCTAGATTTAAAAATGATTTGAACATTGGGTCCAGGCCAGGGGCTGAGGACACAACAAGGCACTAGGTGGGGGTGGGGTGGGGGTGTATTTCCAGTGGTGGTAGTTCTTACCAGGTTTCTCTGGATAATTGGAAGCAATCATAGGTCGGTCACCACATGCTGTGGTCTTGTCTCTCTCCCATCTCATGTTTTGTGTCCCCAGTCCCAGTCCCTCCAAAAATTGAAAAGGCATGTGAGCCTCTCCCCAGGCTCCTCCTGACTCAGGCAGCCTGCCCTGCCTACTTCAGGTCCACCTCCACCCACTGGTCCTCTCACATTATGACTCTGCATCAAAGTCACAGACAGGCAGGCTCCCACTCCTACTCCCCCTTCCCCCCAGGCTCTGGGCAGCATCAATTACCACTGAACTACAGACTTTTTTGGTGGAATTCAGCCTATGGACAACAAGCCCCTCCTCCTTCCTTGCCCCGTTCATTGGAAGAGAGAGCCATGCTTCTTGGGATGGTGCCCGACATCTCTTGGTGGTGTCGTCGGCCAGCCCTACCGCTTCCTAGCTCCGCCTCTGTCCCGAAGCATGTTCGGCTACCCCACCCCCAGGACCTGCATCTCTGCCTCCTTGGTCTTTTGCTGTGGCTGCAGTGCTGTGCTTGCCCGCCAGGAAGGAGGCGGGAAGCCAGAGAAACACAGGCAGTCAGCTGACGCTGCTGAGTGCTGACTGAGTGCATGCGCATGCACAGGCACACTGCTCTATCTGTGCATGTGCCTGAACTCTACAGAGAAGCGGCCGCCACAGCAAGACTCTGTGGTGGCCAGGAAGAACAGGAGGTGGCTCATATGATCCCGGGCCACCAGAAAAGTAAGTACATGGGCTGAGACAGTCCTGGTGGTTCGGGGGGTGGGGGGAGGCACCCATTACTAGAAACCACCGCTGACCAAGGGCTGAAATGAGACTGCAAAATAACCTTTGAAATTTGTAAGTGTGGCCAACACTTATAAACTTCAAAGTCTGGCTTCACCCCTGTCCCAGTCTATCAGTTGATAGGCAAAAGCCCCTGGGGATCCTGGCCCTCCCCTGCCTATTATCTCACTGGCAGGGGGGGGGAGGAGACAGGCTGTGGGGGGGGGACAGTCTTTGAACATTCCGGAGCACCACCAGCAAAGCTGCCCTGGAGCCTTTAAGCAGATGGCCCACTGAGGGTGAGGCAGAGCAGAGGTGGGGCAGCTGTCCATCTACCCCCACCAAGTGTGGGGGTATCTAATGTGTGTAGAGATAGGCATTATGCTACACTACAATGTGTGCCACGGTAGAAACCAGATTGGACCTCCTGTGTGAATTTTGGTTGGTAAAATATACTACATAACGTTTTACCAAAAAAGCCCAGAAACCCACATTTTTTCTTATGTGATCTCTGTGACATCTTTGCCCTGAAATCTCTTGCAGTTTTATTCAACAGTAAGAAAGTGAACAGTGTGGAAAAGGAACAAAAATATAACTTTAGAAACTAAGACAGCTTGTTAAAAACTTCAGGAAAAACTTCAAGCAGCTTTCATTTTAAAGAATGCTGAATTATTTTTACAGGAGCATTCCTTCAGGTATAGTGAGGTAAGGGCCCTTACTTCCAAAGTTTCAAGCCAACTGGCTGAGTAGGGATCAGAAGATGGTTTATGAGGGTGGGAACTGGAAGCAATGTTAAAAAGAAGGTTGGTAAACCATTTAAACTTTGCTTGGTTATCATTAGAGAATACAGATTTAGTATCTGGCATGTTCTGTAGGGATGTACGAACACCGGGGGATTTGGTGTTCGGCCTGTTTGAGCTTCGGCCAAACCCATTCGGGCGGGGGGGCGGTTTTCCCTCCCCCCTCCAAGCTGCACAGGTGGAAGGGGTGCAAGGGAGCACCTCCTCCCCCACCCTTGTAAATATTTTAATTTTGTTAACAACACCCCCCCACCCCAGCACCCCAGGGATCGCCCTACTGGGTGGTGCC